>CM019148.1:167378806-167712772 GCA_009733165.1 Naja naja | reverse complement strand
TAATAATTCTATCTTCAGAGTTGAAGCTGACAGATTATTTACAGGACAAAATTCCGCAGCTGAGAAAAAGCTGGCGAAGCGGGAGGGGCTCTGTTTTTCTTTTTCTTTTCTTTTCTCTGTGGTTATATATGGGGCTGTGCCTCAAACTATGCAACTAGAGTTCTGCACACACAAAAAAGTATGCAGAAGGATGAAAGAATCCTTTCCTCAAAAGTTAAAGCAACCACAAGTTTCCCATTGCTGGCTGAGTAGCTTTGAAAGCTCTTCTTCACTATCTCTACATGGCTGTCAATGCACCCCTCTCTTTTTTTTTCTTTTTTGCACAGTCTACTTGAATGATCCAAGAGGGGTGCTATGTTGCGTTCCAGCTAAATGCAAACTAGTTCTTTCGAATGCATATACCAACTGCAATCTCAGTACAAAGGATCAGGGTTCCATTCTTTTATTTATTAGATACGTTTGGTTCAGAATGCTGCAATGAGGGCATTGGGCTATATGTCAGGCTCCAATAGGCTCCCAGGTACAATTTAATTTAATTTGCTGGTGGCACATGACATGGTTATTTATGGATAATCTGCAACCTCGATTATTTATGTCCATCCTACTAAATCTGACAGAATGAGCATGTTCCTCTTCTGTGAAAATGTATCATCTAGTGAGATTCAGAAATGTGTCTTCTCTGCCATGGCACCTATCCTATTGCATAATATCCCATCCATCCCCAAGACCCACATAGCTATGACTCTAGTAGCCTTCTGGAAAGTCTTAAAGACCTGGCTTTTTCTCAGGCATTGGGGCCAGATTGTCAGTACACTGAGGATATAATTTTTAGGGGGGCAGGAGAGACTTGTTCTCATGTCTGGCCTTGTGAGCTGCCAAAAGTCACAAAATTGAGATGGACTGCCATATAGATTCTATAAATAAACAAATAACTTGTTTATTTAGTTATCAAATGTGTATAGAACTGAATTCTGCCACTCACAATGACCTATAGCAATAAAACAGAGATCCATGTATAATAGAACCAAGGCAAATAAGAAAGAGAGAGCAAGTTTTGATGTAGTGATTAAAGGCACTTAGCTACAAACCAGGCTACTGTAAGTTCTACTCTTGCATAACCCCAACTGGGGATTTTGGGTCAATCGTTCTCCCTCAACCCTAGGAAGATGTTAAGGACACATATGGAAAATATTGCCAAGAAAATAGCAGGAACCTACCCAGACAGTCACTAGGAGTGGAACTGACTCACAAGGACACACAAGCTTACACACACAAGCAAAAGTCAACTAAAACAATTACATACAAATATACCCATGCCAAATCCCATTGCTCCAGGTACTCGTCAAGATTGAACGACATTAGTTCTCAAATCACTGCAAGACCGTCGCTTTTACTGCTTTGTGAAACAATATCAAGTCAGGGCTGCTCTGATCTACAGTTGAGATAGCAATATTCTTATCCAAGTGGGGGCCATTACAATATTTTTCTTCTCTTTTTTTTTCTTTAGGAATCATAATAATGGTTTTAGACCTTCATCTTTCTTTATGAGCTTTGCTGAGCAATAGTTTCTAACTCTCTGGTTTTTTTCCTGAGCAAACAAATTATCTTCTTGATTAATGGGAACAGTCTGGACTGTCATTTACAAGAAGTATCATAGATGCAAATTCAAGCATAGACATATCAAATTGCCCATGAAGCCCAGCTTTTAAATTAGTTTCGGAAAGGGGCACTGTATAATAAACCTTTATTTTCAATAACATTAGGCAAAGGCTGAAAATTACAATAGGCCAGGTAACATGCCAGCACTGATATACTACAACACTTCTTTATGAGCAAATTACAATTTGGAGAGCTAATAATAAAAAGAAGTGATGCTGAGATGATGAATTGATGCTATGCAATTAGACCTATTAGAATTCACAAGAGTCGACAGGCAATAATCAAACCACTTTCATGCTGCCCATTGCAATTATCTTTGCACTTAAGAATCAACAAAGCACATAATGACTTGCACTCGATTAAGAAATTCATGAGAAATGGAATTTTAATTAGTCTGCTGAAAATTTGGGTCATTTATGACTTTAAAGGACAACACATTGTGAAAACTATGAGAAGCTGTCAATTATTAAAAGAGTAAGAAAAGTTCAAGAAAGTAATGATGTTCTTGACACAAAGGGGAAAAATCAATAAATCCCATGAAATGACTATTTTTTTGTATTGCCGTAATGATATGCAGGTCTTGACAAAATGTAATTGTTTAAGTGAAAAACAAGACACTTTGGTGACATTTTAGATTACCATGCAAGCTACCCAGGCTCATGGCATGAATTGTGAAGGCTTTTGCAGACTCAAATTCTCCACAAGAACTGACATAAAGAGAGGAATGCCCAACATTTTTAAATAATGGCATTTATAATAAGTCAGTTATTTTAAAAATATTTAAACCGACTGAAAATTGCTGCTTTCACCACAATTATTTTCACTCATTTTTAGTACAGAATCAATTAATCTGATTGGAAAAGTTTTCTTAATCTTCAGATTCAATAATATAAATATTTATGGGAAATCTGAAGAAAAATACAATGCCACATATTTTAATTTACTGATCCATTAGTGCAAAGCTGTGCAATCACCATGATCTCTGCTCACTACTTGCAACAAAAAGTAAAATAAAGTCTACTTTGACTCTTAAAGATTTCCCAAAACATCCATGCCTTTTTCTTAAAATGCATATAAAATGTTTTCCCACTGGCTAGGTGATTTTTCAACAACTTAGTCTAATCTACCGCTTTAAATATTTCCTGATAGCCTCCCAGCCAAGTATTGTTTAGCTTTTTGAAGTCAGCCCAAGGTTGGCTAGTGCAAAGAAATATATATAACTCAACACTCCACCATTCTGAAACAATGTAAAAGGAAGAGGAGTAATTAAAAAGACTCTGACAAGGCATGTCACTGGAAAAGAAGGCAAATTACTTCGGTAGTCCACTTCCTACACCACACTAACCCTAATTAGATATTATGAATTGTTGGGAGAGAGATTTCAGTTTGAGAAAGAGACCTCCTGCCCTTTCTTGACTTGATTTTGAAACCGTACCTGAAAATTATCCCATTTGACCTGTTTCATTTCTGAAGTGGAGACAGTTGAGCTCTGTAATTTGTAACTCCAGAATGAATTTAAAGGAATGAAGCATCAGCTCAGGATAAGTTAAATCACCATCAGGTACCTTTCAGATTGCCAAGTATACCACCCAATTACTTAATGGGGTTTTTCTCTTACTTGTGCAAAGAGGATATAATGGGAAATCACTATTTTCAAAACAGATTACAAATGCATCCAAAATAGAGAATGTGGCAGTCTACTTAAGCACAGTGTTTATTTTTGTATGAACAATTTACTATAGTAACTTGGAGAATATAAATTAGATGCAACATAAAGAATGAAAGGGACTATTAACAATTTAAACATTTTGACAATACATACTGCTGACTGCCAATGATTAAAGAAAAAGTATTTGAAGCCCAAAGCAGGACATAGAAATATAGATCAAGGATGTGTGTAGAATACAGTATGGGTAATCTTAAAGAAGTTAATCTATAAGATTAAAGATTGACATTAAAGAGGGTAACTTGATGGAAAACAAAGAAAGGGCACTAAAACTAGCTTCAGAAATTATTGTATGGATTTATTAAATTCCCTTTTCCATGGATGTACATAGTGTTTAATTTTCAAATATTTATATAGTGAACATTTTTGAAAGTTGAGGGTGTGAGCATTGAATCAGATGAATGAATGATTTTTATTAGCAGTTGAAGGGCAACAACATAAAGTATCCTACAAGAACAGAATGTCCAGACATTTGTACAATAAATTAAAATTAAAAACAATAGGAATATATATATATATATATATATATATATATATATATATATATATATATATATTCCTATTCAATTTGTTCCAACCACCTTGAGCCAAAGGGGCAAATGTATCTCTCATGGAAATCTGATAAATTGGTCTTTCTGCATAACAGATAAAAGGCTGTTAAATCAAATCTGAAAGAACCTGAAATAGTCAGTTCTGAGGTAGTAAGATACTTTTTTTACACTGGATACTTATCATTATGAACTAATTGTAATTTCTTTTGCCTTTCAATACCCAGGACTCATTGTTATAAGGGAATATTAGTCTGTGGACAGCAAAGAGTTAGGTATTTCAGGCCTTCAGTTCCCAACTGCATCCCTTACACTAAAGGCAAGTGTATCAAGGGAAGTTTACCCAGTTTCCATTGAATGGGATCTGAAGAATTGACCTCAGGAATTGGGCTGCACTATTTCTAAAGCAGAGTAATTGGTGCCTGGCCAAATCAACTCCCTATAAGAACTGAGTCAATGATTCACTCTAAGACAGTTTGATGGTATCTTCTGAATACATATCAAGCAATATTACATGTCTATTAACTTATAATGGGAAGCCTGCGTAAAGAGGACTTGGCTGTAATGTCAGTCATTAATTATATCCTATTTCATTGATTATTTTCCAAAACAAGAGGCTGATTAAAAGAGCTAGATCCAGAGTTCAGTTCCATTGGCAAACCATTGATGACAAATCTCTGCAGCCACTGAGGAGGGGTGGTTAGGGGACTTTTCAAAGAAAATTCTGGAGGAAAGAAAAGCTGCAGGGAAATAAAAAAGTTAAAAATATTTCCTTCTGCTTCCATCGAAAGGATTTATCATTAGATTCTTTTGTGAATGGAAGGAGTTAACAGAAGTAGAATTCACATAATGTCAAACCATCATATACTGTGTAAAGATTCAAGTGTAGAGAATATAGCAATGAGGATTTAAGCAAGAATAATTTGATTAAAATATGGTTCAGGAATGTAATGTGTTTAGCTTGATGCTTATTTCTCATGGGTCCCTGTTATTCTCAATGGTGCATCTGGAGGAAAAGAGGGAAAAAGTTTGCAATTGCTAAAATAAATAAATAAATAGCCATTGATCCAGTGTGCCCTTTTACAACTCTCCTTTCCAGCAAAGGTTTTACCACCAATTTTAAGTGTAGAGTTTTGTCAGAGTTAAGAATTCATGAGATTTCCTGTCAAAACTCAGGTGTAGTCCTACCTATTTTGTAAGAGTGATTCATGCCCTAATCTCTAATCATCTGTACTACTAGAATATGCTCTACACCAGGGATCTCCAATTTTGGCAACTTTAAGACTTGTGGACTTTAACTCCCAGAATTCCTCAGCCAGCAAAGCAAAGCTGCTAAAGAATTCTGGGAATTGAGGTCCACAAGTCTTAAAGTTGCCAAGGTTAGGGACCCCTGCTCTACACAGCACTGCCTTTGAAGGTCACTCATAAACAGCTGCATCTAACAACTTTGCCATGAGCACATTGCACATGGACATATATTGGCTACCAGCAGGACTCAGGGTCTATTTCAGAATGCTGATTTTGATTTTGACTGGGCACCTAATTACTCCATTCACCATCAGCATATACAACAAGGTCTTCCCAGGAGAACCTGAGGTAAAGAAGTGGAAGCAAATAGGTGCCACTTCTCAGTGATGTTGCCTACTCTGTTGGCCAGTTTAACTTCAAAAGTTTCATATGATACCTTCCAAAAACAAATTGAGACTGAACTTTTCCAGAACGTACGTGGACTTGGTTGATGCCATTTACCTTTGTGACTGGTTAACATTATTATTTTTTAAATTATATTATAATAGTTAATTTATGTTATGTGGGTGTTTTAATTTATGTTGGGTTTTGTACTGATGCTGAGAAAGGTCTGATTGAGAGTCCATCAAATGATATAAAAATGTAATCAATAAATATCACAGAGGTTTCGATGATGACTGCAATATCTCATAGCAAAGACTGAAGCATTGTTTCTTTAAATGTCTGTTAGCTGAATCCAATATGCTTTTGTTGTTTATTAATTTTTGAAGAAGAATTCTTCAAAACAAATGAAATCATTATTCTGTCCATGTTAATTGCTCCTGTGATGCCACTTAGTGCATCTATAGATACTAAAATTCACTGTGGAGTGATAATCAGTTTGTTAGAAATGTTACCAAGTTTTTTTTTGAAAAAATTTAAAATGTTTTAAATATTAATAGCACTTGCATGTTTTCTCTCCCAGATGATGATACATCAGACTGCTGCTCCCTTCTGTAATACAATGTTATTTATCCTTTGAATGTCCCCAGTTTAAGGCTGCTTTAATCTTTTGTTGCTGTTGTAAAACTTGATCTACTGTGGGACAACATAATTAAGTGTCAGCTTTTGGATGTACGATAGGAGCTGCTGCTAGAATAATCCCAGTTGCACGTTACCAATAATTCATTCTAGAGTTGAATGATAATAGAATCCTAGATTATTAGCTGAAGGGCACAATATTTTACTTCTCTCATCTCTGGGCCAAGGTGCACTTTCAAATCAGATGCTAAGGTTTCTGTACAATTGCTCTCCTTTGCCTCTTGCTACTTCCATTAGCCTAATAAAAGCTTTATGGCATTCAAGTGTATGTAGGATTGTAAAGTGCAGTCAACTGAAAAGAAACAACACTTTGATTTGAAAGATAGGATGTTCTCTTCTGCTTGTTCTTACAGAAGATAAGAAGATGCTATGAAATCAAATACAGTTTGTTACATCAGAGCATACAAAGTGAAGAATGGTGTGTTCCCATCAGAATCGAAATGAAACCCAGTAAAGGGAGATTCATAACGTATCCGTAAGGGACTTTGTGCACATAGCACTGACTAAAAAGTAACTTTACAAAGCAAGTAAAATTCATCTCCCTGGAAAATAAGACATAAAATATAAACATTTGCTTCTTATTCAATATATTCTTGACTGCCTATTTGAAAACAAAAACAAAACACTAATGAATTACCTCAGATAAAGTGTAGGAGTATCATACGTATGAGAATGAGCATATTGCCTTTTGTTAATTATGCTGGGAAATATTAACAGTAAACATATATCCTGATAAATAATGTGGAACTATTCAGATTTTGTCACAGCCTTGGTTGTAAAAGAATAGTCCACATTCATGAATGTATTTATATTACCTTGATACATTTTTAAAAAATACCCTATCTGAATTCAGTCAGCATAATCTCTATTGTTTATACCTCCTGCTTAATTTTATTGAGTGCTCTTAGAAAACAGACAAATGTTAATAAAATACAATGCCAGATCAAAGTTTACAAATCATGCTTAACCTGAAATGCCTCATCCCAACTGTCTGGGATGAACTTTGATAACTGGCGTCTCCTGAAATCTCAACTTGAAAGATAAAGTAACCACCTTTACATGAAATCACAGGACATTTCATTGAATTGCTGGAAGTAAATGGAAAACAATGTAACATTAACTGATTAGATAGTTTTCCTATATTTACACATTGTGTCAACAACTGTTTGACAAGAAGATTATGAAGATCTACTCTGATAGGGTAGTGAAGAAGAACCAGGCAGATCCAGGTCAAAGTCTGGTCTAAGCCCATCTAAATTATAAGACTGTGGTTGTAAAAATAACACGAAGAGAGGTTGTCATATAAACTACTTTCAATCATCAGAGAAAAGGTGGTATATAAATTGAACTAATAAATAAAAATAGCTTTATTTTCAGTTCAGGATATAAGCAAGTATTCCTGTAACTGACAAATAAGGTATCTGAACTAATTAATTTTCAAATAGTCTTATAGTACTGATTTTTTTTTAATATAGTAGCTGAACATAGAACTTTTTCTTTTTAGCAAATATTCATATTTTTCACAGCTTATCTTTCAGAAACTACCTGGCTAGAGTGTGTGGGTAAAATACATATACACATGCCATATATTCAGACTTCAGCATATTGACATTTTAAATTCAATCCATGCTACACACACAACTCACAGACTCAATATAATACACAGACAAAAATTCTCCCTGTCCCGTGGCAATTAGATTTTAAAATATTAGGCAGGGAGAAGCAAAAATCTGAATATAATGTATTTAAGTACATATGATGAATGTATGCATGTCCTGGACTTGTATAGATGGTTTCCCCAGTCCAATCTATGCAACACACCAGTGGAAAGGCAGGGAATATTACAGATCCCTTCTACTAAAGAGATACACCAGGCAGGACTTAGAAGAAAGGCATTCTCTCTGGTGACTCCCCTTCCCATGGAACATCATCCATGCAAAGAGTAGAGTAGAGTAGAGTAGGGTAGGGTAGGGTAGGGTAGAATAGAGTAGAATAGAGTAGAATGGAGTAGAATGGAGTAGAATAGAGTAGAAAAGAGTAGAATAAACTAGAATAGAATACTTTAATGGCCAGATGTGAGTGGACACACAAGGAATTACTAAGAAATTACACAAGGAAATACTATTACACAATGACAATTATAAATTGCACAAGGAAATACACACTATGACACTCTTTCAGGACCGGGGACCCCAAAGTGGGAGGAAACCTGTCAAGTGGCTTATTTTATTGTTGCCACTGGGGGTTGAGGGGTGTGCTGATGGCTTTTCTACTGTCCTTATATTATGCTCTTATCCTTGTAAGACATTCGGTTACTGAAAATGAGTTGAGTGGCTATATAATTACCATAAACAAACTAATAAATAAATAAGCTAGCAAGCAGCTCAACTCAGAACTTAACAGTTTCTGAACAACCCTGATATCCAAGAGAAAGCAAATGCTATCTGGACCAGCTGTAATTTCTATTAAGCATGCTTAATACCTGCAAAGGAATAGGAGCATTTTTCTCATGCCTAATGTTCTTGCCTAATGCAAGAAAGAAGCAGAGCATGGGTTTCACATCAGCCATGCTTTGCACCACTTCTGGTCTGTCTGTGGACCTCAGACACCTTTGGGGAATTGAGCCACATTTAGAAACTCTATTCAAACATTCTGGAATCCATAGGAAAGCTGGTATTCTCTTCGGAATTGCTGCATCTACAAACCTTGGGAGAGTTCGGCTTTCTCACTGGGGTGCATTCTTGATAGATTCTTCCTTCCAGCTGCTTAGCTGAAATCAATCAATGTCTCTTCAAGACACATGCCTGCAGAGAGAGATTCAGCATCCTGTTTCTGGTGCTTGTCTCTTCCTGTAGGCATGGTTTAGCACTTATCCGATGGAAGCACTGGGAAGATGCTGGGAAATTTCACCTTCAGAAATGTCAAATGCAACAGAGGAATGAAAGCAAAGCAACCAAGAAGCCTTTGCAGGATTTTAAGGTTTTTCTTTACATGTACTTTACAAATGGCCCTTCCTTCCTTAGCTTTTATCATGGCCACCTCTCAGCTATTTTTGCAAACCAGAGGGCAAACGCATGCAAATGCAAAGGGTAATTCTAGCTATTTATTTTGTTATGTTTTAGTGTGGAGGGAGGGAGAACGAGGGATTGGTATTTCACAATCCATGATAGCTCAGGGAGCATGATATTGATTGGATGATGTTCTTTGCATTCTTCTCCTGGACAGCTGGAAGGGAATAAAATGAGGATTCACTGGCTTATGTTGTCAGGAGAAGTGAAATCTTCTTTTTCATACTGCTTTGTGAAAGACTGTTGGTTTGAAATACTAGTGATGTGGAAAGAAGTTGGTAATTGGTCTCTGCAGCTATGACATTCATCCTCATTTCTAGCTGTTCCTGAAGACCAGGTGAGCATCACTGCTTGTATGGACAGCATGCATTCTGCTTTCAAGCCCTATAACATGCTGAAGGTATACAAACTTTTCGCCTTGCAATAGTTGCTGTACAAACATGGAATTGGTATTTTGTCCACATAATGACCTATCTATCTACCTTTGTATCTATTGCATTGATAAGATGTCCAAATCAAAAACAATTCTGAGTAATTATATATGTCTGCATGTGTGTATACAAATACACACACACACACACACATATACATACATACATATATTTGTTTTCGTAGATTTTCATGGGTAAAGGTATGCAGGTCTTGGTGTATTTGGGTCTTGTCCTGTGTAAGATTGAGAGTATCTTGGCAACGTTTCAACGAGATCCTACTCGCATCTTCAGGCTGGTGTCTTCGGCTTTGTGCTTGAGATACTCTCAATCTTACATGGGACAAGACCCAAATATACCAAGACCTGCATATATATATATATATGTTTTAGTAGATTTTCACGGGTAAAGGTATGTAGGTCTTGGTGTATTGGTCTTGTCCCGTGTAAGATGAGAATACCTTAGCGTTTGTGATGAAATCTCATCCGTCATCTTCAGGCTGGTGTCTTCAGCTTCGTTCTCCTGGGAGAAGTGTGTGATTGTGGCTGTTTTCCCCTTTTAAACTCTAGAGTTGGCTGTGTTGTTACTTCTTCAACTCACAAACCAATCAAGAAGTAACAACACAGCCTCTAGGTTTAAAAGGGAAAAACAGCCACGATCACACACTTCTCGGAGAACGAAGCTGAGACAACCAGCTGAAGATGAAGGATGAGATTCGTCGATGCCAAGATTCTCAATCATAGACAAGACCGAATACCAAGACCTACATACATTTACCCGTGAAAATCTCGAAAACAAATATATATATATTATATATATTTGTTTTTAGATTTTCACGGGTAAAGGTATGTAGGTCTTGGTGTATTCGGGTCTTGTCCGTGTAAGATTGAAATACCTTGGCAACGTTTCGACGAAATCTCATCCGTCATCTTCAGGCTGGTGTCTTCAGCTTCGTTCTCCTGGGAGAAGTGTGTGATAGTGGCTGTTTTCCCTTTTAAACTCAGAGTTGGTTGTGTTGTTACTTCTTGATTGGTTGATGGAGTTGATGTATGCAGATTGGATGGCTTTTTCCTGAGACCCTGTGTGGCTGAGGTGCTGGCTGTGTGTCTCTCAGCCTTTTGTGTTGTAACAAGCTGGGTAATGGGCTGTGTGATGACCTTCTGAGTTCTATTGTTGTGACGTCCTGGGTGTGGTGCTGTAATCTCCTGGGTCGTTGTCTGTGTTGCAACCTCCTGAGGTTTGTGTTGTAATCTCCTGAGTTCCATGATGTAGTATCCTGGGTGGAAGGTTGTGATGTGACATTCCGGGCCTTGGTTTGGCTCGAGTTTGAGGTCTGGCTATGTGTTTATAGCGTGTGTCAGTTTGCTTAGTTTGGGGGTCGGAGGGGGGTGTAGCAGCTGGAGTTGCAGCTATGGTCTGATTTCTGGACGGTGGTTGCCTTTTGTCTGTGGGGTGGGCTTGGGTTTGAGTCTGGTGAGGGAGATTGGACCAGGGAAACCATACCAGCACCACACCCAGGACGTCACAACAATAGAATTCAGAAGGTCATCACACAGCCCATTACCCAGGTTGTTACAACACAAAAGGCTGAGAGACACACAGCCAGCACCTCAGCCACACAGGGTCTGGTGAAGGAGATTGGTGGTGGCATCATGTGTTATTTTGGGTCCGGTGTTGGTTTTCGTGGCTGGGACTCATTTGTTGATTAGGGCTAGTTTCCAGATGTCTGGTAGGCGGGAAGTATCATCCCGTTTATTCATGTTATGGGGGTGTTTCTCTATTTAGATGGCTTCCCTAATTATTCTCTTGTTGAAGTGTTCAGTATTGGAGATAAGTTTGGATCCCTCAAAATCAATTTCATGTCTTGTGGCTTTAAGGTGCTGGAAAAGGGAGGAAGTTTTTTCTTCTTTTCTGACTGCGTTCTTGTGTTCTGCGATCGTGCATTTATTCTCCTGTTGGTTTGTCCAATGTATGTGGCTGGGCAAATTTTGCATGGTATTTTATAAACTCCTTGGTTTTCTAGCTGGATCTTGTCTTTGGGGTTTCTTAAGATGTTGGCTATTTTTGGTCAGTGCCAAAGGCTGTTCTGATATTGTGTTTGTGGAGAATTTTGCTGATTTTATCTGTGGTGCCTTTGATGTAAGGGAGGAGGCGTGCCATTGTCCTGTTCTGTGTCTTGGTTTTTGGGGAGTCTCCCTCGGATTAGGTTGGTGATTGTGCTTCTTTGGAATCCATTGGACATTATCGTTAGTGAGGGTGTGTAATTCTGTTCTCAAGTGGTCTTTGTCAGCTAGGCGTTTGGTTCTGGAGATGAGGGTCTTGGCTCTGAGTTGATCTGTGCAGGGTGGTGATGGGATTATGCATTTAAGTAGCAGTTAGTGTGTGTCTTTTTCTGGTAGATGGTGTGTCCTAGGAGCCGTTGGGTTTTTGTAAATTAGGACATCTAGGAACGGAAGTTGATTGTTGGTTTCTGTTTCCATGGTAAATTGTATTTTGGGGTGTAGGCTGTTGAGATGTGTGAGGAAGTTGTCCAGTTTTTCTTTCCGTGTGGCCAAATTATGAAAGTGTCATCTACATATCTAAGCCAGAGTTTGGGTTTGTATTCAGATTTGTCTAGAGCATTGGTTTCAAAATGTTCCATGTATAGGTTAGTGATGATGGGTGAGAGGGGTGATCCCATAGGTGCTCCTTCTATCTGTTTATATCTTTGTCCATTGTGGATGAAGTGCGTGTTGGAAAGGCAATGGTTGGTCAGATCTAGGATGTGCTTAGGGGTTGTATTTGTTTTGGATAGCTGTCAAGGCTTCTTTAATAGGTACTTGAGTGAAGAGGGATATGACATCGAAGCTCACAAGTAGGTCGCTGGGTTGTAGGTTTTGTTTCTTTATTGTTTCTATGAAGTGGAAAGAATTTTATGCGTGAGGTGATGGATTCTGTGTAGGGCTGGAGTTGTTTGGCGAGAAATTTGGCAAGGTTCTGTAGAGGTGAGCCTATGGAGCTGACTATGGGTCTGAGTGGTGTTCCTTCTTTGTGTATCTTGGGGAGGCCATAGAGCTTAGGGCATCTAGATGATTTTTTCTGGGGATGATTCTTTGTTGGATCTCTTCACTGATGGCGAGGCTTTTATTTTGGATTTGGTGGTTTTCTCCAGATAGGTGGTGGGGTCTGTGTTTAGAGGTTTGTGCGGGGTCTTGGAGTAGGTTGGATAGTTTGGATTGGTAGTCAGATGTGTTCATCACGACTGTGGCGTGCCTTTGTCTGCTGGGAGGATGATTATGTTGTTGTCTTTCCTCAAGTTGCTGAGTGCTTTTGTTCTTCTTTGTGTAAGTTGCTTCTGGGTGGACTGCTGGAGCAGAGGGCGTTGGTGACTTCAAGTCTGATTTTATTGGCTGTGTCTGGGTTAATTTTGGCTAGGCTAGCTTCAACTCCACATATGATGTTTTCAGTGGGGATGCGTTTGGGCGACAGCAAAGTTGAATCCTTTGGAAAGGACATTGGTTTCTCCTGAGTTCCATGATGTAGTATCCTGGGTGGAAGGTTGTGATGTGACATTCGGCCTTGGTTTGGCTCGAGTTTGAGGTCTGGCTATGTGTTTATAGCGTGTGTCAGTTTGCTTAGTTTGGGAGTTGGAGGGGTGTAGCAGCTGGAGTTGCAGCTATGGTCTGATTTCTGGCGGTGGTTGCCTTTTGTCTGTGGGGTGGGCTTGGGTTTGAGTCTGGTGAGGGAGATTGGACCAGGGAAACCATACCAGCACCACACCCAGGACGTCACAACAATAGAACTCAGAAGGTCATCACACAGCCCATTACCCAGGTCGTTACAACACAAAAGGCTGAGAGACACACAGCCAGCACCTCAGCCACACAGGGTCTCAGGAAAAAGCCATCCAATCTGCATACATCAACTCCACAAACCAATCAAGAAGTAACAACACAGCCAACTCTAGAGTTTAAAAGGGAAAAACAGCCACGATCACACACTTCTCCCAGGAGAACGAAGCTGAAGACACCAGCCTGAAGATGACGGATGAGATTTCGAAAGCGTTGCCAAGGTATTCTCAATCTTACACGGGACAAGACCGAATACACCAAGACATATATATATATATATATATATATATATATATATACATATATATACATACATACATACATACATACATATACACACACACACACACACATACACCCCTGACACACTTTTTTTTTTAAATGAATATTCCCAGAAAGTGTTTTATTTGTAACAAATCATTTGTTAAATTTGTATGTTGCCCGTCTTGGCAAGGATGGCTTACAACTAAGAATAAATGACAAAATAAAATATTAAAATAAATATTAACATTACAATGTATTAATGAATGGATGTAATTACAGTTTCAAGATATGTAACACCACTCTAAGAAAGAATAACATTGTAATTCTGAGGACTGCTTTGTATTGTTTTCCTCTCTGTTTAGTACTGGCTTAGCTTCAACTGCAATGTTATTCTGTCAAGATTTAGACAAATCCCTCTTTTTCCATTGGAATGAAGGCAGTTACAAATCTATCCTTGTAATATACATTTTTTCCAGCCCAAATCCAGTTTATTTTGATATTGATTTTAAAAGATAAATAAAAGTTTTTTATGAACTTTTTTTATGTGTGGACAGGTAGGCCTGCAATTCCTGGTAATACATGGATATTATATGCAGATATGAATGCAGATAGTTCTTGAGTTACAGCGATTCGTTCAGTGACCATTTAAAGTGGTGAAGTTGAAGGAGTGGCACTCATGCCCAGTCTCGAAGTTACAACCCTTGTAGCACCCTCATGATCAAAATTCAGGAGTCCAGCAACTCAGATGCAGCAAAGGAAATAGCAGCTTTACTATGGATTCCAAGAAATTTGAGCAGAGTTAGAACTAAATGTGTCTCAGCTCCTTAAGGGAGTATGAGGTCCACAGACAAACCAGAAGTGGTGCAAGAGCTGAAACGAGGCAGGGCTTTAAACAGGGGTGTCAAACTTGCAGCCCTTGGACCGGATGCCTCACACACTGGCCACGCCCACCCCTAGTTTAGCAAAGTCACAATACATCACATGACGACAATGTGACATCACGAGTTTGACACCCATGCTTTAGAAAAACCAGATCTTGGGCCTAAGGGTGGGCCTGGGAGCGGGCTGGGGGTGAGGAGAAATGAAGGCTTAGGGTGAATCCTCGATTAATAATAAGTGAACAATCAGGAATGCCAGGATTGCAATCATTAAGGGATGCAGTCATATGGCATTGAACTTTACAACCTCATTGCTTAATGTTGGAAATTCTACTCCCAACTGCCGTTGTAACTTGAAGGTTATGTGTATTGCCCAAGTCACAGACTTTTGTATCTTTTCTTGTTATTGAACTATCCTGCAGAGGCTTGGAAGTATCAAAAAAAAGTTTCTTGGAATGTATGAGGAAGAGGACTTCAGTTGACCAGTATTAAATATAAATAAATTGAAAATTTCTCTTGTTTCTCTTCTGAATTGGGCTATTTATAGCCCTTTGTATTTTTGAGGATAAGGCTTTTGCCACTATCCCCATAGAAACAAATCCTTTTTCAAAATACTATTCTGAAATCCTAGAGGAATATATTCAGAAAACGCTGAAAGAATGTTGCAGAATGATATACAGAATATGTATATTTTTGGCAATGTGAAAAAAGATGACATCCATATCCAGGGTGTGACAACAAACAAGCAGATGCACTTCTCCAGTTTAGCATATGAGAAAAATGTAAAAATAATATAAATGTATCATGTTACAAATTTCTTGAGTAAAAAAGGCTTTTGGCCTGATTTGGCCTATAGCAAAATGTTATCAGAATTTAAAGGCGTTATTGGACAAACTTAATTTCTTCTAAATTATTTTCAGATATTCATTTTATAAAATTTTAAAACATAATTTGATAATGGATCAAACGTTATTAATAGACTTGGTTTAAAAAAAGCTTGTCATTATGTTTTGACGGTGCTAGTTAATAATACCAAGGAACGAAAGTAGCTACAAGAAGAAATATGGGCCACCAGGCTAAAACTCTACTTCATTCCCTGGAAAGGTAACACAAACCATAATAAAAGCTCAGATTAAAATATTCAACGATTTTCACAAAGGCTTCTTCTTTCCCTGGTAATAGTTAAAGCATCAAGATATTATTTGTGAGACATTATGGCCATGAGATTCTGCAGAGCCTGGGAAAATAGCCAAACAGTACTATCTCCTATTTGTTCTCAGTCTTTTAGAGACTTTGACTCTTGTTCACATACTTCTCCAACCTGGTCTCTGTTAGTTCAAATCCTCCTTCGAAAGAACTATCCACTTCCATGTTCTTTAACAGCATATGTTATACATTCTTTGATAATGCATACTTTTTGTGATATCTATCTTTACAGAAAATGCTATTTCATCCTCAGAAAATATATGAACTTTTGCCAGATGATAACATGCATAAAAATGATGTGCTGGCAATGTTTTATACCAGACTCCTAATAAAAATTGTCCTTCACTTACTTAGATAATGCTGATAATTTAATATTGTACAGCAGAAGGTAACCCAAGTCCTTGCTGAAAACACAATGATGCAAGCATCATATTTAAGACTCCAACTTAAGACTCTTCCATCCATCCTAGAAAACTATGCTGGAATGAAATTTTCCATCCCACCGGCAATCCCTTCTCTGTCACAGACATGATGCTGGGAAATTACATTATTTACAATAAATAGGGTGTGTTAAAGACAGTGGCTGGTAGATTCTCCCAGTGTTGATTATCTTCCTTCTTACCAAATATCACCAACTAGCAGAACTCATCCATCATTCCCTTAATATGCAATGCAACTATAGAGATCAGTATTGACAAATAAAAGGTCAGAAGATACAATCATTCAATTATCAGTCAAAACCCATTTTGGTTTGCCACCAGTATTTTTAATTGGTATTCAAAATGAGATGAATTATCAGCTGATATAAGTGGACTTTGGATAGGACTTTAATGCTATTCTGGAACAGCACTAAAGCAGTACACACAATAAACACATAGAGCAACTAACACCAACTAATTGTTGGATTCTGATCATACCCATCAAAATATGTGTCACAGGACAGTTCACTGACTGATTAATTGATTGATTGACATGATTTATATGGTTTCCCAACTTACAACAGTAATTCGGGTAGCATGCAAGGATTAAAACAGCAATCACTTATATCAGCAGCCCCCAAACTTTTGGGCAGCAGGGACTGGTTCTGTAGAGAGAGGATTTTCCACAGAATAGACAGGGCATGATTTTTATTTATTTATTTATTTATTAATGAGACTTGTATGCAGCCCCATCTCCAAGACTCAAGGCTCACAAATAAAACAAGAAAATAATAAATAATTAAAAAAGAATTAAACTTTGCATGCTACCTGCATCCCACAGATGGGGCTTTGCTTGTTTGCATGGCCCAGTTTCTGGCATGCCATAGACTGGTGCCAGTCCATTGCCCAGGGGTTGGAGACCCCTAACTTACATAACCCATGGTGCTAAGATTAAACAATCACCTTGATCACAATCACCTTGATCACAAAATACTACAGCAGCAGAAACAGCTGTGAAGCTTATCTAAACTCCTGGTCCAAACACCCATGCAAACATGGTTTGTGAAAGGGTAACAAAGTCGGGCCATTTAGGTTTCCTGAGAGATGCTGTACTATTCAACTGGGCATTACTGGGCTTGTGGAAAGGACATAATGTCTTCCCATCACACAGTCTTCCGGCTTTAATCAGGTCAAATGGTTAAAAATTACAATTGGTAACACAGAACTGACATTTCAATCAGCAATGCTAAACAAGCAGAAACCGCAACTCAGCAGAGTGCCTGACTATAGAGCACTACCTCTTGGAACACCAATTATGTGCACTTTTCCAGAATTCTCAAAGGACGTGACTTTGCAAGCTTTCAAGGAAGAAAAACAAGATTCCAGGGAAGACTTGACATGTTCACCTCCAACAGCTCACTGTACATTGCTCTCTCGAAATAAACCTCACCTCTGGTTCAAGCAACTGCCTGTGTATTTTTATTCATGGTTCAGAAGCAATCCAGGTAAGATTTCTTTCTAACAGGCACTTTTGGATATGCTTTTGGCATTATTCCAGAAAAGCAGCAATTCCCATTTTTCCCCAGAGCAACCATGTGGGTAGTTTGGTAATCTTACCCAGTGACCTTTTATGGATGACACTGGACTTGAACCTGTGTCTTCCCAGTTTGTTATGTAGTCCAACAGCTCATTAAAGCCCCACACCACACTGGCTCTGGAATATGAGTTCCAGTGAGAGATACATTTTCATGTAATACAATATAGTGTCTGATAAAGAGTCACAAAAGGAGAATTATACCAATAGTCAAAGGATTCTTTTTAATGTATAGTGAATACTTTAGTCTTTTTCAGAAACATGAATAATAAAGCATTATTCCCCTAGAAAACAGGGGAACCAAACAATGCACCATGGAGAACTCTAGTTTATTTATCAGATGTCTTCAGTATAGCCCCTAGTACTCTTCCAAAAGCAGAAAGACTGCACTCACTGTAGTGCAACTTTACTGTGTTTAATCATTTTTTTCTTTTCAAATCAGAGCAAAAAATGCAAGAGGGAACACTTCAGCAATATATTGTTCAGAGGAGAGAGGACATAAAGTCTTGATGTCTCCTGAAAACTCACCTGCAGTCCCTAAAGTTATAAAAAATATACTTCTGTCCCTTCCTGCTGGGCTACATTGGTATAAATTGTTAGTTGCCAGTAAACATAGGCCTTTGGGATTATCATGTAAATACAATTTATCACTCTTTCCCCCTGCCCCATTCCTCATCTCTTTCACCTATTACCTTAAAGCAAAACATAAACAAAAGAGAAGTAAAATATCAACATGGAGCGAAGTATATAACAAAACACAGGAACATCAATTTCAGTTTGTATAACAAAAAAGAAAGTGCCCTTGAGTCCATAACAAAGCAACAGCTTGCTTATATTCAATGCACTCAAATCAATGAAATCAAGAAGCAGCATTATACATAAGTCATGTTAAACATTTTTGAAAAGCACACAAAATGCCAAGTTTCATTACAGTTGTTTATTAATAGAAGGACCATGTTTGAATGTTTGAATATTCTTGCCAACGTTTTATAGATAATCTGATTAAGCCACATTCGGAGAAAGTCTGGTGCAGTCAGGACAGATTAATGTGCAAGCACAGAGAAATGTTCTGCTAAAACTTTAATCCAGAATTTAAAAAAAAACTTGCATGTATGATCAGAAGATAGTGAGGCAAAAAGAAACCTGGGAAGTTACGTAAGTATTGTAATTTAAATGTGAAAAATGGAGATAAATTCTATATAATAAATTCATTCTTACTCCAATTATTCTTTCTAAATAATAGTACCTCAGAGCGTGACCAGATGATGAGAACTTTGCTGAAGATCACCAAACACATAATTAACAGAGGGGTTTTGGGAACAATCATTTATGTATTAAGCAGAGACCCGATCAATTGTTTCCTTTAAAATCCTGACTATTCAATAACTCTCCTTAAATTCCCGAGTTCTTGTAAGGTTTGCCTGTTCTCCATGAAAATACCTAGCTGTAATCATTCTCTCTGGAGCAAGAGCTGGTGCAAAAGAACGATTTCAGTCCCAGTTACCAGCTTCACTTTGCTGAGGAAAATTGCTTTGTAAAATCACCTACGTGAAGCCATCCATAAAGAGTTTTTTTTTTTCAAATTCGGCTTCTTATAAAGTTGCAAAAAGGCTCACACTTGTACATTACCTCCATTCATACACAATTTTCTTTCAATAGGATACCAAATTCTGCGAGCTCAGTTGAAAGACAACTCGGCTGTTTATGCAACAAAAACAAAAGGAGGGAAAAAATCACCAGCAAAAATGGAAAGGAGAAGGCAGCTGCAAATCTAAAATGGCTCTTAGTATATAAAAAGAAACAATACATTTCATATTGGAGAAGACTGTGAAAAGTTCATCTATAGTATATGCCTTTTGATTGTGTACTTCTGGTGTTAAATATTGATAGATATTTTCAAGATATTATATCTGATCTTGTTCCTGCCTTTTCTTATTTTTTTTCTTATTTTTTATTTTACTTTCAAATACACATTTGACTCAGATTATTTTTTTAGACAGAGGATATCTATAAAGTGAGGACTGTTCTCCCAGATTACTGGTCTGAACTGGTCTCTCCACACGTCATCCTTAGTGAAGCGTGCAAACCAGCGCCTGCATTTCCTGTGTCGAATGAGGAGATCACATCTTTCACCTTCTGACCTGGCCACTTTTTATAGAGAGATGATTGAAAGCGTTTTAATAAACTGTATCACTGTTTGGTTTGGTGGCAGCAGTGCCTCAGATAGAAAGTCCGTTCAGAGAGAGTTAAGGACAGCCGAGAAGATTATAAGAAGCTCACGTCCTGTCATTCAGGATACTGCTTAAAAGCACTATGTGCTTACAGCCAAGCCTGAGGAGAGGGGGGTTCAGCCGGTACATTGTTCCGAGACCCATGGAGCTCAAAGGGGACCTATAAAGGGGACATTTTTAAAGAAAATTACCAAACCAAATTTTAAAAAAAAAGCAGTGGGATGGTGTGTCAGTGACATGCCTAGGCAGGGGTGGGGGATGGTGGGGGTGGCTCGCAGACTGAGAGCAAAACACTCCACAGCTGGATCACATCAACTCATTGGAGGGCAAATGGCAAGGAAGGGAGGTGTGTCCTTCCTGTGCAGCAGCGGCAGCAACGATCGTCCTCCCTCCACTTCCTCCTCCTCCTCCTCCTCCTCCTCCTCCTCCTCCTCCTCTCTTTCTCCCCTTCTCCCCAGTTCTTAAAAAATGAACTTTCACTTCTCACCCTGTCGAAATCCTTCACACCAACAGGTAGGAGGTGCCACTGTTAGCTTAGTCAGAGGATCTGTGTGTGCCAGCCATGCCAAAGGGTAACTGGCAAGAGGTGGCTTTAAAATACAGGAGGATAAACCAGAGGAGGAAAGGGGGCAAGAGCAAGGGAAGTGTCACTTTTCTTTCATTTGTATAGACTAGAGTGAATCATTCTTCTCCCAGTCAAAAAAAGAAATCTACTTGTGGGCTGCATGGACTCCAACACCACTTCTCCATACTTCGTCCTCCACCACCACTTCCCGATCTGCTTTGCTGCCCGGCAGCTCCCCCCCTTTTAACGAGTCTCTTACAGGGTGGGTGGAAGAGAAGGGGAGATCCTCATGGTCATCTTAACTTAATGTATAGGTGAGGGGGCCCGTATTAGTTTTGTTCCAACACTTAATAATCCTCTCGGCAGCCCTACTTAATAATCCTCTCGGCAGCCCTACTTACTGCTCAAAGTATTGTTAGAGATCCCCCACACCCACTTCACGGTCTGTTGCTGTTGCTCCCCTCTGGGAGGAGGTTTCTAGCAGGACTACCAGATTCTGTAACAGCTTTGTTCCCTATTCCATCAGTCTGGTATTCATTTTTCTCACCATGTACATATATACATCCGAACTAGACTGTGTTATTTCTCTGTGTCATATAATATATGTGGGTAAGTGTATAATTTTGTATTTATTTATCTTTCTATTTTGTAATGTTTATGTAGTGTATACTAGAGGTGAAAACCTTTTGAAAACCTTTTGCAACAAAATTTCATTTTAATGTATGCTGATTAGTGTACATTCAAAGTGACAATAAAATTATTCTATTCTGTTCTGTTTTGTTCTGTTCTGTTCTATTCTATTCTAAGGTAGAAC
Organism: Naja naja; assembly: GCA_009733165.1. Taxonomy (NCBI): domain Eukaryota; kingdom Metazoa; phylum Chordata; class Lepidosauria; order Squamata; family Elapidae; genus Naja; species Naja naja. Next base: position 167,691,214 of record CM019148.1, on the reverse strand, counting down.
CAGTATCCTTGTGTGCTTTTGTTAATTGTATACTTGAAAACAACCATTTTGGAATACATTTCTCAGTAACTAAATACGTAGTGACTTTGTTTTATGGGATGTATGAATCAGTGTATGCCCACTTTGTTACAACTATGCAAATCTTTTATAAAATCAGTTCATAAAATGTTGATTTTACATTCATTTTTTAAATGCAAGAACATTTGTTTTTGTTTTATAGACAAGTTTTCCAGTTCATCCTGTGTCTGTCAGCGTTCCAGCAAACCTCCATTCCAATCAGTAACTCTGAGATAAGCATAATCTCAAAAGTACCTTTATTAGAATAGCACCTGGCACAACTGTGGAATCTCAAAACTAAAAGTTTCCCGGACTTCCCACAATGTCCCAAACTACAATCCATCCCCTTTTGGCCATCATCACATCACATGGACCAGTCATGATCCATCCCAGAGGAAGATACTTTTTCCATCCTGCGCCACACTTAATAACCTTGAACTAACAAAAGAATTTTATTTTGTCTACTTAGAACTACTTAATTGAAATCACCCCCTTCCCACTTTCTCAGGCTATGTGGCAGCGTGGAATATATGGCTTCCAAAGCTGACAGTGTCTTTCAATAGCAATATAAACCAGGAATGGTGGGAACTAATTGCAGAGCATTTTTTTTGGAAAAGGAAAGAAAAATGAACAATGAAACATTAATCTTGTTTCATTGCTGTAATGATGCATTTCACTTAACATGCACAAGAAGACACACTTGTTCAAGAATTAATAGACATAATATCTAGTATGGCTTTGAAATATATATATATATATATATATATATATATATATATATATATATATATTTGTTTTCGTAGATTTTCATGGGTAAAGGTATGTAGGTCTTGGTGTATTGGTCTTGTCCGTGTAAGATTGAGAATACCTTAACGTTTGACGAAATCTCATCCGTCATCTTCAGGCGGTGTCTTCAGCTTGTTCTCCTGGGAGAAGTGTGTGATTGTGGCTGTTTTCCCTTTTAAACTCTAGAGTTGGCTGTGTTGTTACTTCTTGATTGGTTTGTGGAGTTGATGTATGCAGATTGGATAGGGTTTTTCTCAGGAAAAAGCCATCCAATCTGCATACATCAACTCCACAAACCAATCAAGAAGTAACAACACAGCCAACTCTAGAGTTTAAAAGGAAAAACAGCCACAATCACACACTTCTCCCAGGAGAACTAAGCTGAAGACACCGCCTGAAGATGACGATGAGATTTAAACGCTGCCAAGGTATTCTCAATCTTACACGGACAAGACCAATACACCAAGACCTACATATATATATATATATATATATATATATATATATATATATATATATAGTGTCTTGAAGTTTATTAAAGTCATGCAAATAAAAAATAAATAAAACTTATTGATAAACGTAATGAATGAATTGATAAAGTTTATTTTTAACAAACATAAAACATAGAATCATAGGGGTCTTGGAGGTCTTTTAGTAAACAGAAGATAATCTCATTTGTTTTCCAATGGTAGCTAACCTATGGCTGAATATTAGCCCTGGTGATCTGTGGAATATCAAATAGCATCAAGCAGTATCCTAAGCTTAGAAGAAAACAGAGCAATAATGAGATTATCTCAGTACTTCTAACAAGCTGTTCAATTAAAAATGTGCAATGGTAATGCCATCAAGCTCAAAATTGGTTCTGCGTGACTGAAGTCCAGGCCTAATACTCTCACATTATTCATGCCCAATCATTAGACTGTGACCCTTGACTTTTCTTTTCTTTTTTCTTTTCTTTCTCAAGGCAGCCAGCCAAAAAAAGGTGCATTAAAACATGAGTCAAAAATCAGCCAGTTAGCCAGGATGGCTTTTTTTTTAGGATGAACTCTATCCTGCATGGGATCAGTTCATCAAGTCTGATGATGTTCTATACACTGGAGGATTTATGATAGGGTCAGTCAGATCCATAATAAGTATTTTGCCAGATCTTCAAATTTACCAGTAAAGTACCACTTAGAAACTAGTTACAAAAATTAAAACCACAAATATATTTGGGAATGACTTGAAGGTATTTTGCTAAATACTTTAATTATTTATTTTTATTTTATAGCTCCTACATTATATTTGTTATATTTGACTTATTCTAAATATAATTATATCATAATATAGCTGGATCACATTGTTAAAAAAAGTGTCCCAAATTCAATCCATCTCAAAATAGGCCTGAAAATTATTTCTTCAGTTATTTCTTCATATTAATTTAGCATATTTTTCATAATAATACAAATAATACATTCAAAATAATACCCAAAAGAGTATTTCAATGAAACATTAATATGGAAATTTGGAGACCCCACTACCAATCAGAGCAGATATTCCTTCTCCAGTTTTGTGCCTCCTGTGTGTGTGTGTCTGTTCGCACATGTGCACTTTCTAGTCAGTTTTGACTGCTGCCTGAACTACACTGGACTGGCTTACATATCCTGGACCATATAATTTCTCAGCCAACATAATTCTTGGAGAGCACCAGAGAGGAAGAAAATTGCAATAGAAAATATTGAACTACATAGGCAATTTTTTAAACTCAAAATATAGAAGGTGTTACATGATAAGGTTACATGAAGTACTCAGTGTGCATCTTTTTCATTTTAAAATGCTAATAATATTCTTGATTATTCCAGTTATATATATTCTAGTTATAAAGCAGTTATGCTTGGAATGGTCAGTGGAAACACAAAACAAGGCTGCCGAAAAACATGGTGGTTTGACACTATCAAAGCCAACACCAACCAGAGCATAAAGCCACTGAAAGAACCCATATAAGATTGGAAAATGTGGAAACAGCTAGTCCACTGAAAAGAGTCAGACATGATAGCAATAGCATCCAAGCACAATATTTCTGATTTCTTCAAAGCCCCACACATTTGTACATACATGCAGCAAGATGCCCTCCTCCAAGCCACATACATCTTCATATATTGTACAAATTATTTTTCACTTGGCATTTAACCAAAATGTGTGTATTATTTCTTGATCATTTTTATATTAGTTTTTCTACAAGGCTCTGAAGATGGTTTATACTCTTCATTTTATTGTCACAACATCCTTGTGAGAAAGATTTATCGTATTGATTTCATTTACAGGACTTACATGGCTGCCTAACTCATATAATCATTCTAAGGGCTCACAAGATACCCACTAATCAAAGGTAATCCAGTGATACACACACATACACACACACACACACACAATCCTAATCAAATAAGTCAATGTAGGTTCTGCAGTCTGAAGATATGTTCAGAAATATTTGAAATCAGGTAGGGGAAATAACAAAGCAGTTTGTTGCTTCCTGCCACTGTGTTTTCTCTAGGGCTAGAAAAACCTTTTACCATGGGAGAGCAATGTTCGAAACTGAATTCATTCTGCAAAGGGTAGAGCAGTAGTAAAATATTTTTTAAAAAAATATTTTCAGATGTAATGTTTTGTATGCATGCAGCTGTTAAGACAACTATCCCTATTTTGATGCAGCATTTCTTTTGATCTTTTAAATAAATCTCAATTCATCACAGCTGTGGAGCTGGGCAAACACAATGCTAATCTGGGTCGCTAAAACATTGTAATTAAAAATTAAAAGTAACTCTGCAATAGCTCCTTCAACATACAAGTACAAATAACATCTACACAGGAGTCTTAATAATATGTATGCGAAGATTAGCCATTCTCCAATCAGCTCCAATCAGAAATACCGAGAAGGTTTCCCTCTCATTAGAATAGAAGCTGCTTTAAAAAAAACAAAAAACAAAGGACTGAACAGAGGCTGTTCCTAGACTGGGGCTTCATATGTAGTGATTTTAAACCATTTTTTAAAAAAAATCCAAATGTTTTCCTTTCCTTTCCTTTCCTTCCTCCTCCCTCCCTCCCTCCCTTCCTTTCCTTCCTTCCTTCCTTCTTTTCTAATATTTGTTTCTCAGTGGTGGAAAGAATTATTGTTAAGAGTTAATAATTCTTTGGTTTACTCTTCTTGGTAGAAGTGTGCTTGTTCAAAATCATCTTCCATTAGAGTATGTGTGGAATTTGCATTGTCTTAGGCTTCATTAAGCATTGGGAAGCAATTATACATTTTATTTTTCTTTCTTTCAATGTTTACTTGTTTTCAGAAAACCTAACAATTGGCCTCCTTAACTAACCTTGGGAGCAATGTCCTGGTATCCAGAGGGAATAGCAGGACTATGCAAATCTAAATTGTGAAAACTTTATTTCCTCTTGCATACTCTTGTTCTGCCTCCATCTTCACCCCAATTTCAGTTGAGCAAATGTAAGATGTGTAAGGAATATGAAATACCAGAACACAGCCCTAATTATCGTATGATTAATAGCATCTTCAAATGAAGCAAATTATATCCTCCAATTATCACTTGAATGAAACAATTAATCTTTAATGCCTAACAAAAAGAAAACAGCCTTTGTTTCTTTTTTCCCCATCCTTTTGAAAAGGATATACATTTAATGTATGTCTGTATGTGTGTTGTATATATAAAATATGCACAGAGACACACAGATGATACAGATAAAACTAAAAGCAAGAAAGACAGAGAACTGAATTAAAGGGAAGCCACAAGATCATGAAAGCTTCTATTTTTCTATGAGATGTCAGCTCAAACATGAAACTACTGAAGTATAATTGCCTGCTTGTCAGGTTTGACATTAACTTTTCCTGACTTTTGAATGACAATAGACTACTTTCAACATTTTAATAACTACTCATTTATTTATCCTTTCATGGATATGCAATGTTGTCAATAACTTTGAGTTCTTTGTATGGAAGTGAAAATGCATCCAGTTTTATATGAATATTGAACCCTCTAATTGGTCCTCCAAGTAGCCACTAATTATTAGCAAAGGGCAATGACTGTTACAGCCTAAAATGTTCACTGGCATTTTGACAGGAAGGTAGAGAATTGTTATAATTCCCCCCCCCCCAATTTACAAGCTTTGCATCTTTTCTACGACTTTACTTTCATGAAAAGTCTTCCTCCAATTGAGCTTAACTCCTGGTGATTACCTGGATACCACAGCAGCGCAGTGGTTAGAATGCAGCATTGCAGGCTACTTCTGCTGACTGCCATCTGACTGCAACTTGGCAATTCAAATCTCACCAAGCTCAAGGTTGACTCGGCCTTCCATCCTTTTGAGATGGGTAAAATGAGGACCCAAATTGTTGACGGCAATATGCTGTCTCTGTAAACCACTTAGAGAGGACTTTAAAGCACTGTAAAGCGGTATATAAGTCTAAGTGCTATTGCTATACATCTTTGTGGTCTTGGCAGCAAACAAATGTGGCTTGTTACTGCCTTCTTTCAGGATGTTCTTCTACATCTAGTCTGGTCTACAGCCCTGAAATGTCCTATACCATATTTTTATTGAAACACTAGACAACCTGTGACCTCCTTTGGTCACCATTTCAGAGAGATTTTCCTCATGAGATTCTTCAATGCCTTCAGTGGCGGAGTTTCTGATGTATTTGACGATTTGTTAAAAATCCAGAGAGCCATTCAGAGATGTATCTGTCTTGAAACTGGCCCACACTGAACTGTACATAGTCAAACATCAGAACCACGGGAAACTTTTATGACAATGTATTATGTCATAAATAAATTATGGCATAGGAGTCATAGTGGTGCAATGGTTAGAATGCAGTATTGCAGGCTAACTCTGCCCACAGCCAGGAGTTTGAACCTGACCTGCTCAAGGTTTATTCAGCCTTCCATCTTTCCAAGGTCAGTAAAATGAGGACCCAGATTGTTGGGGGAAATATGCTGACACTGTAAACTGCTCAGAGAGTACTGTAAAACACCGTGGAGTAGTATAAAAGTTACTTGTCCTTGTGTTCTTCTCTTCTTGAAAATAAATTTGGACTTCAGTAAAAAAAATATTTTAAAAAAAGATTACATTTATAGAAAAAAAATGATTATAGTTTTGACAACAGCATTGTTGGCCATCATTTGCCTTTATTAATGATAATTGGGACCATGAGTTAGAGAAAGGCAAAAAGCCACAGAAAATCTAATCATACATTGGCTGGGTTCACACAGGCTAAACTAAATTCCAGCCAATCAGATTTTTTTCTCTTCTGTTCAATCACATCCAAAACGTGGAGACTACTTAGACAAGGTTCTATAGTTTTCTTGGCAAGGGTTTTCAGAAGGGCTTTGTCATTGGCTCCTTCCTGGGGGTGAGAGAAAGTGACTGCCCCAAGGTCACCCAGTTGGCTTTGTGGTAAAACTAGAACTCACAGTCTCCTAGCTTTTAGCCTGATGCTTTAACTACTACCCCAAACTGGTTGTCTCAACTACATTAGGAGTCAGCATATTATATAAATCAGGTCACTTTCCACTCCAAGGAGACCAACTCCCATTGGTCTCAAAGAAAAAAGAACACATGGATATTTAATACAGTGCGTTATTTTTATGTTAACATTGAGCAGCCCTCTCTCAACAGAGGGGGAGGGATAAGACAACACCTGTCTCCTGTCTTCAACACAGTCTTTTCAGAGTTGTAAGAAGATTCCACCCCCATTGCACTTTGATACAGGTGACCCTGAGGATACAGATAAACCTCCAAGTGGCCTCAAGAGCTCTGAGGGACAGTGCTAACAATCAGGGGACTGCAAAGAAATATGATCCTTCCACCCACCACCCATCCATCATGTCAGAACTAATTTTTCCATTGCCCCCACCTTCTTCTAGCCAGAACCAAGGAAGCTTCTTGGATGACAAGTGAAATGCCTTCCTTCTCAAGAAAAAACAGTCCAGCTGCCTTTTGAAAAAAAAGCTTTTGGATATCTCCTTCCTTTAGGATAACAAGGCCCAGATTTCAACAGCCCTTTCCAGAGTTATAAATATGTTTGGTTTTCAAACTGTTTTTAAATCTAGCACAGTCAAACAATGGTCTGAAAAAAAAATCTGTCTATCCATACAATTAGTTAAGGCTATAAAGAATACAGAAAAGATCTTGGATTTTAGAGAAATGTCAGTATACCCATTCGGCTCAACAAGATGAACTCCAAAGAAATGCTGGAATGGCTTACAGCCAAAACCAAGCAGTATGTGAGCTACTTCTATCCAGGAATGCAGTAATAACATTACTAAAAATACAGCATTCATTTCTGGTATAATTTAGAGTTATTAATTAAAAGGCCACTCGGTTAAATGGCAGACTAAACTGTCCAGTGCTTTAAAAGTTATTCTTAGCAGTGGGTTTCAGAAAAGCTGAACTTTGTCCTATCTTGCCTTCAGTGAAGTGATGAGACAAATTATGCAACAGCAATTTAATGATCAATCCCTGCCATTTCAGAGTGACAGAATTATTTCACAAGCAAAAGGGGAAATTAAAGAGGCAGGGGGATGGGCTGAAGTGCTAAAATAAAGACACTTTGTTAATCTGAAGAAAGCATTTGTATTTCTAGTTGAAAGAAGATACTTTTCTTTTCAGGCAAGTTTGATTTACACTCATTTTTCTTTAGGGATCAGTTCTCTTTGAGTGTAATGAAATATTTATTTGCATATATCCATTGAGTTTATCTCATCTTCCAAACAAAGGCTGGCAATGCTGTGGAAGTGAAGGGAAAAACTAAAGATTTATTAAAGATTTTGTGTTAAAATACTTTAAAATAGTATACAAGGAATTTAAATCTCTTCTTTTGTATATGTATTTCCATTCCTTAGCTGCTGTTGGTATAAATATTTTTATTATGAACAAATAATCAATAGAGTATTTCTATCTAAAGCTATATATAGATTAGATATAAAATTAATCTCCATCTTTGCTCATGCAAAGCCTATAGTGTTTTGTTTTATTGATGCTCAGTGCCTTGCAAATTTTATCTTTTAAAATATATTTTCAAAGGGTATCTACAAAGGAGGATTAACCATTTTTTCTGCTAAAATTTAAGGTAAAAGTTTCCTGAGAGTATAGCAAAAGGTTGGGAAGCCATTAGCCCACCAAATATTGCTTTATTCTAATTTTCAGCATCCAGAAGGGAAAATAATAGTGGAAACTCAGGCTTCAATGTACAGTGTATATACTGTAAATATAAAAGAAAATGTTACAAAAAAGGCAGTATATGCATGTTTAAATACACAAGCTTACCTTCATCACTGCTGTGGCAAATGGCTACAAATACCATGCCTGATCCCTAACTAAGTTCAGTGCTTTTGTAAATGAGCCACAATCAAAGGCTAAAACCTACATAAAATTTTATGTGCTTTTACAGAGTTTCCCAAGTTCTATCATTCTATCACTCCCAAGTGGCTTGTCAGTGAAAAGTAACACTATTTTTTCATATTGCTCTTTAAATGTAGGGTTAAGAAAACTGTGTGCAGGTAGTGAGTTAATACATATTATATAAAAGCACCTTTTAAGAGTTATTCTCTTTTTAAAATCTAGATTTATAACCAGCACTAAGTTAAAGATCTGTTATTTAAATTGGCAAGCATTACATTTAAAAAAACAGCATAAGAAATGAATCTTGATACAGAATAAAGTCTCACTTCATTTAATCTACTGCATACAGATAGGGGCTGCAATACATCTTCATTTATTACTCTTCAGAATCCCTTGGGCAAATGTAGTCATTTCTGAGCATCAAGTTCTTGCATGCAACAAATTGCAGAGGAAATCCAACTGGATTTCCTATGACATTGTAGTTCAGAAGCTTCTTTTATAAACTAAGTAATCCACTGAACAACATCCCCCCAAAAAACAGACACCTCTGGGGCAGAAAGCTTAGTATAATAGAACACCAAGTGTGGGCGAATGGGACAACTTGCCACAACCAACTCACTGCAGCCAATTCACCATAGCCAACTCACCATGGCCAACTTGCTACAGGACAACTCCACATGGCCAACTTGTCATAAGACAACTCACCATAGGACAATTTAATAATTAAATTTAACTATTCAAAACAAATGAAAGTAATATTTTAATTTTTGCAATTCACAGTCCATTCTGACCCTCCTTTTGCATCCTTTCTTTAATGATTCTATTCCACCATTTCTTTAAAATTAGTGTAACTCTTGTCCCACTACAAGTTGTCCCATGGTGAGTTGACCCATAGCAAGTTGGCTGTGGCAAATTGTCAGCAAACTGTTTATAAACAGTGGGTTGCAATATTGTTCCAGAATTCAACAGGCATGCTGGGCAGGAATTCTGCAAACCATTCACAATCTCATCTCAAGGGTGCTAGAAAGGGGAATGCTGTCTAGACCTACATAAAGATGAATAGCATATTTAAAAGATTGCCCGTCCTTCTGATGGCATTATAGCAGGCCACTCTTGGAAGGGATTAATAGCAGGATAATCTCAAATACCCCTTTGCTATAGAAATGGAAGTCTAATTCCATAGTCTGTAGAACTTTGTTTTAAAATTTTATTACTGTAGCTGTTAGATTTATATTTCAGCTTTTACTTAGAAGTACAGGATTGCATACACAACATTATTAATCATATTGATAACAATAACCATGCAGTGAGGTTTGTGGAGTGGAGAGATAATGATTAGGCCAAAATCACCCAGTGAACTTTTAGGGCTCAAGTCAGATTTGAACCTGAGTCTCCCCAGTGCTAGTCCATCATGGTAACACTACCCTATACCAGGACTTTGGCAATTGTATTGACATTAAATATAATTTATATTTTGAAAATATGACTTTGCCAATGTCAACAATCTGAAAGAAATCTGGCAGTGAGAATGACAATTTATATGCAGGCATACACAAGCTTATCTTGTAAAATCACATTGCATATTGTGCTGGAACTAATTTAACAAGATTTGTAGTTATGAACACATGGGCACTCAGAATAAGAACAAGTAAGTTAAAACATCTGTAGTATATATACGCATTAAGGCAGAGAGAGAGACCTATTGTGGCTGCCAAGAGACTAACTAAATAAAAGACATCTAAACACTGCAAATACATTTTTGTATCTCATCTCTGAATGACTATAAACTTTGTCAATATAATCATTCCATATTAAACATATCAGAGTGAAATTGCTGCCATATGAATCGGTGCAACCAACCAAGAATGTGTGTGTGCTGGCTTTAGATGCACTGACTGTCAAATGTATACCTTTCATTGTATCAACTCATCTAACAGTTGCTGCAAATCATTTAAGTTCTAAACCAATCATACAATATGCATTTGTATCTACATACGAAGTATTCATACATTCATGTCCCCAGCCAACACACGTCTAACTTTACACAAGCATTGATGACATATTTATCCATAAATATATGAAGCAACCAAAAATATTGTGCATCCATATCTTGCCCAATGCTCAATGTTGAATCATTTGTTAAGAATTCCATTACATCCCATGTACGCATTATTCTTACCATGTTCAGCAGTCAACCTTCATTACAACATGTCCCGTCATTCATTTTTTAATGTGTTTTCTCTAACTAGCACCATGTTCAGAACTATTACATCCTTTCTTTTTCGTTAGTTTCATGAGCTTGTCCTTTCATTCCTTTCTTTAATTCATAATTATTATTTTTCTCTTACATTCCATGTTGCAACCTTACAAATTGTATGGTCACCACCTAACAGGCCCCATTGACATTTTGTCTTCAATTCCATCATGGCTTTGGCCAAACAAGGTTTTCACATGACTTAAAAAAGACAGAAAAGTTAGATTAGGCTACCAACATTAGATGTACTTATGCCACAACAATCCCTGCTAATTTTAAGAATTTTACTCACCAATTTTCACATATTTTGGTCAAGGTACCTCAAGTGGAACCAAAATCCACTTTTTATATTATTCTATAAAAGCACAGATCTCTAATGTAGAGATTATTTTGTAAGCCAACACATTGTTACCTGCTTCTCACTGATTAGAAAGCATGTGCACTCTATTAAGTCAAATAAAATAACTAAAATTATTTTTGCCATATTTCTTACTTATACTCATGGTCATGGTTTGCTTTATACAAATGTTCTTTCAAATAAATGAACAAACAAACAAAAAACCTCTCTAGTCATTTTGTGCTGAGGCAGGGCTGTAAAACTCCCGACCCACAGGCTGGTTTAGCGAAGGGTTAGGGTTAGGGTTAGTCCTGATACGTCACATGACACCACCGTGACGATGTGAGTTTGACACCCCTGTGCTGAGGTATCCTCTCAATAGGCCCCCTCAAGGCGGGGGCCTATTCTATTGCGGCCCCTGCCTTGTGGAACCAGCTCCCTCTAGAGCTCCGTTTGGCTCCTGACCTTCGCTCCTTCTGCCGCAATCTGAAGACCTGGTTGTTTGAACAGGCCGGGCTGGACTGACGTCCGCAGGTTTTTAAAATTATTTTAATTTTAATTGGGTTTTAAAGATTGGGCTTGTCAATTTAATTCTTTTTTAAATATTTATTGTTTGTATTGTGTTTTAGTTGTGAGCCGCCCCGAGTCCTTGCGGAGAGGGGGGCGGCATACCAGTCCAATTAATAAATAATAAATAAATAATTCCCTTCATCTCCCAGAAGACTTTTTCCTTGTTAGAGGGGGAGCAGCTTTCTAACAGGGTTAGTTGTATTAGCTTGAAAGACATTTCAAACCTACAGAAACAGAAAGCTTAACCTGCCTTATTTAAATGTTTTTTAATTGAAGCATTGATATAAGAATCTGGTTTTTTGATTCAAGCATAGATATAAGTCAGCATTTAATAAGATATATTTTTAAGATTCTCCACAAGTGATAGTGAGATAAATTTCTTCAATACGAAGTACCATATAATAGGTTTAAAATGAAAAACAGCTGCAGAAAATCTGGTTTAAAAACTGTTTTATAACAACAGCAGCAGCAGCAGCAACAACAAAAGAACCTTCTTTCTCAATTTGGAATAAAATAATGTCTGGGCAATCTTTGGTATATGCCTCCAAAATGATTTTAAAGATTATGGAGATAATTTGTTTATTAATTCTAAATAAAATGTAATGGATTAGCGTCTATGATTTCCCCACACAAAAAAGGTACCCAATTCAACCAAGATTATTTTCCTTTTGAAGATTGGAACAGATATTTGCACAGAATCTCCCCACTTTACAGTCAGTTATATGTTGTGTGCCGGAGTGGGGAAGATGGATCTGAAAAAAAGGAGTCGTATTCCAGAAAGTTTGTTCTTAAATCTGCCAGTTTAAATCTGTCAGTTTAAAGATAAATGCATTTATGATGAATACCTTATAATCCCAGTCTTGAATATCCTCAATACAACACATCAAACCTAAACATAAATGAGGCCTAACAAAGAAATTCCTCAGGATGGATTACAAGCCCTCCATTCTAGTTGTCATTCAGGGCTTTACACATATTGGAGGAGAGATCTGTCAAAGATCCTAACCTAACTTAACCCAACTTTTTCTTTCCACATACAAAATTTCTGTATTGTGCCTCCATAAACAGTCAAAATGCTTATATTTAAAATGCAACTTAAATTTAAGGACCAAACCAGTACCAACCCTTAGTAATTTTCACATATAATTGATGTGTATTCTATTTTACTACATAGTTTTTGCATTTATCAGCTTGATGGTATTTAAGTTATGTAACGATTTTGCATTACTTGAAATTCCTCAGTTTGATTATCATGATGTGAAGCATTTAGAAAACACAGGACAAAAAGTCAGAAGGTGAGAGGCAAATCTGAAAAAAATAAACCCATCTGAAACATTTGCTAACAAATATTTATATAGCAAACATTATAGTGCTCACTCCATGAATGAAGTAGAGAGTGATCTAGATTGCTAAAATGTGAAAAATTAATTGTACACTCATAGAACACAATGGGAGCAGAAGACATTAATTCAGATTGCAAAGCTTCCTTAATTTCAAATGCTAAATGAAGAGCCCATTTGTTCTAGCCTAATCAAGCAATTTAACACCTCAATAGGCAACTAATTGTAATTAACAAAGCTACAACAGAATTCCTTTACCATTACAAATTCTGTTTCCTTTGATTGTTGAAGATTACTTTTCTAAAAAAAGCTTCTCTAAGCATATTTCACCCTCTCTAAATAACCAATGCCACTACTAATGAAAGAGCCTTCCCCATTTATTTTTGTCCTAGGATTTATTTTTTGATACTTCCACTCTCAGGATTTTTTTTTTTTTAGATTTATAAATTAAGAAAGCATTGTTGGTAGCTATACTGTGAGGAACAAAAAAAATGCTGCCTAAAACTGTTGCTGATTCTCCATTGATTGTACAGAATATAAAAGGACTCCCAATGTGTACAAGATATATATGCCAGGATGATGGATATATTCATGCATAGCAGGTGATGCATGATGAAACTGAACTGAAAATAAACAGTGCCCTCCATTTCTCCCAGCATCTGCAAAGCCAATTTTAAACTTCCTAAATTAAACAGATGGATCAGCATGGAACTTCCATGCCTTTGGTGCATACTGATGAGAAAGCAGTTCAACGTCTGAAAGATGTATATATTTCTATATTGGCATTGCACAACTGAGTAAGCCTGGGAAATTAATGCTTCAACTGTAACGATGCTTTAACCAGGGCAGTTTCAGCAATTTGTCAGCTATTTAAGCACTATTCCTAATTTCACATAAACCAGAAGGGCTACCCTATTACATTACTGACTTTCAGCTTGAAGTGTTCTGTTTTGTTAGATCAATAGCTTCTCTAAGCTACATGTTGCTGGATCTTGGTGGCAGCAGTTCACAACTAGCAATAAGCAAAAAGCAAAAAAAAATATGGTATTCAAATGACAAAAACAAAAACCCCACAAACCAAACAAACTATCCAATAGGCTACAACCTCTCTACCCAACCAGAGATGGTATTCAGCAGATTCTGAGCAGTTCTGGAGAACCGGTAGTGGAAATTTTGAGTAGTCCAGAGAACCGGCAAATCCCACCTCTGACTGGAGATTTTACGGTATTCTTCCCCTGCCACACCCACCAAGCCACGCCCACAGAACCTGTAGTAAAAATTTTTGAATCCCACCACTGTCCCCAACCTATGCCTTTTGGCTGTTTGGCCTACAACTTGATTTGATTTGATTTATATGGCTTCCTACTTTAAGAATGCAACTCTGGCCAACACATTGATGAGATTTCTAGTCACGGCTCAGCTTGAGAAAAACTGCTAACCATTTACAAGACAATATATAACACCCAATGATGACCAAAATATCCTGCCTTTTTGAATTTGTGTGAGTGCTTTTGAATTAGGTTCTAACTCCTGGTGACTGCCCTGCAATTTCCTTAGCAAGATTGTTTTAGAAATAGTTTGACACATTGAGAGTGAGTGATTGGCCCAAGGTCATCTGGCTGGTTTCATGCCTAAAGCAGTACTAGAACCCATACACTGCTGGTTTCTAGCATGATTCCTTAACTTAAATCTACTTGCCTTCTGCAAAGCCGTTAAGACCTGGCTTTGTCGGAGGGCATGGCATTGAGACCTTGTTCTTCCCCCGTGTATGTCTGGATTGATATGAATGAGTTTTGTTTTTACATTGTATAGGAATTGTTTTTATCTTTTTGTACGCCGCCTCAAGTTCCCTGTTGGGGGAAGTGAGGTGGGATATAAATTAAATAAATAAACAAACAAACAAACAAACAAACAGACCCCAACACCAAATTGACTCTCATGAATATTTGCCTCCTGGTTTGTTTGGTTTTTTTTTTTTCATTCTGATAATGTTTATCTTCTAGAACAGGGGTGTCAAACTCACATTGTCACGGCGACATCACATGATGTATCGGGATTTTCCCCCTTCACTAAACCAGGTGTGGGAATGGCCAGCGCGTGAGGCACAGAGGTGGTATTCAGTAGGTTCTGACCAGTGCTGGAGAATCGGTAGTGGAAATTTTGAGTAGTTCAGAGAACCGGCAAATACCAGCTCTGACTGGAGATTTCACAGTATCCTTCCCCTGCCATGCCTACCAAGCCACGCCCACAGAACTGGTAATAAATAAATTTGAATCCCACCACTGGTGATGCAGTGGTGATATGCTACTGGTTTGGCTGAACCGGTAGTAAACAAAGCCTTCCACGATCAGCTGAGAGGTGGACAAAAATCCTCCTGACAATCAGCTGAGAGGAGAGAAAAGTGCAGGATCGGCCCTCCCACCCACTTCTGTGCTTTTCTCTTCTTTATCCTCTCAGCTGATTGGCACTGAAGGCCTCAGTTGGTGTGGGGAAAGCTGCATGCACGCAATCACCGAACTGGTAGTGGAACAGGTAGGATCCCACTGCTGCTGTGATGCATCCGGCCCATGGGCTGGGAGTTTGACAGCCCTGTTCTAGAAGATTATTACTGCAATTCTGCGTAGTGCACAATATTCTCCTATCAAATAACAAGTTTTTGTGCTTGATCTAGAGCAGCAAGCCTATGTCCAGTTAGAAACAATATGTATGAGTTAAATTATTTAGCTGTTGATGGACATTTTGCAGCTCTATCTTGTTTGTCTTAAAGCCTGGAGGTGCAGACATTTAAAAAAAAAAACCTACTCAAAATCCACTCTTCTTACTTAATATACAAGACTTTTCATGGTGTCATATGAGATGAAAATTATATGTGAACAAATAAAGAACCTCCCTACCATTTCCCTCCAGCAGACAGATTTTGCATATACCACTACATCTTCAGTTCATAACTTTTAATTCTGATACAGCCTATCATTTTCACAAAGGCCATTCTTCTGTTCAAAACAATGAATATTTTTAAAGCATTTTAACCTCTCTGGGGACAGAATATCTAAGGTTAAATAGCAAAGTTTCCTATGGGAAGACAGGAGAAGAACAAAACAGATGCTTTAACATTTTCAGTATACCTAACCATGTTTACCCAGAAGCTCCCACAGGAATAAATGTGCAACAGATCACAGCATAAATCACTGACTAGTTTATGCCCATTTTATTTAACATAAATCTTGAGGAGATTTAAAGAAGAAGGAAACGGAAAAGAAGGAAGAAGAAACAATGTGACATAAAAGGATTGATTCAGTGAGGCTCATTTCTAATACAATTGGAGGTGAGGGAGGACTGCTGGAATGCAAGTACCAATTCAGAAAGCCTTGTCTGAGATGCTCTCACGCTGATTCAGTATTTATGAGGCTGCTTATGAGCACCACCTGTCAGGAACAAGTCCATAACAGTGAGAACATTCAGCGCAATACTTAAGATAGAAAACCCCTGCAATCTTTACCTTGCCTGCTGTGCTGAGGAGCAAGTGAAAGATTCATAGCTAATTTAGAATGTGGCTGTCATCAAAGCAAACTGAAAAATGCAAGCAACTGCAACTTTATTAGCACTTACCAATCTCAGAGGTGACAAATACGTCTGTTTGCTTCTATGTGCTATCAAAGCTGATGGTGAAAGAGACACTGAGGGGACTGCTAAGCAGATAAAACATGCATTAGAACTAAATTAAAGTATCATTTCAGGAAATTATCAAAATGCAGACATTGAAGATCTGGTCATAACCAAGACACACACTATTTACAAAAAAAAAAATTAGGATCATTCTTCATTTCCATGGCCATCTGCATAATTTTTGCAACATCCATCTAATTAAATTACAAGGTAAAATACAAACAAAGGCTCATCATCCCATTAATTAAAAGCCTACTGTTCTGCAAAAAGAATTACATTTATTTTAGAAAATGAATATCAACCAAGGCCTTGACAACTTGCTATTTAGCATTACACAAAGCCTAAGCAAAGGTTTGCATATTTGTTCAATACTGAGAGAACAGGTCAGATTAAAATGCACATAAAATGGATGAATGAGATCTGCATACTTCTGCACATTTGGGAAGAATGTTGCCCTGGGTTTGTTTTCTTTTCTTTTAAGAAAGAAACGCTCTCTGTGCTTTCTAGATATCAACATCTGGTAGAGCTCAAAGGTGCACAAAATGCTTTATTTATAGAATACTCAGAGGAAGACCTTGTAAGGCTGCAGCAGATGACAGAAAAAGGGTCCACCACACTATTTTGCTGCCATCTTCACTCTGAGATCCTCTTCTAAAGCAAGCAAGAAATAAGCCAGTTGTTTTTGCAAGAAAGCAAAATGACTTCAAGGAATTGAAGGAAAAGCTACTACCAAGATTAAAAAAAAAACCTGAGTCTGGAAAACTGTAACCTGAGAAAACATCTCAGATAAGAATATCCTCATTTTTAGGAAGCTAAAGTAAGAGTGGAGGAGAACACATTCAGATTTGCAAGACTTTGTTACCATACCCTTATAATAGAAATAGTGTTGGCCTCCATGACTTTGGTTTCCAAGGTTTGTCTACTTGAAGGGATGTCAGGAGATTATATCCCCTGCTCACCAAAGTATCTTAAGTATGTACATAGAAAACTATTTAATGAAATAAATAAATCAAATGTTAATTTCAAAAAGTAATTGAGGTCAATCAGAATGTAGTTAAAAACAACATACTTCAGAGAATGGGTTAAAAAAACCCTTCAAGACCATGATTTCAGTAATGAAATTGTTCTGCTCATGAAAATGTTAAATTTATACTATTGATTTCGAAGCAGAAAATCCACAAAAATTACATCCTTTTTAAAGAGTTGCTAATTAATGATACCAATGGAAGAATATGTACTGTATTTTAATCAACAGATGTTATGCAATTTAAATGCATTTGGATAGGTATAACATCCACATCAGGATGTAAAACTGCAAGAAGCAAACTACATATCATAGCATTCACAAATATAGCAGTTTTCTATGTTATAATAGCAGGAAAATAGCTTGCAAAAATTATTAATGGCACACATACTTTTACTTTTACAGCAGATTACCAATGTATTCATCTTGAATTTAAATCATACTCTTAGTGATCTTGGTTAAATGAGTATTTGAGCTAACTAGCTTCCAGGATTATTTGTTCATTAGTTTAAAATAATTTAGAATTTGTTTTTCAGCCTTAATGTCTCCAAGGTAAATAATCCCCATTAAAAACAATGAAATCAGTATTCCTGATCTGAACTTCAGCACTGTTGGGCAGTCTCACAAATCTGAAAATTCAGATAAATTTATTTCAAACATTAAAAAACCATTAAGTATAACATGGGATATATTTGATGAAGCTTTGGAAGAATATAGCATCACCTAATGAAAACTCTGAATACAGTTTTTGTGTCAAGATTTCAGAAATGGTTTGGCATTGCTTTCTTTTTTCCTAGGGCTAAGAGAGTATAATTGACCCAAATGGTTGTGTGCCCAAGGCAGGACTAGAACTCATGGCCTCCAGTTTTGTAGCCTGGTACTTTTAACCAAACTTTTCAAGTAAACCTAAAATATTGAGAAATAATTAAAAAAGAGTGTGTGAACAGTAATAATATGTATATTGGTAGCAGTGGTGGGATACAAAAAGTTTTACTACTGGTTTGGTGGGCGTGGCTTGGTGGGCACACTTTGCGCGTCTGCACACACTTTGCACAGGTGCAGAGGCGTTCCAACTCCTGCAAGCCTGCACTCTCCGGTAACTTCAGCAGCTGCCGCGCGGCACTCTACTGTGCCACGCAAAGCAGCTGCACTTCAAAAGCAGAGGATAAAGGTGAGTATGGGAGCCCAGGCAGGTGGGTGGGCCCAATAGCAGAGTGGCAGACAGAACTGGTTCCATCTCTGCTGCTCATCGCCGCTACTGGCTCGGCAGAACCGGACTGAACCGGTAGAATACCACCACTGATTGGTAGCCCCTAGATTTGAAATGGCAGAATACTGGGAGCATGAAAGATCAACAAATGAATTACGTTTGGAAAATGGCTCTTATGGAAAAGTTAACTAGTTTCATTAACAGAAGAAGAAAATCACCTTTCAATGAACGATAGCTTAGTTGTGTCCTAATAAGGTGGGTCAAAATCAGTATGATGGCAGACGGAATACAGTGATGCACGCCATGCTTTTTGACATAAAAATAATTGGGGGTGGAGATTGCTATACTATACTTCATTCATCATCTTCCCAATTTTAACCCATCCAGTGGATGCCGCTGACATAGTGACCTTTTAGCTCCTTTTCATAACTGGATTGAAGAACTCTATCAACCAAAGATCAGTTTGTGGTTTGGAAGAATATTTGCTGAGCAGTAGAAATGTTAAATGACTGTCTGATCTTTAATTATCTTTGACAGCAGTGCTATGTTATGTTGTCAGTGTTATTATTGTTATTAAAATGGTTAAAACATCTCCCAAATAACAATTGATTGTGGAAGTTCATAAAATCCAGACGGAACATAACAATGGTTGATGGATCTGAAGCTGTTTTTACCAAATCTTGAAACATGACAAAATCAAATGTCAGAAGTTTGTATAATCTTAGACATGATGTCAAGGCCTTAAATAAAATGGCATTAACTGACACTTTTCCTTTATTGGTAAAATACAGGAAGCAAGTGCTGAAGCTCTGCAGCTTTAAGACTTCTTATGAAAAGGACAGAAGCATCCAGAAAGAATTCAAAACAATTTCAGGAAGACATTTCATATAATTTGAAAGCAGCAACTCAGAGATTCACACCAAGGACAACTTCAGGCAGGATTCTTTCTTCCAGATCCTACCTACTTAGGTAATTTTCTTTTCCTTCTTTATGTGAATTTTTTTAGTTTCTTTTGTTGTTCTAAATCAGCATTTGGTTAAAGTTCACTTAATTGAATTTAAGTGTTATTGTGCTTTTTCTAACTTCCCAACGCTCTAGGAAATTTCTTATAGTAATACCTATGCTGAAATGAGACTCTCTGTGGGACAAAAAGCAAACTCCCTTGGTTTTAAGTTGACTCAATGAAGGAACAAGATATAATGGAAGTGGCATTGTCCTACCATAGCGAACATTCTACAATAGAGACTTCATTTCCTTTTTTATTCTGTGTGAATACACCTATGCATCATACCCAGACATAGATACTTATGGTGATATGACAAGGCAAAAATGGAGAGAGAGAGAAAAAAAATCTCCAGACCTTTCTGATATGCTGTTCTTGCAAGGAGTGGTTGGTTTGAATGCCACATTTAAAAGTTTTATTTTTTTTCACTAGTCAGAAGAAAGTAGAAAAATCAGTAAAACCTTATTTCAGCCACATAATGAATTTCTACTGTGGTCCATTTTCAATTGAATATGTAGCAGATTAAAATGGCAGTCCTATTAACCGTAAAAAGAATTGCTCATCTTCAGCTCTTTGTCCTTTATATATTTAAAAAAAACTATCACAATTCATCCATGGCTACTTGATTCAATTTGTACATAATATCAGAGGACATGAAATCCTATCATAAATGTGATATAATCTCAGAGATATGAAAGCTTCACCAACTCACTTGAGGTTCTTTGTTCTGGTCTGCTATGTTGACATTATAACAGTTGTTTTCCATTTGAACAAAGATATTTCCCTATCATGTTCGAATTGCTTTAGAAAATTTATTCTCATTAAAAACTAGTTTTGCGTAAGCTTCAGTCTACTTAATGACTTTCATGTATTCAACATTTTAGAAGGGTTTTTCAGTCACATTACACATGTTTCCATATTTATACAGCCATAAATCCATGCTGTGATTTAGTCGAGGAAGAGGTTCCAAATCTACATACCTGAACAGAAAAATTTATAATTAAATATCTTTTCCCTATGCAGTAAAGATATTAGGTACCCACCTGGAAGTTATCAATTGGATTCATAATTTGTGCTATAAGGTTATTTATATGATCATCTGTAAACCCACCTGTTGGATTCACAAACTACAATCACACACACATACAAAAATGGCTTATATTTATATAAAGTTGGCATACCTTGTCCACTCAATACAGTACACTTTAATAAACCTTAGAGATCAATAATTCTCTATTTCATTTTGTCAACTATGTTAGAATGGCAATTCACTCAGTTAAAAAAATGGGGGAAGGGGATGGAATAGACTTATTTCTGCAATTCTAACAATTTTATAGTGTTTTTCCCTTAGTTAAAAGCTGATTTTGGAAAGCAAGAGGTAAAAAAATCTGCTCTCTTACATTTATCTGATTCTATCCATACCTCAAGCTAGCTATTTCTTCCTGACTTCTCTTCTAACATTCCAAGGCATTTATTCATTTAAATGTGTCTCCTACATTTTATTTATTGTGTAATAAATAGCTTATTAAAGATATAAAACAAGAATAAAGCAATTCAGCTACAATCGAGGCAGAATTAAATTCAGTATCATTAAAACAGTTTTCAGTTCAACTAACTATTAAAATGTAGCTATCAAAAATTGCCAGGATACTAGGAGAGTGAAAGTCAAATGCCACTTCTCCGAGAATAAATTTCATAGCCTGAGATCTTATGGGAGAAGACTTTCTCTTCTATACTAGAGAAGCAAGCCCAAATATTTGGACAGAATTACAGAGGGAGAAACAGTCCTTCAGACTGGCCATTAGTCATTTAGATTACCATAATAAATTGTGTTCAGTGAGCAAATAGATAAGACCACTGTGCCTTGCATTAGTTAGGTAGCCTATCTACCAAATTCTGAATTAATTGCAATTTACAGATATTTCTCAGGAACAGACCCTAGTCAAACATATTGCAGTAGTCAAGCCAGGATGTAATCAAGGTGCCAATGTTAAATTCTATTCTTGAGTAGATACTCAGATTTTGTTTCTGAAGAGATTCAGAAAAACAGTTTACCTCATCAGAACAGACATATGTTTTAACTGTTCTCTTGAATGTACATGAAAAGCAATTTCAAAATGAAGGCATTATTCATTTCTGTCAAGCCATATTAATTTGTCTCTTGTAACATTACCAGTAGACTGGCATTACAGAGGACCAAATAATCAACTTCCAATATCTCACATTTGTGCATAGGGAATATCAGCCTTCAAGTGACAAGAAACTAATTGTGAGCTTCAGCCTCAGGATTATAAATTGAACAACTCCACATATCAAACATTAGTAATCACACCACAACACAAGATATGCCTACATGATTTTCAACAAGCTGCCCATTTTCTAGGAGCTTTCTTCGAGTATTCATTTCAGTACAAATATGGTAAAGCCTACTTTAACTCCTGCACATGGAAGAGAAGATAAATCTCAGTTCATATAATAGGATGTAAATAAATAATGCATTCTGATGGGAAAGGCATTTATGTGCAAACCTTCAATTGTCCCATGAAAACAAACAAAGGCTTGTCTAGCTATGCTCATGTTGCCATCTAGCTGAAAAATCTTAAATTCTACTTACTAAGACTTCTATACATTTAAGTCTACCAAATTAATAGCTTATAGAGGAGATGGAATGGTCTTAAATTGTGTTGAGCTTCCAAAAATATTGATTACTAGCAAAATCTGGGCCATTACTTTCTGATGTGACAATACACTCCTGAGATTGCTGTCCTACAGCTAAATTAAGTGACCCTCCAGGCCTTTTATGTAGCAAAATTACAACTTCCATCCCTGCTGTCTTATTTTACTATGAACACCTGTGCCTCTTCAAGTAAACTGCAATGGGACTGCCCAGTGGTTAATGACAGCAATTCTTTGGCAAGGACTCACTGCTTGCATGAATTCATTTCAGATATGCACTGCTTCAAGAGAAACTAAAAGTCATGCTTTTTGTGTTTAGCATGTTGTGTATCTTCTAAACAAATGGACAATCAAAGACTCGCCACTCTACTTTCAGCAGCTCTGGACTACAACATTGCCTTTACTTCCCAAAGGGCCAAGAGAATAGGACAGAGTTCACTTCAAGTAACTGAAACCACCTGGCATCCACCTCTCCAAGTGCTCATATGGAGAATTCTCAGGGAGAATGATCTAGCTTAGCATTCTCACAGACACCTCCATTTTCTGTGCAATGTGAAGTAACTGACTTCAGCTCAGATTTTATCTAAGGAAACTAGTTAGATTTTGACTCTTAACTTTCAGTAGTTTTCTAGTATTATTTATCTCAAGCAAACTCAACAGGTCTACAGTCCTATTTTGGACATGCAAAGTGTATTACCTTCAAGCAAAAAGAGTGTCTCTATGTGCAATGTGCTAGTGTATAATGAATGCTTTTCCTAATGAGCCCCTTAGGACTCTAATGAATGCATGGGGATGTTACAGGAAGGTTCTGTCTGTAATCCTTGAACAAACAAAATGACCATTGGTATCTGTTTCTAAATTATGAAGACAAAAAAAAAGAAGAAGAAGAAGAATCGCTTTTAGAAAGCACAATGACGTTTTTTGGCTAAGAGAAGTAGCAGCAACATGGTCAAGTGCTATTTACTCACAAAGGTTAAGACCTTATGCTGGTAATGAAGATTAATTCCATAAAAACACATTACCATTTATGTCATACACACACACACACACACACCATTTTTTGTCACCCCATTTTTTAAAAACCAGACATTGACCATTATCATAATGAGGAATGAGGTCTTCAACAAGCATAAAGTTTCTGTCAAAATATTAAATGAGAACAGTCTTTGCTGTGAGAAATTAACAAACGATTATAACTTCAAAACCATTTTATACCCAGCTAATTTATTTTACTTTCATAGGTAATATCTATCAATGATGCTCAGAAGCACAGGTAACTCATCTAAAGCATGGCAATATAATGGTGTTCGTGGAATTTCATTCGACCACCTGTATGAGGAAAACAGAAGCAGTGAGAAAAATTGTTCTATGTTAATGTCTTCAGCTATAACTTTACATAATTTAGTGCTGGAAGCACTTCATAGAGACAGTTTATGTATCTAAATTTCTAACTAATTAATAATCTCTAGTCCAATCTAACTTTCTAATCATTCTTATATGCACATTTCCGCCATTAGTCCAGAAATTTTCTTTCCCAAATGAAATTCAGAGAAAGGTAATTTTGCACATGTGAATAATAAAAGCTATTCATTTCACTTAAATCATTCTGCAGATCTAGATTCTAAAAGTCTTTTACTAAAAACTATATACTAAAATTTATTAGATTACTAATTATTACTGAGATTTAGGATTGTATCTATTGTGATTTTGTATGCTATGTAATTCATTTCATTAAAAAATGAAGTAAAGAAAAAATCCCACCACCAACTATCCACCAGCTTCCACTATGGCATTATTTGAAACTGATGTCTTTAATATTTGGAGCTTTCAGTAGCCCTTCAGTCAGCTTTTAAGAACTTTTTGACTGTACCCAATATCTAAATTCATTGGACCCAAGAAAAACAACATTAAAGATGCATGCTTTAGATAAAATATTCCTGTACTTAAAATTACACAAACATTATCCTTCATTGGTTAAATAATTATAGCATCTGTAATTTGAGAGAGAAAATATGCTTGAGCATGGTAAATTAAAAAAAAAGTGGGCACAGTTAGTTGTAGTTATATTATGTAATTATATACAAGCCCAGAATTCTTCATATTGGCTGCTACCATACAGCAAATAGAATGGGATTCCATGATCGTTTTCAAAGCCTGCAACAATGTTGATGTTTTATTTAATATCTCCTTTTGAACCTCTGAACTATCTGCTTGAAGGCACCATTTTGCATTCATTCATTCATTCATCCATCTGTCCGTCCATCCGTGTCCATGTGTGTGTAGCATTGTACACTCACAGTTGCACACACTTTTCCTATTACATAAGATAAGCTGTTTTCTCTAAATTAACTAAATCCTAGATGTAAAAACCAGCTGATATAGAGTGATTCTTTGATATCTGAAAAAAATCTGAATAATGACATTGTCAGCGTTCCAGAAAACCCAGCTCCATCCAAAAACTCAGAGACAGGCATTTTCTCAAAAGTTCCTTTTATTACAGTAGGTATACTAGCACATCTGGGGAAAACCCAAATCTGAGAGTTCTGGGTTTTCCCTCAGTAATTCAAAAGACAAACCAAACCCTGCACCCATCAGTCCATCACATGGCCCAATCACATTCCGTCCCAACCTGAGACATCCCTTCAACTACGCCTCTTCCAGGTGCAGGAACAACATGACCTTAACCAACAAGAAGAATGCTATTATGTCTAACTACATACGCTCTACTAAATCCCCTCCTAATTCCCAAGATGAAGAATGTGGTAGCATGGAAGATTCTGGTTCTAATACGGCTTCCAAAGCTGACAGACATATCATAGATCTTTCTATATGTTCACTTCTTGTTGTTTCCAATCACGGTGGTGAATCCTTTTGAATTTATCTGTATTTCTGCATAAACATGACCTAAACATGATTTTTCTACCTAAGTCTTAAAACTAGACAAAAAGAACATATTTGTATGTTTTAAAAGTATGTAAACCTCTAGGATTATCAGTTCATTTGAAGAAGAAATTAGATGTTTCAATCAACAGGATGATAATTAAGTGTGAGTATGAGAGGCCCTGTCTTATTTTAAAAATTCTGGATGTTCATTATCAAAACCTGATCTTTACAACGCAGGTGTGTTTCAAATAATTGAGATTTCTGAGGACCTTTGAAAAACAGCTGTTGATGCTCACCAGGCTCATCATGGAGTCTGGATTCCACCAGTCCCCTGTCAGGCAGATTGTGTAAGATGGAGCAATTGGAAGAGACCAAAGTAGAACTTTGTAGATTGAATTACAAGCATTATTTTGGCAAAGGCAACTATTGCATTCCAAAATAAGAACCTCATCCCAGCTGTGAAACTTGGTCTGATCAGTGGTGGGATTCAATTTTTTTTTACTACTGGTTCTGTGGGCATGGCTTGGCGGGCATGGCAGGGGAAGGAGACTGTAAAATCTCCAGTCAGAGGTCGTATTTGCCAGTTCTCCAAACTGCTCAAAATTTCCGCTACCGTTTCTCCAGAACTGGTCAGAACCTCCTGAATACCACCTCTGCGTCTGATGCCTAGGACCAGGATGCCTTGCTATTAACGGAACTATGATGAATGGCAGTTGTTGTCCAGTTTGTTATGTATGCAGGTTTGAATGTGATTGGTTTAGTTTGAACTGTTCTTGTAAAATGTCAGAAATGATTGGTTTAAAAAGTGTGGGAAAATCCTGCACTCTGATTGGCTGGCAACTGCGGCTGCTGGCTATAAGTAGCAGCCACAGCCCAGCCAAATTGGGTCTGTTATGAGCTGTAGTCACTAATAAACTCTTCACTGAAGCACTCCGCATCTGACTCTTCATGCAAACTTAACACAGTTCATTTGGGAGGCACATGATGATGCAACTTTTTCATCTCAAGATTAAGTTATTTGGAACAAGCTGAGTTGCAACTCAGTGAGTACTAAATTGCGATGCTCTAATCCAGGGATGTCAAACTCATCATCACAGCAGTGTCACGTGACGATACTTCCCCCTCATGAGTTTGAGTGCTCTAATCTGAGTAAGACACTGTATGTTTGATGTCAAACACCAAGAAAACTGGTATTTTTTTTGCTAAAATCTAGCATTTTTGTTATAAGAATAACATTAAAATGTTTCATAGCACTGATCAAACATATATTGCATTAGTTCCTATGGCAACATATAATCTCAAATGGATAGGATGCCATCCTAACCTTAACTTTGTAACTGCTTGAGCAAAGTTTGTCAGCAATCAGAAATGGATATTATCCAATCTTCCATTATCACTGCATTGTCTAAATTCATTAGTTGCTGTCTTATGCTTCTGTGGGTGTCCCTTAATTGCAATCTCTTGATAAATATTTTAGAGCTGCATGTTTATTGCTAGGGAAATTAATGCTTTCATAAACCTTATCTTTAAGCAGCATGCTAAAAACTTTCAAAATGTAGCCTTTTAGACAACACATTTTCACATCATTAAACAGGAAAATGTTTTGTGGAAGGGGAAAGGTTTTACAGTATGTCTCCATTAACATACCTGCTGGAAACCCATTTTAATGTTCTTGGTGATTAAAATGGCTTGCATCTCACCCATTTCATTAAAAGCTTCTTGAAAGGTATGGAAATAATGGTTACCCCCTCTCTTTACACCCCATCTGCTCCATATATTGATGTATTTATTTAAAATGAATAACAAGTAATTATAATTGTCTTGTGATTTTGATGTCCAAATAATATAGAATTCTATTCAATATTTATGTTGCAATCGTAAAGACTTGTCAAATAGATTGTTCCACTACTGATTTAAAATAAATATGTTAGCAGGCACAATATTAATACCAACAAAGAAATGGAAAGAAAATAGACATTATTTTGAAATATAGTTAACTAAGTATTTTCTGGTGGCACACATTCAAATTAACGTTAGAGAATTCAGACAATCTATCTTGTCTGAGATTCATACATTCGTATGATGTAAGACTTGTGGGTCTTTGGCTACTTCTAGCTACTAAGAGGTATATCAATAGAACAAGGTTCCTCCAGAAGTGTGGCTCCCATCAAGATGGTATTTTAGAAAGTCTTAAATGCCATTGTCTTTTTGCAGAAGTTGGTGTAGGGTAGTTGGAGTCCCTGTTCAAATATGTCTGCATGTGTACGTATTGTTGGCAGGTCCTACCATCTTAGTCTTTATTTTCTTATTTTGTATTTCATATTCCTATTTATCTTGTACTTTCTATTTCTTTGGATTCATTGTGAGCCAGTCAGTATGGAATTAGGCAGTGCCTAAACTTAAAATAAACATATATACAAACAGACAGATACATGCTGAAGTAGATATACTGAACATATTTGGCAACATTACATATTCAGAATAGCTTACACCCAGAATGGTCAACCAATGCTTTGCAACATTATTACATCTTTTCCTTTTCTTTCTTTCTTTTTCTTTCTTTCTTTTCTTTCCCTCCATCCCTCCCCTCTCTTTCCTCTCTTTCTTTGCAAAATGTTCTTAAAACTCTCTACCCTTCCTCCTATTTTCTGTTGAAGGATTCACAAATCACTTCTAAAATGAGAAATCTGGGAATAAAAAAATTGGGCCCAGCTATCCTCATGACTTAACAATACAACCAACCATTGTTGTTCTGGTCCTAGGAGTCACTAGAAAAAGGCATAGCCACTAGGCTAAAAGATTGTTCTATTGTAGGAACGGGTCAGTTGCAAAGACATAATTGCTTTAAAAAGCAACATGAGGTAGCATACAACACATACCCTAAACTTGAATTTTGGCTGTTGTAGTAGATAGGAAAACATGTCTGACACATTCATTTCAGTAAAACCTTGAAGTTAATATAATCCATACATCTATTACAGATGCAAGGATGACTGCACTGTTGAGAATCTCATATTCTCTTACTTTTCATAGCTCTAAATTATCAGTCCCATTAACTCAGAGAAAAGATCTAGCTATTACACAAAAAGTAATTTTAACTTAGAGTCATTTTTTCCTCCAGGTTCCCAGCACTGTAACTATGATCAAAGCAAATAATAACATCCAGAGTGTATTTCTCAGGAATGACACTCATAATAAAATAACATTAATTTGAAACAAACCAAACCAAGCCAACCAAAATCTTACAGAGGTTTGTCACAATTGATTTCAATATCTGAAGGTCATTTGCTTGGTTGGGGTAATAATAATGGGGAAAGAGAGAGAGAGAAACAGAGAATGGGGCTAAATGAAAACTAAATGCACTGTTTATTTATAATAGGATAAAGTAATGGAACACAAATACAGTCTTCTGTGATTAAACTTTTCTTCAATAGGAGCACAATTTGAAATTAAAAACTTTGTATGGATCATTATAGCCTCACAATGTGGAATTAAATTTCATTTACTTTTCAAGTTAGTATCACTTAAAGCCAGAAGTCAAAATGCTGAACTAAATGTTTAGCTTGGAGATACCTAGAGAAAGCCAATAATGATTTCAGGAGTTCAGTGGGAAATGTATGGCATGATAAGACTGCAAAGTAATTATTTGGGGGGTGGGGGGAAAGTATCTATTGCAAATAGATCTTCAAAGTCTAATAAACATCAATTTTCTAAATGATTTATGATGTGAAATCCAACACTAAGAATATTTTCTGATGATGCAAAGTCCTACACTAAGAATAATATTTTAAGACACTGTCTTATATGGAGTCTTATTTTCATTGTCTTATATAATGGTGCCAAATAGATGAATCACCCCTGAAAAGTGGAAAGAAATGGAATAGGTCTTATATTTTTTAGTGCTAGGTCCTTTTAAAGAAATAACCATTTTTCCCTCCTTGAACAGATCCGAAAGCACATCAAATGCATCCAGCTTTACACATACCTATAACTGCAATAGAGCCACTTCTCTATGGTAGAGTGCTAGGTTGCTGCAATATGGGTGTCCAAAATGAATCCTTTCCATTCTACACTTGATCTTAGCCAAAACGCCGAGAAGCGATTCAATTATCATATGTTCAAGATGGGAATATTTTCAAATACTTCTGCTAGCAAATTAGATGAATATGCTAAACCATCATGCCATGGTTCCATCATGTTTTAAGACTGCAATCTTAAGTGCCCAAAACAACTATAATCACATGCCAATGATTACCAACTAGCAGCACTCACTTCCATTATGATGAAGTGTTTCGTGAGATGGTAAAGGACTATATGGCCTCATGCCTTCTCCCCATATTTGACTCATTAGTTTGCCTATTGGAAGAACTGCTCTATAGATGATGCACTTTCCTGTGTGCTTCATCTTAGCTTGGCGTACCTGGAGAAGAAGAACACTTATGTGCGAATGCTGTTTGATGATTTTAGTTCAGCATTCAACACAATCATTCCTCAGCATTTGGTGAAGAAACTGGGCTTATTAGGTTTTAATACTCTTTTATGTAATTGGATACAGTAGAACCTCTGGTCACGAATGCTTCTGACCACGACCAAATTGGGTTCCGATGAAAAAATTTAAAAAATTCAATCTGGTCACGAACACATATTGGCAATCAAACATGGCTGCAGCCTATTTCTCCTTCTGCACCATTTTTTTAAGAACCAATTTTTTTGTTGTTTGTTTACTGGAAAAGGAAATGAAGAGGAAGAAGCGGGAGGGCAGGGGGAAGGAAAAGCAGACCCCTGGCTCACGCTGCTGGTCAGCTGCTGCTGCTGCTGCTGTGCTAGTCTGGGGATTTTGCTCCTCCGCCCCACTGGTCACCCACCTCCTCCTCCTTCTGACCGCCACTTCAGCTTGCTCACTCCTGCCTTATGCCTCTCGCTTGCCGGGCTTGGAGAAAAGGCTGGATAGGCACTTCTTCACAACCACTTGCCGCCTTGGCTGCCTCAGGCACTCTTGGTTTACCTTCGCTTGTCAGCAGCCAGAGCAGCAGCCAGAACCCCAGGGAGAGACCTGCAAAGCATCTTGGGAGATGTAGTATTTCCTCTTCAGTGAGGTGGGGAGAGCAGGAAAGGAAACTGAGCCAACTTTCAGGGCTGGATGGACAGGGGCTGTGCAAATTGGTGGAACCAGCCGGGCGTGGTGGTGAGGATCCTTGTGAGGTGCAGAAAGCAAACTTAGCTGGAAGTAATGGGGGGGGAGCCTTCTCCCTCTTCCCAGAGTTATGAGCCAAACCTTTTCTAGGGTTTGGTTTTAAGTTTAGTTTTAGTTTAGTTTTATTGGACTTATATGCCGCCCTCTCTCCCTAGGGACTCAGGGCAGCTTACAATAAAAAATAGCAATACAATTAATTAAAAATACATTAAACAAGTAAACTAAGCCCAATAAAGATTAAAACCCAATAAAATTTAAAATAAGAATAAAACCCCACCCCTTACCCTTCAGTCCAGGCCGGACTGTTGAAACAACCAGGTCTTTAGCTCATGGCAGAAGGAATGGAGGTCGGGAGCCAACCGGAGCTCCAAGGGGAGTTGATTCCACAGGGTGGGTGCTCCCACAGAGAAGGCTGTACCCCTGGGCACCGCCAGCCGACACTGTCTGGCTGACAGCACCCCAAGGAGGCCCTGCCTGTGGGAGCGCACAGGGCGACTGGAAGTCGACACTGGCAGGAGACGCTCCCACAAGTATCCCAGACCCAAGCCATGTAGGACTCATGTAATGCTCAGCTGTAACTTTTCCTCTCCATACCCTTTCTCTCATGTGCTTGTTCAGCTTTTTTAAACTTTTGGCCCCTCAGAGTTAGCTGCTCTATGTTTGTTTAAAGGTTTGGGTCATGACCAAATCGGGTTGTGACCAAAGTTAAGGAACAAATTATGGTTGTGACCAGAGGTTCTACTGTACTGGATTTCCCTATTGATAAGCCCCAGTTTGTATGAGTTGGAAGAAAAATTTCCAACTCCATCTCCTTGAGTACAAGTTTTCCACAGGGCTGTGTCTTGAGTCCACTACTGTTCACCATGATGACCCATGACTGCTGTGCCTAATCTGCTACGAATCATATTGTGAAATATATGGATGGCATGGCAATGATGGGTCTTAATCTGGGATGACAATGAAGATGCTTATAGAACAGAAGTGAAGGTTCTGGTGGACTGATGCAATAAAAGTAACCTGATTCTAAGTGTTAATAAAACAAAGGAGATCATTGTATATTTTAGAAAGAACCAGCATAGTTGTGTTCCACTTACTATCAAGGATGCAGCTGTAGAGGTGGTCAACAGTATTAAGTATCTGGGGTGCAGATGATTAACAGTCTGAACTGGTCTCTCCGCACATCATCCTTAGTGAAGCGTGCAAACCAGCACCTGCATTTCCTGCATCGGATGAGGAGAGCACATCTTTCTCCTTCTGTCCTAGCTACTTTTTACAGAGGCACAATTGAGAGTGTTTTAACAAACCGCATCACTCTTTGGTTTGGTGTCAGTAGTGCCTCAGATAGAAAGTCCATACAGAGAGTAAGTAAGGATAGCCGAGAAGATTATAGGAAGCTCACTTCCTGTTAGTCAGGATGCTGCTTCTAAGTGCTATGTGCTTAGAGCTCAAAGCATTATTAGAGACTCCACACACCCACTTTACAGTCTGTTTCCATTGCTCCTCTCTGGGGGGAGGTTTCAAAGTATTTTAGTAGGACTACCAGATTCTGTAACAGCTTTGTTTCCTATGCCATCCGTCTGATAAACTCGCAAGATTAGTTTTTCTTGCCATGTACATATATACATCCAAACTAGACTGTGTTGTTTCTCTGTGTCATATAATATATGTGGGTATATGCATAATTATGTATGCATGCATGTATGTATGTATGTATGTATGTATGTATGTATGTATTTTGTCATGTTCATGTAGTGTATATTGGAGGGTTAGGGTTACAGTCTAATCCTAACCCTAACCCTAACCTTTTCAGAACTGTATTCAATGAAATTCAAAGTGGCCATAAAGTTATTCTAAGTCTAAGTCTAAAAAAACTATTTCCATAATACTTTCTTTAGTTGATCATTTGTTTTGAATTCCCTGCCCCCCAATAACTGGTCTAAAGCTTATATCAGAGTTTGACTCACTACAGTAGCTTATAGAAAAATAAAACAAACAGAGACTTCGTAAAAACAGATCATTCATTTTATGGTACAGGTGTGTGTATATGTGTGCACACACACATGCTTTTCCAGTTTCAGTAACTATGTTTTCATTTATAACTCCCATAATATTTAGGAAAGTTTAGTAGTGATTAAAGCTAAAATTGTTAGCTTTGAAAAAGAGAACTTTACATTCCCATGGGTTGTAGTGATACTTTAAAAAGAGGCAGAAAACTTCAAGGGGTACACAGAAGTAGAATTATGAATCTAATAAGAAATCAGTTTGTACCAATACTAGTTGAGGAAATGAAAGGTGAATAAAAAGGTTTGTGAGCCTAACATGGTGGTATTTAGGCCTTTCTTTGGGTGATTTAACCTCCTGAATACTACATCAATTTAGAGAACATTTGACTCAGCACAAGAAACAATAAAGAAAATAAATTTCAGATGTAGGCACAAACTCAAGTTGTCTCCTTGATGTGGAAACCACTTGAAATGAGCTTGCTTCATCAGCAAAGAAACTTCACTGTGTGTTAGTTCAACAATATTGCAGCAATTTAAAATTCCTGATTGGGACTTAAACTGACATGAGCTCTTGAACTGCACCAGCTCCTTTCACATTAAATTATAAGTTTCAGTTGGAATTTTTGAACAAAATTTTTTACTAATTATGAGCCAATATATAAGCAGTGCTGAGCTTCAATAAGTTTTCAACATGGAATAAATCAAGTGAGCCTGGAAAACTGGAACCTTACTTTTTTTAAAATTACATTTATATGCCACCCTTCTCCGAAGACTCAGGGCGGCTTACAATTTTTGGGACACAACCCAGTGTGCTCAGCAATACAACATTTACATTAAAACAATTAGTTAACATGTATTGCAATAAAGTCAACAGTTTTTGTTCAATAGATTTGGAGAGGGTCAAATCATGTAGACTGTAAAACCCAGTAAAAATGCCAGGAAATATAAATGCATTAAGTTTTTCTTCCCTTTTTTTATATGTATGAATCTTCCTTTACTTTGACTAGAGTTGCATTCTATCTTAAAACAGGAATTGGCAATCCATGGCCACAAATGGAAGGTGATTCTTAGCTGATAAATGAAATTAATTATCTGACTGGTGACCAAC
Organism: Naja naja; assembly: GCA_009733165.1. NCBI lineage: Eukaryota > Metazoa > Chordata > Lepidosauria > Squamata > Elapidae > Naja > Naja naja. Next base: position 167,657,720 of record CM019148.1, on the reverse strand, counting down.
TGATTGCTGCTGCCATTAGCAACAGAACATCAGCCACCATTTCCCGCCAACTACTAGATCACACTGGTTTGAAACAATAATCCTGCTCACAATCTGTTTCCCGTAAGAAGAAACTACTAATGCTTAAGTGTGGTCACTAGGAAAGGGGAGGGGACAAATATATTGGGCACTGTGTTTTTGGTGAGAATGAGTATATGCAAATACCCATGTTCCTGATCAATTCTCCATCTGATAAATGAAAAAAGCTAGAGAAATCATCTGCCACAGCTTCAAGATATTTTTTTTAAATTTACATTTATATGCCGCCCTTCTCCGAAGACTCAGGGCGGCTTACAATTTTTTGGATACAACCCAATGCGCTCAGTAATAGCCTTCATTCCATTGTATATGCCTGCTTATTACTAAGCGGCATTTTTACAAGGTCAGCTAATTGCCCCCAACAATCTTGGGTCCTCAATTTACCTACCCCGAGAGGATGGAAGGCTGAGTCAACCTTGAGCCTGGTGGGATTCGAGCCTGCACTAATTGCAGGCAGCTGGAACTTAAGTGCTAGGCATTTAACAAAATATTACCAAAGCATTACCTCTTTTTCCCCAACATTCACTCATTGAACTTAGATGAGTCTACGCCATGGAAGAATTGCCTTTTTATACTCAAAACTTAATCCCCAAACTCAAAGCCATCTTTAAAGACTGCCCTTCCCTTCTTTGTCCACGATTTTTCCTGGGTCTCTCTTCCTGAAGAAATTGGATAGCAGTCTTTGACTGAGTATTGTTATCCTGTCAGGCACTTCCAACCAACCAACCAACCAATCAATCAAATGTTTATGGTCAATGCACAACGTGTGTACAATGAAATTGAAAGACGTGGTAGCACATCACAAACATCCCAACTTTACATGGCTAAAATTGATTTCTAAATTAGGATCTGGCAGAAGTCTCACAGAAACAGTTCAACTAAATAATAATCTTAATTGCTAACAAGAATAAGTTAAACAAAAACTGATGCCCCACTCCCCAGCCCTCACACATAAATCAGACAGGAAATATGACTTGATGAGTTAATTTTACTATATTGTAAGCTGTATTAAACAAATCTTGCAAGCCTAAAGGTGCAAATCACCTACTATCACTTTTAAACATTTGATCAATTAGGGTAGGTCTGCTCAAGTTTCTTTCTCTGTTAAGTCCATACAAGCTCCTCCCATCTTGTCTAATTGTTTCCTAGGTGGCATTCCTTCCCCCTGTCCCTCAATGTCATTTCCACATCCCATTACACCCACTGACCACCTGACAGACTCTTTTACCCATGGAATTCAAACTTGGAATATTTTCTTGCCATCCACTCTGCAAATTGACAAACTTTTCACATGGCACTAGTTGAGCAGCTGTTGAGTGTTTCATAACTGCCAGCATTGAGAAGCGCTGGCTGTCAATTTACTTCCAGGGCAGGGAGCAACAAGAAGTGATCATACAGGGGCTCTGCCCCTGTTATTTTATGATTTAGTTAGGAATGGAATATTTTCTGGCCTCTCATTATATATTAAAACAATCTGCAAGGAGATTCCTTTCTTGCCTCTTTAAAACAAGGAGGCAAAAAAGGAAGAAATGTGTTGATCTGTACTGATAATTATTTCTTTTCACTTCCAGTTTGGCCAAAAGTTTTTTTAATAGTAATGGGGGCTTATTTGCATATTAGAAAGGGGACAACTGCATGCATTCAACCTTTGCTTAAGAGAATATAAAATTAATTTTACTAGCAATTTAAAAGCTTTCAAAAAGAACCTTTCATTAACTGTTCCTAACCATTCCACTTTATATTCTAAAAAGAGCTCAGTATTTTAAAATAGAAATCCAATGGCAAAGTATTGAATTGACACTTATGATAAAACACATTTGATTAAGACTTAATAAAGAACTGTGCATTTTACTTGTGAATAATGCATACTGAGATAAAGTTGGACATAAAGCAAATAGAGTGTCAAAACTAATATCAGTTTGCATTCCTCAGCCATATTACTTATTTTATTACTAGATTTTAAAATGCATATTGAGTTTCACTAGCTTTTTCATTATTTTAGGAGATAATGAAATATGCTTCTAAAGAAACATGCCTGATTTATCCATGTAACTAGTATAAATTAAGTGCAATTAAAAACCTATGTAGCACAGTAAGTTTGATCTTGTTTTAAGAGATAAGATTGTGCTACTTAATAAAATTTCATATACCATTTTATCTGAAATTTTAAACAACCTGTAAACTATAAAGCGCCACTAATTTTTCATCTAATGGTAATACATTTTCTCAACAAATTTCTAACCTCTGTAAAATGTTAAATTGCATACTTATTATATATGCTATGAACAGATAATACAATTCAAATTATTGTTATTGGGACAAAATACATTTGTAATAAATATATTTAGTCAAAACTCAGTAGTTATTAAAAGTACTACAGGAGTTTATAATGTTTTTAAAATAAAGTAAAACAGTATGATGTCCTTTATAAACAATCTTTGAATGTCCAGCTAATATTTTATATTATTTTTAAAATACCTTTTTATTGAATCACAGTCTATAAACTATTTAAATGAGGAAATACATTTTTTAAAATATCATGACTAATAAATGAGTGTGTTCAGTTGGGAATCCTGGAATGGGAGATGAAGTTGGACACAAAACATACAGAGTGGATCCTGACCTCCATTTTGTGAACAGAAAGAGGATCAGTTGACAAAGAGGCACTACCCATTTTTTTCTTCTTGCTACGGCCTCAAAAATTTGTCCCAAGGATTAAAGAGCAGAATGCAACATGATGAGAGGCAAGAAATGTATTAGAAATGAGTAACCATGGAAAATTAGAGATCTCTCTGCACTTAAGTAGAATTCATTCTCTTCACTCAACACCAGCTCCAGATCAAAGCTACTAAATCCATTATGTTGCCTAGTCTTTTTTTTTCTTGGAGTACTTTTGGAGGCCTACATTACTGAACACTCATTCATTTTGTAACTCTAAAATGTGTGTGAGCTACAGTCCTCCATTCTACCTTTCTAAATCACATCATTCCCTCAGCTTCTTTCTAATTTTATTCAACCTTAGCTTTTTCTATGGAATTCCCATGTGGTGGCATACAAATATGATTAATAAATCTCATCCTTTTCCTAATTGTTTCTCAAATAATGTGCAAAACACAGAAAATCTTTTAGTGCCACTCCAGAATGATTTTCTCTTACATCAGAAATGAAAATTTCTACTTTGCTTATATGGGGCCAAATTCTCTCTTCTTGTTTGCAGCTAAGTTGTTCAAAGAGAGTGTGAAGGCCAACAACCAATAAATCAAAAGGCAGACTACCTTCCACAGTGGAGGCAATCTTATGGCACATCAGGACAAATATAAACATCCTTATGATAATCCATGTTTCATAGTGGACTACTGCTGTAAAACAATAAAACCCAAAATTACTTTGCAGGAAATTTATTTAGTAGGTTTTATGGACAGTAGGCAATGACCTTTTGACTCCTTCCTAAAGCAGCCACTGGAACTACAAAGAGTTCTGATGTATCATACAAAAATACCACCTAGTTCACTATTTTGTTTCTTATATGAGGCAACTCAGATGTCTCGAGGACAATATAATGTCCATAAGCAGGATATTATAGCAAAAGTCTTATCCAGAATTATATTCCAGTAACTGCCTCTAATATTGAGGATAGAGCAAAGCTGAGTCACCACTATTTTATTATCATTTCCCATGCTCAACGCCAACTTCTGACCCTTCCCAGTTTTGATCTAGCAAAGATTTTTCTGAGGAGGGATTGTTCTTTGTCTCATTGCCAACATCTAAACCCAAATAGACATGAAGGAGTCCAGTGTTGTTTTTCACTGGGGCAGAAAACTTGCTGAAGCGTATTCCTGCTGAGACTTAAACATATTTATTCAGATATGGTAGAAGTGATGGATATAACATCTATTAGATAAATAGAATTAATTCCTGGACATACATAATAAAAAGGTGGAAAGAAAAATAAACAAAACTAGAGACCACCAAATCTTAAATAAAAGAATACATAGATATTGTACATTATTACATTGTCAGGGTGCACAAAGCTAAATGCATAATTCATTTCAAATTATTTAAACCAACTGTTAGTAAGAAGGTTTGCAATTTATAATTCACTAAGATTTATCAATCAAATAAAAGAATAATCCTACGCTGTCCAGCAGTTTTAGTGTTAAATGAGCCTAAATCTGAGGTTTAATATTAATCACTGGCAGAACAAATATTAATTCATCATTGTTTTAACTGATAGTGAAGAACAACTCATATTTGTATGATTTTGTACTTTTTGTTTTACATTTTTAAAGCTTTATTTTAAAATGATATTCTGAATAGGAGGCTGAAAATTCTAATTTAATACAATGGTCCAAGAGTAGCTTTGCTTAGTTTGCAACTGAAAAAAAATCTGAGACAAACAATCCTTCCAAATTTCTTGCAAGACAAATTCCTTACAGCATACCCTTTCTACTTCATTAGAAAAAAATTGAGGGTTACTCTGAACATCAAGGTATTTAAAACTATTGAATGCATACAGAATATCTCTACTATCACTTAACATCTGTTTTTTGGTGAATTTTTAATGAACAACTGTTACATATTTTGGATTTCTATTTCTGTCAGAAAGATTATATGTGTGTGTGTGTGTGTGTGTATACATACACACACACATTTGTACCTCTGATAGTTTGTGGTTTGTTTAATATTTAAGACTTTGGATTTCAGAGATGTTGATAAAATACAGTGAGACTCATGGAACTGAAGTTTGAAGCATAGGAAAACACAAAATGGGAAGTAGAAATTTGAAGTGCAAATGCTGTCAAAAGGGGAAAAACATATTAAAACACTCCTAAGTTATCTGCTCTATCAACTGCTTCAATACCTGGGACTTTTTAAAGTCCCATGTTCTTTTTAACCCTACTTTTGTACACAGTGTGCATTTGAGAATCACACAAAGCAAGACTCTAGAAGTTCAATGGGCATGTTTCCCCTCATATTAAATTAATTCTTCTAGAATCATCTGCACGCTTTCTCCCAAACATATCTGGAAATATTAGAACATTTTATTATTTTGTTCCTTATTTTTGTAGTAAAAAAAAAACCCAAAGCAGGTGGGCAGAAAAAACTGTGACTGCAGAATTCCAAATATCTAATCTGGTTTTATAACTATGTTTATGGATTAAAAAATGAATCTGGAACTGACTTAATCCACCCAACTCACATCTGGCTCAAAGTGTCATTCTCATCTTTAGAATATCATGCCAAGCTTTCAAGGATGCTCATTCCTAAAGCTTGCTTTAAGTTCTTAAGTACTAGATTATAACCTAGCAATCTAGTTTGTACTGAATGTTTTTGACATTTACTGAATAGCTAAATGGGAAGTTTAACTAGTTCTGCCCATAACAATGTCATGTAAAATTATCAAAAACAGGGGCATGATAAATACTCCTCACTGTTATCTTTGGAGCTAATTTCCAAACTGAGTTCTGGTAAGCATCAGACTAAAAATACTTTGTAGCATATTGATTATCACTAGAGAGAGACTTTCTTCTTATCCACTTGATCCATTTAACTTTGTATACAGAGGTAATTAAGAAGTGAGGCATGATAAATCATCAGTGAATGTTGATATTGTAACTCTCCAAACATTGCATCAGGTTAAAAATAAATCTGAGCTCTTTGGTAAATATGAGGTGGATATTAATTAACTCGGCCTTGTACCAACAGTGCATTCAGTGATCATTTCTGTAGACAGACAGAATTATGTCAAACAGAATGAATTCTAATTGTAAATACTCCTCAGCTTTGTCATGGTTTACAAATACTAACTCTGTATAATCATAAATAAGAGTTAAATCATTTAATTAGCTCAAAATTACTTTAAGTTCAAGTTAATTAGTTCATCAATGATCTTCAAGGAACATTATTAGTATCTCAAATTTTACTCTGATATACCTATTGATCTTTCAGGCTGACTATGTCTCTTTATTCTGCCATTCCCTCTGTCTAACTGAATTTGACTACGTTTCATCATACTTTGCAGTTTAAAAAATTTACTGGCAGATCCTGCATAATGCAATTTCTTTTTTAATCCTTAATTATTTATTTATTAGATTTACATCTTACTTTTATTTTCTGTAACTCAAAATGGCTTACATAATGCTTGGCCTCCTACTTTCCTCAAGTAATAACCCTGTCACTTCAATTCAACTGAGGTGAATGACTGTTCAAAAGGAAACTAGCCAGCTTTTTGAGGAATAGTTTCTGATCTGGTACCATGTATGTCATTTGGGTTACATTTTTGTCCTCCATGCTCCCTCACCTCTGAAAAGATGGCTGTCCCCAGTGAAATCATATTTGGATGTCCTAAAAACTTAAGCAGTAATATCAAACAGGTCTTTTTTTTAGAAACAGTTCCAAAACGGAACTTCCTTGGGAGGAAGCCTCAAAAGCAAATCAGAAATGAAATATTTTAAATTGGACTCATTGGCGGGGTTGGGGGGAGGGAAAGAAAGAGAGGTTTGACCTAGCTTTAACTGCAAAAGAAAACAAATGGAAAAACAGTTATTTATAAAGATTAACATGCTGGATTAATTGCCAACCCCATCAACTCATTGTTCTGGGAGACTGGGAAATGAAACCATACAAATGCTTAGATTCTCTAAAATATATCTAGCGATGATATTATAACACCAATTTTGGGGAAATAATTTTTTTGATGAAATAAGTATATTATACCATTTGAAGCAGAGGTGATATTCAGCAGGTTCTGACCAGTTCTGGAGAACCAGTAGCGGAAATTTTGAGTAGTTCAGAGAACCAGAAAATACCACCTCTGACTGGAGATTTTACAGTATCCTTCCCCCTGCCACGCCTACCAAGCCACGCCCACAGAACCGGTAGTAAAAAAATTGAATCCCATCTCTGTTTTGAAGTATTATATAAGGCAGGCTTCGATTTACCACTGGTTGCTTAGTGACAGTTCAACATACCAAGGGACCTTCCTGTGGAGGGGTACTTACAACTCAGTTTTGAAGTTCCAATGGTCAGGTCCCTCTGTGATCATGTGAATATGTTTCGGGCCTGCGATGCATTTATGGCCTTTCACATGACAGTACCGGCATTTTATGATGGTTTTGCCCAAAAAAACCCAGCATTTATATTTGTGGTTTTTTTTTTTGCAAAACCAGTCATACCATGATTCACTTAATGACCGAAAATTCAGTTAATGACTACCACAGAAAGGGTCATAAAATCAGGCTGGTCACGTAACTCACCCACTTTATGTTCATCACAACTTACAGCTGTGATGGGAGATTCCATTACAGTTGTAACTCAAGAAGTACCTGTAGCTTTTTCCTTTTGATTTTTGCTGAAAATTGAGAGGCCAGGGGAACAAATCACTGATCTTAGAGAGATATGAGAACTATAAAAATGAATGGTGGGGGAGCAATTGCATGAGAACTTAAAGACACAAATTACCACTTCTGCTTTGATATTTTTAGCTATTTGCTTTTAATGTGGAAAAGCAGCATTATTTTGTATATTTACTCAACACTTCTTTTCTGAACAGGAAATATGAAACCAAGTAACAAACACCATTTAAGAAAAAACTACTTAGTTTACTCAATTTTAGAACTATTATTATTTTAACAATTTTAGAATAATTTTATGTTTTGTGTTATACGAAGCTTAATAATGATATCATATCATAACTAAATGACCAAGTGATATTTCAAAAACATATTGTAAACAGTATTAAAATGCTTAAGTCTGTAAAATAAAAATGTTATAAAATTAATATTAAACCAACTTACATAACACTATAAATATGAAATACCTTTTATATTTAACCTTTACTTTTTTCCACAGAATTAAACAAAACAGGAAATTGTTAAATTTCTTAAAGAATTCATTTTCATTGTGCACTGAATGTGCATGGAATGTGCACTGAATGATCTCATGGCTTTTTTTTCTGATATCTTTAGGAGAGTAATCCCACTAAGAAAAAAACATAAGCAACAACTTTATTTATCTCACCTATTTGATGACATTCTCTCATGAATGTTACAAATTCAGTTTGTCATCAGAACTCATTTATGTGGCCTGCACTGGATCTGCATTTATACACATTCATACATTCAACCTCTTCTCTTGCTTTCCATGACATGATGGTTTGAGGGAATGACCTTGGGAGACAGGAGAAAAAACTGCAGACTAGATAACTGTCATGCAAAAGATATCTTAGTTCTCAAAACCAGAAGTGGTGTGGAAAGGTCTCAAAAAGGACCTTCTCCATGGTGCCCTTCTTGTCTGAATTACCTCAAAGGGGTGAAATCAATGTTATACATCTGAAAGGATTTCTTCCCTCTTTTACCTTTACTTTTACTTTCCAGAAAAAGTAACGAGGGTCACCTTCTGAGGCATTTTCTGTGCCATTTTTGTTTTGGTAAGTTGAGATCCCTTTTACATGACATTCGTCTAGCCTGCAGCTCTTAATCCTGTCTCCCAAGGTCATTCTGATATAGCATTACACTTAAAATGATGGGGTTCTAAATGTTCATCTCTAGATCTTCTGAGCAATTGCAATTATTTATTTTAAAATATTGCTATGGATTGTTTCCCAAAGCAGGGGAGGGGGACAACCAGGTTGGATCCAGAGAGTTAGATGCATAACAAGGAGACCTAAATGCAGCTGCATTGGCATTGCATGTAAAACCTGGTATGCCTTATATATTCCCTGAAAATAGGAATGGATATAGTTTTATCATTTTAAGGGGTTGCTGAATCTAACAGTAGAAGGAGCAATCAAGTGGCAATGTTATCAAATGTGACAATTTCCAGAGATTTTATTTGTCTTCATGGTTGTCTTATTTTAATGGTCTGGGATAGTGTGACTCCTAACATGATTTATGCAATTGCATTTAGTCTTCTACTGAAAAACAATGTATAGGATTCCCATGAATTACAGGTGTACAATTTCTTAGATGTCCTGGGACTTTAGGAAGCCTGCCTTCAGTTATAAACTTTCTTCAGTCTCCTCCACAGTCATGTTAATTGTTTTCAGTTTAAAGACAGCCAATATAAAACTTCATTTTTCAAATCTAAACACATAACTATCAGCACATACACCATAAGAGGGGTAAAAAACCCCAAGAGCTCAGTTTTTAACCATGGAAATAAACCTCTCTAATGAATGCCAGAAAGGATCCTTTTGGCATTCTTATCAGGGGTGGACAGATCAATCCCATCTGGGAGGTTATCCCAGGGAAACCCAAGTACCATTCTTAGTCAACAGAAGGTGAGACCAAGAGGAATGGGACCTAGTATACACTATTCCAAGAAGCATCGTCTGCCAGATGGAACAGGATGATTTTAACCACATTGCTGTAACATGAGTACCAAATAGAACCCTATGGACAGGATTGTTGTGGCAATTGTTCCCCTGCAAATAAATCAGTTGTAACACCCTTTTTTGCTGCCTTCATCTTCAGATCACCAAGAATGGATGTAAAAAGTCTGATTGATATTTCAATGTACATTATATGATTCTGTTTTTATTTATAAGATTACACGTTTAACATATTTGTATCCAGCCCTCAATGCCTTTGCAGAATTAAGAATACCTTTTCAGGAAATTAAAAGAAGGTTGAGTATTACATCAAACAACTTGCAAAAACTGGAAAACATCAATTTTAAAAATCATTTATCGAGATAATATATTTTCAGCCTTTAAAAAAGTTCTTTGTGAATGAATGTCTTTGCAAACTCCTTATATTTTATAGAAGAACAACATCCTTTTTCTTTAAAAAAAACTTGTCAAACCAATGATTCATTTCTAATAGCATACTACTGGTAGTATAAAGGTACAAATGCCAACTGTTTAAAAATATAGCACTAGCACTTAGACTTATATACTGCTCTATAGTGTTTTATAGCACTCTCTGAGTGATTTACAATTGCCCATAACAATTTGGCTTTCATTTTACCGACCTCAGAAGGATGGAAGGCTGAGTCAATCTTAAGCCCCGTCAGAATCAAACTCCTGGCTGTGGGTAGAGTTAGTCTGCAATATTGCATTCTAACCACTGCACCACCACAACTTTCAGATATGTTGTAGCCTAAAGCGTACACTCATTATTTGGTGCAATTAATCTCTGAAATAACTTCAAGACACAGGTAGAAAAAGAGAATAATACTGGAAGCATAATAGTATACCATATGGAAGCAAGAGATATAAGTTGCTGAACTGGATAATTTGTTTAAAGTTATTTAGGATTAGAGTAAATGCATGAATAATTGCAAACTAATAAGTTGAATTATTTCAGAAGTAAACATGAAATTGGAAGAAAATTTATGTTGTTCTTATTGTATGTATCAGCTAATAAGCTACTAGAAAAGATAAAACAAGTACCTTCTGTATGTGGTAATTTCCATCCTAGTGTTCATTAAAAAATATAGTTTGGCAGCAGCTCTTAGCAACAGCAATAGCATTTAGACTTATATACTGCCCCATAGTGCTTTACAGCATTCTCTGGGCAGTTTACAATGTAGAAGCATTATTAGCATGTTGCCCCCAACAATCTGGATCTTCATTTTACTGACCTGGGAAGTACAGAAGGATGAGTGACCCTTGAGCCCCATCAGGATCAAACTTCAGGCTGTGGGCAGAGTTTGCCTGCAGTACTGCATTCTAACCACTGTGCCACCAGGGCTCCTTTTGGAAGAACTCTTGGAAGACTTTTTGACAGAATTGCAGGTAAACTCTTTAGTTTAGAATATTTGTGGCATGTGATAAACTACATAAAATGGAAGGGAACAGTAAGTTTAATGGGTGGGCCACCTTGACTCTCACTGGCTTCCGGTGCTCAGCTGAACCTGCTCAGTCTTTTGGAAGCTACTTCTCTAATGCTCAAAAAAATATGAATATGTCCACTGTTGTGTATTATTAGTTGTTTTAGGATACTCTCATTAGATTGTTGGAACAGAACATTGCCCAGAAAAAAACATACTTTGGATAAAGATAAAAAATCATGAACAAGAAGCATTACATAAATAATTCTCTGTATTACTAATTGAGTTATAAAGGTCTTCTAGCCTATCATTAACTATTGAAGGTGCACTACATTCACTGAACAATGAGTTGGAGATAATAATCCCCATCACAATCCAACCGACTTTTCATAAAGAGTAAGAAAAAGGCAAACTATGCTAATGCCATTTCAACACACATCATTTATATGAGATTACAAGGTCAACATAATAGAAATAATTGCACATCGGGAAAAAGAGGTAGAATTAAGAGCGTCACAGCATGTTAACCTCAGCTGGAGCTGAAAATAAAGAATAGTTCAGCAGCTATCTCTACAAATTAAAAAGATTCATAATCAAAATATGAACCTGCAGAACTGCATATAACTTGCAATTCTAACATCCTCTTAGCATTCACTATAGTCTGCCATGATTTTGACAAAACAAATTATGGTTATCAATAGTACAACTAAATAATTGAACTCCTGGACTACATTAGACAGCTATGAGTATTATGAAACTTAGCATACAATGAATATGTTTCTTTGCAACTTGCCATGACAATCTTGAGAACTACTTCTGCATTCTTGATTGTTAGGACTAAGAATAAACGGTTGACATTCTAGATATTCCCAGTTTCAAATCAGAATTCATTCAAATATACAGCACCACCATAAGTACAGAAATCATATACAATGCTGCTGCCCTGATGTTAAACACAATTACTGAAGAATAAGCACCCTTTTGTTGTGAGAAAGGATAATGTATTAATTAAAGATAATAAAATGAAGATATATAACCATGTGTAAGGATTGCTTTTTAAGAATATAAATGAAAGTAGAAAGGAGGTGTGCACTCAGTGTCAGTTTTTGTAAGGCCACACTGGCTCTGGTTCAGAGGTGGTATTCAGCAGGTTCTGGCCAGTTCTGGAGAACCAGTCGCAGAAATTTTGAGTAGTTCAGAGAACTGGCAAATACCACCTCTGACTGGAGATTTTACAGTATCCTCCTGCCATGCCCACCAAGCCACGCCCACAGAACTGTTAGTAAAAAAATTTGAATCCCACCACTGTTCTGGTTGTCCCTGCCTCATTATGGTCACTCCCCAAATTTTTATTTAGACATTCACTGGGCTACTAAACCCTGGACTTTGGCCCAAAGATCTCATGCTAGCTGCACATATGGACTCCAAACCAGAAGTAAAAACCCATAATTTACTGAACTGAACTTTCCAAGTAACTGTACAGAAAATAAAGAGAGTTGAAAAGAAAAACATGAATCATGGAGCTCGAAGACACCTTGGAAATCTTCTAATCCTCTGGTCGTTTTGAATTTTCCAAACAATACCTTTGCAAGTAATCTACAAATAAATGAATGCCCTTATGACTCAGTGGAAAGATAGTATTCCTTTGAAAATTGCAGTAAATTGGCAACACTTCCTCATACGATAAGCAATGTCTTATTTTCTAAACATCCTATTAAATACCACAAATGAATTGATTTCTCAGCCATTGTGTTTATGGAGGATATAATAGAGAAGCAGAATAGAAAAAGCAATCTGCAAGACATTTCCATCAAACATTTGCTAAGCAAAGTTAGTCTGTTTAAACTAAATTTTCTTTTTCCGTCAGTCCCTTCCAAACATTATAGGGTTCTATATCTCTCATGTTACATATTTCTTACAGCAATCTCTTTCAAGGTAATGAGCTGATGATAATGTTTAATGGTCTTGTACAGTGGGAGTTCTACTTTTAGGGATTAAAATTCATCTCAAACAACTTGGCCTGAAAAGCTACAGACTGTGCCTACTGAACCATTACCAAAGTCTGTACGAGTGACCCAATAACTATTAAAAACAATCACCCAATTGTATTAGCAATATAAATAAGCACCCCACATGTATGCAAGTTAAACTCAAGAAGGAATAATTCTTTTTATTCTTGTAGTATTTCAAAAGGGCATTGTGTTTCAGAGAGTAGCATCTCAAAATTGCAGCATTGTTAATAAGTCTGAAGATGAAAATGCATGACTATTATAGATTTCAAAATTAAATAATTTATGCTTCTCAAAACTTCTATAATGTCTGTTCTTAAAGACCTCTTGAAATCTTCATTAGTTATTATTTATTTATTCAATTTATATGCCACCCATCTCACCATCAAGTGACTCTAGACAGCTTACAACAAGCTCATTAAATAATTCATTGGGACTGCAATGGACCTGTTATCTGTAAAATTATCTGACATGTCTTATTCTTGCCTTTATTAATGCTTTCCATATGAAATCATGGAAAATATATTAGTTGCGATGTTACAACTGTTTTATTTTATTTTAATTTTATATATATATATATACACACACACATACATTTGGAACCATATTGAACTTCAGTAAGAACAGGCTATGAATGTACATACGTAGATATTCACCTATTTTTTAAGGACAGGAATATAAAATCAGAACATCTTAGTAGTAGTAACATGATTCAGTGCATTTTATACATCAAACAATATATAACAAATACATCAATAATATTCTCACTTTCTAGCAATTAGGAGATGGTCCTTGGCCATGCTATTTGCTGGAATCAGAAATACAGTTGAATTTTTTTCAGTTAACGAGAGAGATAAATGCCCTCAATAATTAGTGGACCTTGCAAGATGTAATTCTTAAGGAAACTCCACTTTCATTCTATTCTGAAATATGCAGACAATTTGCCATAAATGTTGTGCTAAATAAGGAAGTGACACTAGGACAGCCACATAGGATGAAAAAAAAATATTTGTATTGCAGGGTCCTTGATGCTTTCTAGGTTTTGTTGTTTTCTTGCAGATGTTTCATTGCCAATCATAATCAGTACTAGTAGGAATGGGTTTTCCTCTCATTTTGTATACTAATGGCTTGCCCTGTCAGTATTGGTGAGAGTGGTCTTGGTGGTTCCTTGATTGGGCTATTATTTACTGTTAGCTTGTTTGTTGGTAATTTCTTGATTATTAGTTGTTCCAATTGTTGGATTGTAGATTGTTTCAATCAAGGAACTACCAATTCAGACAAACAAGCTAACAGTAAACAACAACTCAACCAAAGAACCTCCGAGGCCATTCCCACCAATACTGATAGGGAAAGCCACTGGAATATAAATTGAGGGCAAGCCCCACTCCTTGTTAGCACTGATGATGTTACCTAATTTGGTTATGAAATGTCTGCAAAATAGCAACCAAGCTCAGAGAGCACCAAGGATCCAAGGTTCAAACCTGAGCTACAAATATTCTCTTCTGTCAGTATTTGGGTTTTCTTGAGGTCTTCAACTGGTTTGGGGGGATTTTGCTGCTTCGATGGAGTGGGTTTTGTTGTTCTTATTGTTTTGGGTTTATTTGATTTTTGTTTTGTTTTTTGGGGGGAGGGTTTCTGGATAGTAATCAGAATTGGGTTCACACAGATATTAGCATTATAATCTGATGCAGACATAGCAATTCCCTTTAGGCATAACAATAGTTGCCAATAAACAAACACACCAATGCAACTAGGAAACTGATGAACCTTAATAAGTTGCTTGTTTTGTACTGGAAAACAAAACTTTCAAAGAAAAAAAGGGTTTAAATGTTGTTTTCTGCTTGTGTTTCAGTCAGAAGCATTATCAAGGGAAAAAATCAATTGGCAGCACCTGAGAAGAGATGTTTAAGTTGAAGGCCAGACCATCTTAATTGGGAGAAAGTGTCAAAAGTTAAATAGCCAGAGTTTCTTCCAAATATCATAAAGTTCTCAACATTTTAAAAACAATCCAGCAAGGTTGAACATAAAAGTCCAGCAGTGGGGAGTGGGATATTGAGTCTCTCCCCCACAAAAAAATATTTAGCATTAGTATGTCTGGTATAATGTTCCTCGTCACCTCCAGAATCGACTACTGTAATGCTCTCTACATGGGGCTGCCCTTGCGGATTACCCGGAGGTTGCAGCTGGTGCAGAATGCGGCCGCGCGGGCTGTGATGGGAGTGTCCCGATACTCCCATGTTACACCCCTCCTGCGTGACCTGCATTGGTTGCCGGTTGCCTTCCGGGTTAGTTTCAAGGTGCTAGTAACATAAAGCCCTAAATGGCTTGGGTCCAGGGTACTTACGGGAATGCCTCCTGCCAGCATCACATTCCGATCACCCTGTTCGCTCCCACAGGAGGGGCCTCCTTGGGATACCGTCAGTCAGGCATTGTCGGCTGGTGGTCCCCAGGGCTAGGGCTTTCTCTGTGGGAGTGCCCACCCTTTGGAATCAGCTCCCCGTGGATCTCCGTTTGGCCCCTGATCTCCACTCCTTCCGCCAGGACCTGAAGACCTGGCTGTTTCAACAGGCCGGCCTGGAATGACCTGGGGGGGGGTAACTGTTTGTTTTAACAGTTATTCTGACTTGTTATGTTTAATCTGCTTTTATTGTAAATTTGTGCTGTTTTAATGTTCGCTGCCCTGAGTCCTTAGGGAGAAGGGCAGCATACAAGTCAAATAAATTATTATTATTATTCCTCTATTTTTTTCATCATTTGGGTACATAATGCACTTAAAAAAACCCTCGTGTTGATTTTAATAACTTCAGGGTGCTATTAAATATAAATATCACTCTGAAGCTAATTATTATGCTTACATGGTGCTCCTCACTCAGCAACAAAACCCTTTGGTGCAAATAGTTTTATTTTGAATTGTAACATAGCTTAAGTGCCAGGAAATTCTACTGGCAGATATATTCTTATCTCCATTTCTGGATCTGAAATGGCTGTCAAGAAATCTTGCATATCACATAATCCCTATCAGAAACTGAGTGCTGCCATATTTACAAAAATGGCTGCCAAACCACAATGTACTACAGCCCCTGCAATTTTAGCTAGCTGTTATGAAGACAATAAGCACCCTTTCCAAGGCTTCTGTACATATAGTACAGTGGTTATCTTTGCTTGCCCAGATAAACTGGTGATGTACCTACTAATAAAGATGGTCAGTAGTAGCCCTGTATTAACCCCCTCTGATGACATTGCTCTGTGTTCAAATCTACCTGGAAGTAATGAGAAAATGAACCTTGGACACTTTTAAGCAGAAGTGGATGGTCTGTATGAACATAGATCAGATACTGTAATTTCCAACATCTACATCAAATGTTAAAGAACTCCATCTTTGAGAAATGAACTGGTATTGTTGAGCTTGCCAGAATTTCCAAAGTAGGAAATTTTCATACGTGTGGAATACTCCAGATCTTTGTTTAAGAACATTATCTGCCCATGGGTGAAATGATGGAGACAAGGTATGCTTAATTCAATTTTGTTTCAAAAAGTAGTAACATTTGTGTGATGTGAATTGAGACACATTGTTTGAGATTAATTCTCTAGATGAAGCAAAACAGCAAAACAAATTCCACAGCAGTGCAATCATTCTCTCTAACTGCCACATCCAAACATTCGAAATGACTGTCAATTACCATTAGGAAAGCCTGTCCAATTCTTTCAAGCTAGTCCACGTGGATTCTTTCCTATATAGATGCTGCCCCTGAGAGAGCCAGTTTTAGTTAAGGGCTCCAGATTAGAAACCAGGAGATGATGAGTTCTAGTTCTGCCTTAGGCATGAATGCCATCTGGGTAACTTTGTGTTAGCCAGTCTCTCTCAGTCCACAACATTAGGCTTGGGGACAAGCTGGTTGGTCACTTCCTGTCACAACCAATGGATTAACATTCAGTTGATCCAAAAAGCTGACCCTGCACTTGTGGAAAAATGCTGGGGTGTGGGGAAACAGATGTTGACCATGAGTAAAAGTGTGCTGCACAGGACTGAGACGATGAGAAGCAGCACACTAACATACAAACTCTTCTGTAAACAACCACAGGTTCATGTCTTCATGGACACAGATGGCTCTCACAGCATCCATGTGAGAACCTTGACTGGAACTTTGGCAACCACCCCAATTCCCCAGATTATACAGCATTGATCAATGGAAACATGACCTCTCTTTTCAATCATTATGTCTTAATGACAATAATGCCAACCCTTGAAGTATAGCCCCACCCAGTTGACAAAAGGGGTTTCTGACTGGTAGCAGCCAAACTATAAGTATAATGAATAAGTAATTCTTCCACATAAGAAATTTGGAAAATGACCTTGTGAATATTTCAGATAAGAGTACACGATAGATGTGATTAAGCATCTCCATTCCGGCGACCACGAGAATGTCTGTTCATAATGCAGTAGTCAAAAGCTAACAGAATTAAAAGCTCATCATTTCATTCAAAGTGCTATTCAAGGTTAGTATGTGAAATTTGGCTTTAGGACAGCCAAATGGGGTTTGTGATCAGCGATCAAAGAAAAAATTGTCCAAATGATGGCAAGTGCCCTCTTTCTATTTGAGCATAACTGAGACCTGCTGAAGCCAGTATTCTTTTTTTCCATGTCAACATTTTTATTGAATTGTAAAGTATTATTAAATACAAAATACAAAGTAAATAGAAAAGCAGTGGGGGTGGAAGGAAAGAGAAGTGAGGAAATACAAGAGAAAGAGAAAAAGAAGCATTGCCTTCTGATTCTCTCTGTTACAGTAAAATAAGGCATTAACATCAAATCACAATTTTTTTGCTTTTTCATAATAATATGAGCAAGCCATTTCTATAAAAATCTATCAGTCTAATCTGTAAAACCCGAAGTCAGAGTTACATTCTTTTCCACATCAAGCACAAAGTTCAGAAGCGGTCTCCATGTGGAAACAAAAATACTTATGTTCTTTTCTTTAATCAAAGTAGTCAGTTTTGCCATTTTAGCCAACTCCATCAACTTCTGCAACCATTCTTCCATGGTAGGAATTGAAGTGTCCTTCCATTTTTTGCATACAATAGTCTTGCTGCGGTCAACATGTATAATAACAAAATTCCAATTCCCCCCCCCCAATTCTTTTTCTATTAAACCCAAAAGAAAAAGTTCTGGTTTGATTTTTATCTCCATTTTCAAAATTTTCTGTATTAAAATAAAAATCATGCTCCTTTTATTTTTTTATTTTTATTTTTTGCTTTATCACATGTCCACCATAGATGGAAAAAGTCCCCGCTTTACTTCTAGACAGTATTCTTGATGCAAAAGCAACAGGATGCCCATTTCCATCAGGCACAATATGTGAAATAGCCATTCTAACTCCATACGGTGAAACATAACACATCAACCTCAGTGGTTTACTTGGCTCATGGTGTGCAAGTCACTCGCTGCTTAACAGTTTTCACTCTGCTGCCTGAAAAGCATTTCCCCATTTCTCTGATCAATTCTATTTGACGTCTTTCTGCAACAGCTCATGTTGCAGTTGCAGCAATGTGGATAGATTTGACAAGAATCATCCAGAGTAATTTAACAGGCCTAAAATGAATGTAGTTCAGATACATTTGTGGGTGGAAGTGCAGTCACACTGCATCAGTTTTATTTTCTGCGGGATTGAAGTCATACTGATCAATAGGGTACCCTAGAAGAAACTGACAATTTAGACCATTTTATTTGCACTGCACAGGTTTCAAATCCAGTTAGCACATTACCTAGAAATGCTAAAGGTTACTTCATAAAGGGAGCATCCAGGAAGCAGACCACACAATCTAACCTTGTGATATTTGGGTTACTATATTTTGAAAAATCATGGAAACTGATGACATTGCAAATCAAGGCTCTGATATTGATACAGATCTTTACAAATTCTTGATCATTTGGTATTGCTTTGAGTATAATTCATTTGCTGTTGATAATAAGTCAGTTTAAATAAAATACCTGTCTTCAGCAAACAGTTCCCTGCCTTTGATAAATGTAGTTATGGTTCTACATAATAATTAATAGTCATTTTGTAATCTCCACACAATCTAACAGACACATCTCTTTTTCTTTTTGGAACAACTTCAGTGAGAACTGTCCAGCTGCTATGTTTGACATGGCATGGTGCCAAGCACAATTCTTTCCAATTCCTTTTTTATAAATTCCCTGAGTAATGTATAAGGATATATTTGAAAAAAATAAAATGCCCCTAGCATCAGCATGTACTTTGACAGAAGCCTTGAGTCCTTTTAAACTTTTTTAAAGGCTATTTCTCAGGAGTATCTTCTAATTCTTGTGAAAAAAATAGTGGGACTTTACTTGACTGCAAATATCTTAGACTTGATTTGATGGTCAGTTTCTTCATAGATAGGTGATTTTATCACTCTATACAACCACTAAGGGATCTAGATCCACCTTAGGTATGAAGCCAGCTGGCCTTTCGATGAGCCCTAGGAAAAAGGCAGCAACAAACCACTTCTGAAAGTTTGCCAGAAATCAGCAGGAACTAGTCTGGACAGTCACTGGGAGTCAAAATTCTCCCACTTCTTTACTGATATGTAGACTGTAGTTCGCTTTCCATATTTCCATCTGGTGCAGATGGTGCAGATGTAAGAACAGCTGATGGCCACTCTGAACCCACAATGTAGTGATGTGCCAAATATATTTAACTAGCTCGATTCCCATGCTTCACTACGAAACTATGTGGTTGGGCTTAGTTTTTAAGGAGGAAAATAAGGAGGGGGGATTCTGCCTCTGCCTACCAGCATCCACTGGTATTCATCTGGCTAGAGTTGAGGGCTGTTTGGAAACTGAAACAGTATTTGCTGTATGAGCAAGAAGGAGACAGCAAGGAGCATGGGCATGGCTTAGCTCAACTGTTCTGTACTAAATAAAGCTGGTTGCTGTGGAGAAACTAAAACTGAAACTGAAATTCCTCTCCTCTGCTTGTGTTTTGTATTTGGAACAGAATTATTTTCAGGTGAGGAGGGGGACTAGAACTCCTTAGCATCAGAGTGTGTTAATAATAATATACGAAATACTAATGCTCTGATGGTCATTTCAAAAAAATCCTTTCTTAGTGAGCACCTAGAAGCCAAGAGGAACATACGTGCCAAATTTTAAGTTTGTAGGCTTTATGGTTCTGGAGATTTTTTGATGATGCATGAGTGGTATTTCACTTTTATATATATAGATTTCAAAAATATTATGTGCCAAAGATGATAGAAAATAGGAAGTAAAACATTTTGTTCTCTGTCCACAGCAAAAGAACTGATTAGGAATCGCTGCCAAGAATGAATCTCTTGAAACTTCCTATTTGACCTTTCACAGAGGAAGGGGAGGAAGGCAAGGCTAGGTAGGATGATTTCACAGAAAGGTTGACTGTGGCATTCTTCTGTGGCAAAAGCTAGGTAAGGATCATGGTGATTGCTTTTATTCTTTCTACTGTATTTTAAAAAGTTTGTTCTGGACTCTGCATTCAAGTGAGAAAGATCTGTCCCCAAGATGGAGTCTCATGGAACACAATCACATTTATTTAGTAAACCTTTATTATTTTTTTAAATAAATAATTCAAGTGGAAAACATACCTAATATTCCTGCCCTGTGGTGGTGCAGTGGTTAGAATACAGTACTGCAGACTACTTCAGCTGACTGCCAGCTGCCAGCAGTTTAGCAGTTTGATTCTCACCAGGTCAAGGTTGACTCAACTTTCCATCCTTTCGAGGTTGGTAAAATGGGGATCCAGATTGTTGGGAGCAATATGCTGACTTCATAAACCACTTAGAAAGGGATGTAAAGCACTGTGAAGTGGTATATAAGTCTAAGTGCTATTTTATTGTAATTATTCCTTGTCTTTTCCACCAAAAATCAACTTGTGACATAGATTGGCTGAGAGAGTGACTGGCCCAAAGTCATCCAGTCAGCTTTCATTTCTAAGGCATGACTAAAACTCATGGCTTCCTGGTAACCCCCACACTAAATCTCTTGCAGAATCCTAGAATTCCATGGATCTGAACTTGGAAACTCTTTTTATGATCCACCAAAAGAAAGTGAATAGCAAGGAGGCACTGGAAGTATATTACCCTGTATGTCTTCATCTTTCTGAAATGAACCATTAAGTTAATTAAGTTCATTACAATCACATAGCATGAACAAAATGAATCCTCAGACCACCATTAGCATCACTTGACATATGAAGGAAAAGTGAATTTTGTGGTAAGAATTAGCATCAGACTTGAGTAAATACCAGACTGGAGATATTGCTAATCTATATAGATAGATAGAATGTGAATTAAACATCAAGTGGTTAAAGGAGATGAGGAAGACTTCCTAGTATAATTCTCTGATTATATACATTCAGAAGTGGACCACATTTTGTTTTAGGGGCTTGTATACAATTTGATATTGAAATTTTAGTTCTAATCTAAGTTGAAGCAAGACTTCTTAAGCAACTAGGTAACTTTTCTAATTTAAAATTTTCTTTATTAAGGACTGTATTAGAAATAAACAAGTGCAAACATTGAAAATAATTGGAATATGTAACAATTATATATGCTTTCTATATTAGTTGTGGCATATTTTAATGTTCATATTTACTGATATAATGGAACCATCAAAACCATATATTCACCATATGGCATTCGAGAATAGCCAAAAATTTCTTTCAATTTTCTGATCAACATTTGCTCACCTTACAGTTTTCTCTCAGCTGTTTTCATATGAATATGCAAAATAAATTGATATTCATTATTCACTTGTAACCTGCCACCATTACTATGAGCAGGTGTACTGGCAATAAACCAATAACACTGCTCTCTGTGATAATTAATTCAGGAAACTTTAATATGAAAAGCTATTTTTGAGAGGTCTCATACAAGCAGCCAAGTCCAAAAGTCTTCTTTTATTCATGATACGAAAATAACAACATGTTTGGGAATTTTATAATCATATGCTACTTCAAAAACACATTGAACAATCATAGTTATACTTAACTGCAAGCTAATATGAAATTATTTTAGAAGTAAACATGGAGTTTGGAAGATAATTTATACTGTATTGTTCTTAGTATGTGTCACTGCGTTTTTTTTGGTTTATCTGTTTTCAAGCTCCTAAGCTCATATTCTAGCAAGCAGGTGTCTGCTAGCCAGCACTGTGTTATCTTGTCTCCATAGTAATGAGATAAGAATGTTTTGATTCACTGCGCATGTGTACAAAGTCTTGACTTCACTTCCTTTTGAACTTCCGTTGTACTTTTCCTTTGTTTTTTTTTTCTATATGCCTTGGTGGAGATTAGGTTGCAAACATGTAGCTCCGTTAGGTTTTCTTATTTTATAAATAAAAATGTTTTTTAGATTACTTTCCGGGTCTCATTTTTATCATCATTGACAGCAGAGAAGAACACAGTTTATCACCTCTAATTAGCAGGGATGTTTTGGAAGAATTTTTACTCCCTGGCAAAAGTTTTCTCCAAGCTTTTGAAAATGGTAGCAGAGAAAGGCTTGACAGTATATACCAGAAAATGAGCTACTGGAAAATGTCGAGAAACTTTCAAAATATTAAAAGAGGTGAATCTAACAGTGCACTTAGGATAAAGAACTTTCCCATTTAAGCCTCTCCAATATATCTGTTGCAGGAAAAATGTGATTTGTTTGGTTACTGTCTTGAAATGTTCAGATATTCAAAGAACAGTGTAAATGCAGGGAAGGTATAGAAAAAAAGGCTATTGAACCAGAGGAAAAACCAGCTGTTCAAAAAGCTATTAAACTGAGGGAGAACTGTGTGTTTGTGTGTGTATGTGTCAGTAGTATATTAATTAACTGGCAGAGACATGGTTAACAAAGTCAGCAAGTGAATAAGCATGGCAACAGACCACCCAATGGGAGCTGACAGCCTGGGTATGGTTTGGCTCTGTGTGCTTTGCTGAGAATTGAAACTGAAACTGAAACTGACTTGCTGCTGCTGCTGCTTGTGTTTTTGCTTATGTTACATTGAAAGAATCTACAAATGGTATTGTAAACTTTACTTCAAATGTTATGTTTATAAAGAAGTTAATGGTTCTGCTGAATCAGTCATCTGTGTGTTTTGTGGACTTGAATTTCTGATGCAAACTCTAACTACATACACACACACACACACACACACACTTGTTACCTTAAAATAAATGCACTTAATTCTCTCTTAACAGATTTTTTTAAAGAATGGATGAATCTTGTAAATGAGCTTGAGGTAACAGTTGAATCAACAATAACATTACGTAATAAGGACATTTCAAAGGTTAATTTAGCATTGTCAAGTTCATGCCAATTACTTTGAAAAAAGTGATTATCCCCCCCAAAACAGATAGTGGCTTCAGGAAGATGATGATCTGAGTAAAAAATGTTTAATTGCTTTCCACTGATCATTTGATGAATGAAAATACACTCCCAGGCACCCTATTTCCACAATTTTTGATACAATATGACCTTTACCAAAAGATTTTTCTTTACAATAAATATCAGTTGAGATTGGTTACCTTTTTTATTACTATTTTAAGTTCTTTAAAAAATTTAATCCCTCAAGAACTCAGAACACCATAAAATGTTTCCTCTTTATCCTCAGAAGCAGACATGAGAACATCCTGTGAGATCAGATT
This sequence comes from Naja naja, assembly GCA_009733165.1. Lineage (NCBI taxonomy): Eukaryota > Metazoa > Chordata > Lepidosauria > Squamata > Elapidae > Naja > Naja naja. The sequence continues at coordinate 167,634,199 of CM019148.1, read as the reverse complement.
GAAAAACAGTGACTGGCCAAAAGTAATTATGTCTGACTGAGATATAGAAAGCAGCTGTTCCAGCTGTTCACAATATATTACCAGCAAAGCAACAAATGCTCTTGTGGTACCTTGAAGATGGCAGTCCAACAACATGCTTAACCAGATAAATTATAAGACCAGCAGTCATAAAAGAAAAACAATATGAAGCTTGGCTAATATCAACTTTGGTCAGTCTTTTTTTGCAATAGTGTTTGACATATAACTGAGAGAAGTATTAGGAATGGGACTGTTGTTCAGTGGCATAGCCCAAGCTGTTTTTCAAAGAGTTTCCATGTTCAGACAGGCAGCAAGGAAACTATAAGGTCATAGTTTGGGATTTGGAGGAATTGCTAGAGTCCGGGGAAGACAATATTTGATAGCATCAAACAGTAAAAGAAAATTTAAAGCTATCAATTGTTTCATCATAGTTTGCTGCATAAATCACAGACTGGGTTTATACATGTTACGCTAGAAAATGTAGTTTCCAAAATGAAATATGCAAACCCAGCTTTAAAATACCTGTTATTGGGCAAGAACTTCCTAATAAAGGTTCACTGGAATAGAGGTTATCTACATATGGTTCACAATGGAAAAATTATCTTGTTTCATGTATTTAAATTTAAATTTAAAAAATACCCTTTCTGGATTTATTATCCAGGTGATATTATATTGGTAACATGACTAAAAGATGTACAACTTACATTTTACTTATTAATAGAGAATAAAACAAAATACTTTAACATGGAGCTGTGGTGGCACAGTGGTTAGAGTGCAGTACTGCAGGCTACTTCTACTGACTGCCAGCTGCCTGCAATTTGGCTGTTCAAATCTCACCAGGCTCAAGGTTGACTCAGCCTTCCATCCTTCTGAGGTGGGTAAAATGAGGAGCCAGACTGTTGGGGACAATAGGCTGACTCTGTAAACCGTTTATAGAGGGCTGTAAAGCACTGTAAAGCGGTCTATAAGTCTAAGTGCTATTGCTTTGGACATACTGAAGGATATTTTTGAACAATGGACTCAGAAATTAATTTTACGAGTTGTCTGCCTTTATGGACAAACTGTGTTTAAAAGAAGTTATGAGAGAGGAACAAGTTTTACCAGCCAAGACTGAGACTGATCTGAAAATGGATTTAAAAATCACAGGCTGCAAGAATGATATGAAAAAAAGATGCTATATTGGATATACAATTGAATTGGCTGTCTTATTAAGAGATATACAGATAATTAGAAGAATGACGGGTAACTTTCCTATATTTAATTTACAAAAGAAATTTGTTAAAACTTTGCAGTATTTTATAAGAAGCAAGAAAAGAAATGAAATGAAATCAAGGTTCCAGAACAATATCTGAAGAGACTAAAGATTGTTAAAAGTAAATGGAAAGAATACAAATGTTGGTTTATTTGAGCAAGATTAAAATAGGTATTTATAACTGGTAATCAATCCTTAGTGGACTTTTGCTGAACTGGCTTAAATGAGCAGGACTTAAGGATCTGTTTATAGATAAGAAATGAGATATGGGATGAGGAGTTCATTTACTATATTTTAAGAGAAGGTGATAAATTACTAAAATTGTTTATACTTGAGATTTACGGGGAAGTCATTGTTTCACATATTTCTTTTTTATTTACTTTTTTTTTCTGCCTTTTCTATTTTTCTTCTTCCATTGTTTTTTATTTTTCCCTGCACTTTTGTTTTTTGTTATATTGTATTAATATAACTGTAATCTTTTCATAATAATTTAAATCAGAAAAGTAGACTATAAATAAAGGCAAAGACAAAAATCCCTATGCAGTGTTTAACATCTCCTAGAATTTGCCATTCTAGATAAAATCAAACCTGTCCACCACCCAGTAGTATATATCTGCCTATCAGAAACTACTTTCCAAACAACAGCAGGGGCAGGTCAAAAATATTAATTTGAATTAACAACTATTGGGGTGGAATACTCATCCCAAATTCCAAAAACAGCAGAGGATCCAACATAATTTTTCCAAGCTAGCAGGGTATAGTAAGTCACTGACCTCTTTTACCCAAATGAATCAGGTGTAAGACCCATCAGGTTACAGAGATTTTATATGGAATACTGATCAATACTGAGTATGCATGCATATTATGAAGGAAGAACCTCTTTACAACTAATAGGATGTAAAATAACTCCAGTGGAGAGATAGATATCATACCAAGTGTGAAAACACTACAATAACATGTTTTGAAATGCAGCACAATAATTTTGATATGGAACAGGTGTCAGGACTCAAATTATTACCTATTTGTGATTGTGGAAGAAGAAGTAAAAGAACATTCACTATACATCCTTGTGCAGGTGTGTCTTTAAGTTGGTGTTGACTTCTGTCCGTTATCTGAACAAAGCCCTGCTGTTTTCCTGGCAAGTTTTTTTTAAAGCTCTTTGCCATTGCCTTCTTCTTTGGGCTGGGAAAGAGTGACTGCCCCAAAGGTACCCTGCTATCCTAATACCTAAAGTGAGGCTAGAACGCAGTCTCCTGGTTTCCAGCCTGATGCCTTAATTACTACACCAAGCTGGCTCTCTGTATATGCTTGAATTTGCTGTATTTCCCTAAGCACATAAATCCTATCAATATGTGAGACTATTTACAGGACATTGGGACTGCCATAAACAATCCTACAATTAAAGTGAACCACTAATGGTTACATAATACTTTGCTTACAAACCATAAGAATAACTACAGAAGCATGCATAAATATTAATTCTCATCTATTCCTCTACACTACTGATTAAAATTAATTGCCCATAAAATAAGGTACCTCATTTATAAATATGATTGATTCTCATTTGCATTTTACCCTAATTGTACACTAACCATTCTCTCTCTCTCTCTCTCTCTCTCTCTCTCTCTCTCTCTCTCTCTCTCTCTCTCTCTCTCTCTCTCTCTCCCTCTCTCTTTCTGTCCTCTTTCCAGCACAGAGGAGGAGGAGGGGAAAAATACAGAGTTATACTTGGGGTTAAAAAAAAAAGAAAGAGCGGACTGCTACAGAAAAATATCTGCAAATAACAGATAACATGAGAAAGGATTAATCAGAATTCTGTGGCATGTAACTTTTATAGCACACTGCAACTAGCAACACAAGGATTGCGAAAATAAAGGTCTTTTTGAGAGGGTTCAAGCTCACAGCCATAGCCCAGAATCATTTAACAATACTTTGCACCCAACAATACATCAACATAATTGCAACACAGCAATGAAAGAGCTGGCTGATCTGCCTGTTTCCCTATAGGAGACAAGCATGAAGCTAACATTTGGGAAAGTGGGAGTGAGCACTTAATCCTTCCACGAGCCCAACTCTTTATAACATCAAGCCCTGTACGCTTCAGGCAAAAGATGAGAACGGAAGGGTATCCCAACTTCTGCTTTGTTTACTACTGCCATGTTCACTTGCCTTTCCGATGCTCAAACCACCACTGGTCCTCTCTATTCTTCTCAGAGCCACTGCATTGCTTGAGACCCTTAAGACACTCTGGAGAGTTTATCAGCTCCAGTAAGTGCAATATATAAATAGAGGGACCAGATTTAAGTAGGGAAGACAAATTGTAGTTACAACTCCAGTGGGCTGGGGGGAAGGCACTTAGATCAGGGCAACCAAGCACTCACTCTGGACCAGGGAAAAATTTGCAAGTGAGATGGTAGTCTAGATAGCAAGCCAATAACCAAAATGAGGTGAGAATGTTTGTTTGGTTTCTTTTCAAACATGGCTCTTGGCATAGCAACCCGGTTTCATTAGCTGAGTTGTGGAATCTGTGATACATGTTTTTCGACAGCTTACTGTTGAGGATTTTCACCACTGCCTGTTTGTCATTGAGAAAGCTCAACTGAGTTTTCACTATCAACCTGACCACACTTTAATGCCTAATTTTCATCCTACCTGGGAATTCTTCCCCTTTAAAATTTGTAACGGAGAAAGGTATACCAACTCACTTGGACCCTACCAGCAGTCCTGAAGGATGAATGCTGTACCAGCTGGTAGATCAGAGTGCAGGAACAGAAACTCAATCATCTTACATAATTCCTCACCCTTCACTTACTTGCTCATTCTGCTGCTTTATGATGTCACTGCAACGGTTGTATCTCAACCCTTAAGTCCATTAGCAGCTGTTCTGGCATCCTCCCTGAGACAGCTCTATGGTCAGTCAAAAACATTGGTTAAAACACCTGCTCACATGGGACCAGCTGTTTTTGCAGCTGACTCAAGGAAAAAAATAGATATCTGAAAACAATACCTGAAGCAATGGCTGCTAACTATCTCAGGGCTTAGTAAGTAGCCCAAACAATAATAAAATATTTTAGTCAACTCAACCCTTGGTCACTTTGTACACACCTCCAGGTATTTTTCTTGGTAGCAGCCCAGAAGCAATTTGCCACTATTTTCTTCTGAAAAGCCCAATAAGCTGCTATGTATTTTAAAAGAGCAACAGCAGCAACAGTGTAAGTGGGGCAGAAGCTGGATATTAGTTATTGTAGGCACCTGGGCAAATCATAAAACAGTCTCTCAAGGTTCATAACCCTTTGCTTTAGAGGTACAAAACTCTGAATGAAAAAGGAAAAAAACCCACGAAAGTGGAGATATTTTCAAAAAAGTCCATTTTTTTTACAATTCAGATATATTGTGGTATAATACATTCAGTGAAATACCAATCTGAAGCACCTGTTTTCTTAAGATTATGTAGTCAAATCTTTACCTCAATGAATTCTTCAATGGTTTAATTTAAACAACCCCTTTCTGCTTTCTTTCCATCCCCTACTGTTATTTTGTTCTCAGAGATATATATATTTAAGTTTAAATTGCAGACTGAAAACGCTATTTCAATCACATTGTGCATAACATCATTGCAAGGAAATTTTCTATGAAAAATAGCTACCTCAATACTACCACTAGGGAGATATGTTTCTTCAATTTTAGGATGTTTTGTGAGCTTTCTAAAGCACAAATGAGCTGTCGAAAGCCATGTGCGAATCTGAAAAGTCACAGGTAAAGTGATACAGCCCCTTAAGCCCTTCCAAAAATTACCACTGAACTGTAATTTTTAATGTGCCAGAAACATTACAGTCATTTAAAATAGTCAAAATAATATATCTATATAAATCTAAATTTGGTTTATTCCAGCCCCATTCTCTCCTTTGTCCCGAAGTGCTGCTGTAGAGAACATTCAAATGCCACGTGTGATTTATATCTCTGGAAACTTTGCATGTTCTTGCCTTAGAGAAACTTCAATGCAATGCTTATAAAAAGCTAAAGCTTTGCAGGGTTTTTTATCCCTAGGAACATGGAGAGCAGGTCTATTGATTCAAAATATTCTGTTACTTAGAGAAGTGGTAGCTTATCTGACTTTTGCCAGCTCTTGAGAGAGTCTGTGCAAATGTATTTTTGGCAGAGCTGTGATATTTGCCTCGGTGCATATGTTTCTCTAGGTTTGCTGTTTAATACTTTGCTGCTTATAAAACAAAAGCTGCATCATGCCACAACCCCTGTCTTTTCTATAGGTGCGTTGTGCAATATCACATGCATGTCCAAATGGGAGCTGATGGTGCAACAGTGCTGTTTGCCATCTTGACAACCACCCACAGAGAGTTTTCATTTACTTTCATCACATTACTTCTGTGGGCATTATCTGTTTGCCTTCTGTGAGACGAGTGATAGGGCCAAAAAGGGTTTCAAAGAGTATTCTTGTTTTGGAACTCCTATTCTACCAATGATTTTTATATATGTCCTTTGCTTTTTGTTCCACTAGCCTACCTGTTTGCAAAGTGAATATTTTCCAGGGCATGTATTTAATGAACAGGCAAGTCTTCCGTGGCAGCAATTTTGTGGAAATGCCTGTAACAAACTCAAAAGTTCAATGCTATCCACCAACCAACTCCCCCCCCCAAAATGGATCTCTTTTGTCATATATGAAACTATCTGATACTCAAGACTGACCACTGATTTATTTAACATCGAATGGTGGATATTGGTTCTCCAGAATGCCTCAGGCTGAGCTCTTTCTTGATTTGGTTATCCAAGATCAGTTGGCTACTGTCACTAACCAAACTTCACGGTTGTAAGGTACATTGCAAAAGAATCCCTAGTATTCTACTCAGGGCAGTGTAACTTCTTTGAAACAAGAAAATGAAATTTGACAATATTATTTAAAACCGTACTGCAGAACCACTATATATCACTGTCATCTTGGGCATGGCACATCAAACAAAGGTCTGTTAAATATCTACAAGTGGCATAGCCTTTGCACAATTGGTTAGTTACAGGCCATTTAGTCATCTCCCATGTCTGTAAAGACATTGTATAGCAGTAGAGCACATCATATGAACACTAAGAGTTGGAGAAAGTATTACACTATTGCAGATTTTTTTAGCAACTAGACATTAAACAATTCAAGCGTTGTTGTTAAAAAAGATTGAACCATTTTGTTTTATATGAAGTAAAATTAATCTTAAAAATTAGATCAGTGTAAAAATAGGAATAAGGGATAAAATACAAAGAAATAGAATTAATTTCATGTACAATTGTTTTAATTATATGAAGTGTGAAAAAAAACTCTAATTGAAAAAAAAATATGATTTTTAGAGCTAGCAAACTTTTAGCTTTTTTTCAAAGGAGTAGAACTTACCTACTCTGACTCAAGTAACTATACTAATCTCCCAGATTGGATTCCTTTCTGAATTTTAATAATGGTAGAAACTGTTGCTCCATATATTTTACATCTATTTAAGTATGTTTAGAACCTATTCTAGAATAAAAATTGGCGGCAAAAAATATTGTATCAGCCATTTGAGAGAACTTACAACCAGAATGGGGACTGGGATTTTTATCACTAAGTGATGTGCTTATAAAGCAAGATATCATGTGACTGCACCAATTTACAATAGCAATCCCAGCAATCCCTGTTGTGGTCGTTAATCATGAATCACAGATCATTAAGTGAGTATCCATTCCAATTTAAGCCTTTTTGGCTTGGTCCCTCCAAGTCCCAAGACTCAGTAAATTGAGGCACTGCTTCCAATTCTTCCCACATGCCTATTTCTCCCTCAGATATGCTCTCTGGTCACCCTGCACCTTGCCTTGTGTGGCAGCAAGCAGTCCTAGAACCACATGGTTCTGGGGGCTGATTGCCAAACCTGGGGAATCCACAACTATCCCAGTCCACTCCAGCAAGCATTCATTCACTCAATTGCCTTTCCTCCCAGTTCCCTGCACTGATCGCTCCCCTTTTGTGTCCAGCCACTGCAGCCAAAACACAAATACCCTGCTGCCTTTGCTGTCTCCTTTTTGGAACCAGCTTCTCCCTCAAACTTTCCTACACACGACTCCCTGAACCTTCAGAAAGTGATGCTGACTTCAGAAAGCCCTAATTCCTCTCATTTTATTAAAAATCTTTGTTTAAAGTTACCTTCCATTACCAAGCGTACTGAAAGAAATTGCAAGTTTATTGTAAAATGCCATTACCCCTTTTTCTTCCCAAACTATGTAAAACAGTCAAGAAATTTCACTCTGCATAAAGTATGAATTGGTCAATGTTATCTTTCCCCACTTTGGCTTTAATTCTGTTAAAAACCAATAGCAGAACAGTCTACAGCTCTGACACATTTGGGTTAGGAAGACTATTTCATCTAATTCTATAACGGGATTATCATTCTCCCCTACATATGGAAAGAATGATGTTTTAAGCTTCATCACTGAGGATGAATAAAATACTGAATTCACCCCATGGCTTTGGGAATTACATAGAAATTTTTAAACTTGAAATTCAGTACATTTTAAAAGGGTATGAAGGATCTGAGAAAGTGCATAGAATGTTCCTCTGTAGAATAACAGACATCTGCTCAGCCCAGTATGAAAGCAACTCTCATTAGAATACCAGTATGATCACAGTGTTTGACAATCTGACATATCTGCAAAAAAGCAGCATCAAAACAACTGACTTTAAGGGTGGTATTTATACATTCTTCTAAAGACAGAACAGGAAAAAGACAACATACATATTTTGGAATTAGCACATCAGAAGAAACTTCAACCAATATTGAAACAACTGTTATTCACACAGCCTGACAGTTCAAGAATAAGAAGCATAATGACCCTGACAGAAAATTCAGTTACATATAGTATATTCTATTTCTGACTTTGACTTCAGTAGGTGGCAGCACCTGCCTATCTTGCCTATCTGAACCCAAAGGCTAAACATGATTGGGCCTTTTTAGATCTTTGATAGGAGACCACTATGAAAGGCTAGAGCAGTAGGCTAAGACTGAAATGTCAAAAAAAAGTAATAGCATGGAAGATAATGATTACTCAATTCAGTATTTATTCCTGCGAAGAACAATGCATCAATGTAGTCATGAAGTCACCCGCAGCTGAGATTAAGTCAAAGAAAGTTTGAGTCTTTTACTCATAAAGAAAAGGCATTTGTCAACATCAATAATATGGTAGATCTGAGGAAAGGACTAATGTTGCACAGATGTAGCATAAGTGTTTAAAGACAATTTTTTTACACATGCACACACATACACTGATGTTGACATGTATCTGTGTGTCTGTGCACGTGGAAATTTTTCTGTAATGATAAAACATTTCCACCTAAAAACATATAAGCACCATGATTCTTCCCTCAGTATGAGTGTTTTGGATTGGTGTGAATGAGTTTTTGTTTTTATATTGTATAGAAATTGCTTTTATCCTTTTGTATGCCGCCTCGAGTTCCCCATTGGGGGAAGAGAGGCGGGATATAAATTTAATAAATAAATAAATATAGTGCAATTGATTTGAGCTAGATCAGAGCGTACTTCAGACCATTCTCATTTGGTATCAGGCAGAGGTGGTATTCAGCAAGTTCTGATCAGTTCTTGAGAATTGGTAGTGGAAATTTTGAATAGTTCAGAGAACCAGCAAATACCACCTCTGACTGGCCCCACCCCCATCTATTCTCTGCCTCCCGAGTCCCAGCTGATTAGCTGGGTCTTCTTTTTTTTCCCTGCACAGGAGAACGGAACTGAAAAGCTGGTTAGTGGGGTGAGGGGGGAGGGCCAATAGCCATGCCCACAGAGAACCGTAGAATCCCACCACTGGTATCAGGTTAGAATTACAAATATTAATCCGACCTTTTCCCCAGGAGCTAAAGTGACTTTCATTCTCAGCTGTAGGTTCACAACAACCCATGGTTAGAATTTAAGGTAAGGAAAAACTATTGTTCCAAGCAACCTGGTTTCATGGTTGAGGGGAAATTTTTCAGGCTCACCTCTATCTGTATTCCTTCATGGATAGGAATTCGGAAAAGGCACAAAAGTCTGATATTTAAAAATACATTGGCTTTAGCCTTATCTAATGATAAGGAAAGCCTCTATTCCAGGGGTCCCCAGACTTGGCAACTTTAAGACTTGTTGACTTCAACTCCCAGAATTCCTCAGCCAGCTAAGTTGCCAAAGACTTGTTGACTTCAACTCCCAGAATTCCTCAGCCAGCTAAAAAGACCTCTGCTCACTGTCCCCAAAAAAAACCACTGAAAAATAGAGGAAGCAGGAGAATGAAAAACAATGAAATGATGCTTTAGTAAGCAGAAGCCAAGGATATTAACAGGGACAAAATTAGGGTCCACTTAAAGATAAAAATGACAAAGAAGAGGAATGGCCTTAAAATAACATTAACCTATATCATTTATCACTTAACTGATGAAAACAATGTGCCTTGCAAGAACTGCAAGCTGTTTATACTAGCTATTAAGTTGCACATTCACATATTTTGTTGAAGCAGGTCAAGCAAATCAGATAGCAGCAACTTAGCTTTCCAACTGGTGTAGTTGCTGGCTAGCAATCAAGCAAAAATTATCTAAATGTCACACATCATATTAAATCACTAGACATTTTATTTTGCATTTTTAACTATACACAGAAATGACAGTGAATGGCATACATTACTTTTGAACAGAAACTGTGCAAACAAATTTGACAGAACAGAACTGCACATTTTTCTTCTCCGTGCAACAAGCTGCTTCTCTTGTTGCTTCCTCTATAGGCAAATGAAAAAAAAAAAAAATAAAAATGAATTCCATATTTTGCCCTTGCTGTAATAATAAAGTGGTTACAAAGGAGCTATGGAGCAGTTTAGTTTTGGTAAAGTATCATAATAGAAAATGCAGCTCCCCAAACCTCCGCCATTAGGGACTTAAAAAAAAAAAACCAAAATTACAAAATGTGGAAATGGGACAAAACAAACTTAGGATGATAAAATGAGAAACAATGCAGTAGAAAATGACCAATTATTTCTTCTCTAACATTAACAGCTTGCTCTGTAGGAGAAGAAAAAATATACATCCACAATGTTCTTATCAATTTTAACTGCATTAGATCTAGTAGAAGATTTTAGCTGGAAATGTAGTTCCAGCATGATCCTTAAGATTCATAAGCACTTTAAAAGTATATAAAATATCAAGATATACTGAAAACCTTAGAAACTAAATCTACATGCAATTCTACCTAAGTGGCTCTCTCTTATGGTCACCGAGTAGCCCAAGAAAAAGCTGTAATTTAAACATACTGTGAGAAAATAAGGATTGATAGTAGTTGGAAACCCAGTCACAGATTCTTTCCACAAACCATCAGAATGCAGAAGAGAAGGTCAAACAGTTGCAGGAATACAGAAGAAAATATAGAAAACACATACACTTCTACCATTCATGAAACATAATAATAAATAAGATTCTCAATTCCCCATTTTGTGTCTAGCAGTCAAAGCAAAATTGGGGATAAGGATATATTTTCCTCAGAATTGTTGCTTTAAGACCAGCCTAAAATAATTTTCCTAGCCTAGTTTGGAGAAACAATACAGCAAGGGGAAGACACTATATGAGGAAAATGTTAAATACCTACCACAAGTTCCAAATTCCTCCCCTTTAAACTAGCTAAATGTGATTTTCATCTTAGAACCAAATATTTTTATTTGTTTATTTTTATCCCACCTTTATTATTTTTATGTAACGGAATATACCTAATACTCCTCCCTCCTCCTATTTTCCCCACAATAGCTATCCTACAGGGTGAGTTGGGGGTTAAAGAGAGTGATTGGCTCATACAGGGCCAGTCACTCTGGTTTTCTTACCTAAGGCAAGACTAGAACTCACTGTTTCCCAGTTTCTATTTTTTTCTAGCCTTAACCATTAGATCACGTTCTTAACAGATTTAAATAAAAATCATTTGTATTAGCTGGTAAAAACAGAACGGAACAATATTAAAGAATAAAGCTGTAAAAAAATAGTAGAGGGAAATAAAACACATTAAACAAAATCCTACGTTATGCTCTTAAAATACAGCACTAAAATTGTTTTCTTGCCTGACATATTATCTGAAGCCTAATTGAATTATGGTTTCTATACAACTTATTTTTTTCTGGTCTATTTCTTATTTAAAGCCAAACACAGAGCATTTCTCCCACTAAAACATTGAATGTTTGTTTGCTGCTTTTTTTTTCATGAGAGTAGATTAGATTTCAAATCCACCCATTCAGTTACAAAAGACATTTCCATCAGCTGGAAACAGTTTCCAATCCATCTTGCCAGCATTTGACCTATGCTTGTTTCCCTTAGAAAATGAAACCCAGTATACATCAGGCATGGATAAGCAATTCTTTGCTAAAAGCATTTCAAATAGATGAAGTGCAGCCTATGAGACAGGAGCAAGCGAATATAATGCTAGGTGTGCAGATTAACAGCCACTTTACAGCAAGGTAAATAAAAATGCTTCTGGCTACCTGTATTTCTCTGATAGGCGAACAGATGGTATTCATGGCCTGATACAGAACTGACTGCAGATGAAATGTCTAAATAATTTAATCTGAAGCTTGTTTCAATTCTCTCTTTAGATACATATAAAAAGGTACCATTTGGTAAACAATATTCAGTGTAAATGCTTGAAGTACCTGCTTAATTCTCTTGGCACTTAAATATGCTTGATAAATTCTGGTGATTATATTTTTAGCTTTCCAGTATGGAATGCCTTACGTCTCACTTCTCTTGCCCATTTTGCTTAATATCCAAATGAATCCACTAGGAGAGTACATCTGTTGGCACAAGTGAGGTATCATCAATATATGGATGATAACAAGCTGTGCATCTCCACTCTAGGCTAACAGAAAAAGTACTCAGAAGTACTTCAAGCTTAGTATACCTAATCCTCTAAATATTTAGAAGGGAAGTAAAGTATAGGCTGGGGTATCAAACTGTCAGCCCATGGGCTGGGTGCATTAAATACAGGCCATGCCTACCCCAGTTCCACAAATGGGGCAAATGTCGCAAACATCACGTGATGGCAATGTGACACAGCAAGTTTGACACCTGTGGTTCACACACAGCTTAAGCAAAATGGGGTGGCTATCAATCCAGAAGCCAGCCAACTGGTTCTGCTTGTGACTTTCAATGAGTTGTACTTCCACAGAAAGACCATGCTTGCAATCTGAGAGTGTTCCTGGACTTATAGTTCCTGCTAGGACAGGTGGAGGTTGTGGCCAGAAAAGCCTTTATCCAGTTTTAGCAGATCAACAGATTGTGGTCTTTTACCATTCCTCATGTCCTTGACTCGATTCCTATAACTCATTCTATCTGGAGCCCCTCTTGAAGACCATATGGAAATTTTGGGTTGGTATCGAATGAACTGCTTTTGAACACGATCCTGAAATTGCAGCTGACATAGAATGTGATGGCTGGACTTCTAACAGGCAGGTGCAACACTGCAAAATGGTTTTATTTTATGATTACTACATGGCTGCAAGAAGGGTTCTGTGGTGAACTGAGAACACCATCCTGCTCATGAGTAAGCCTTGGCACTACAGTATGAGTAACTGCCAGTCGGGCTTTGCTAAGCATAAAGGCTGCTTTGATGAAAGGGCAGGTGTGGGAAATTGGAAAAGAAGGTTAAGGGGAACAAAAGATGTCTGGGGACAACAAAGTGAAGCCTACAGAGAAAGCATCCTCATCAGGCTTGTATATACAAACACCTCCTTCCTACTAAGCTGAGTGGCTGGAACTCAGCTCATGGCCCAGCCAGAGGAAAGAACTAGTTCATGCTGTAAAGCCTTACCCAAAAGTTAGAAAGAAACAACTCAAGCAAGGAGTATGCTGGTTGCTGAGGCTGGACATTTTATTAATAGTGGTGGTGTGAGACCAAGAGAATGATCCTCAAACTGCTACCAGATCCATTCACTTCCTTGGATATTTTACTTCAAGTTCTTGGTTTGGGCAGCTGAGATTCCCAAGAGTCTGGTTTTGCTTTAAACCTTTGTCTTTAAATGCTTAAGGGAATGGGAAAAAAAAAAACTTCAGCAGGTTTTCTACATCTTGGAGAGTCTCGTGTTTGCGTTCTGTTACCCACTAGTCAGCTCCCCACCTTTCTGTCTACAAAGGTCTCTGCCAGTTTCCAGTTCTAATTCAAATTACTACCTAAAAAAGCCCTATCTAACATAGGGTCAGGTTACCTTAAGGCCACCTTGACTAAATGACTCTACTCATCCTGCCAGATCATGAAGAAAGGATCTGTTTACGAATCCACCCCCAGTTGAGGTGATGAGGATATTTATGGGAGAAGGCAAATCTGTACAATTGCACTCCCTACTTTCTGCGGCAAACTGTCTCTGGAGAAACATTCCTCCCACCTACTCCTGATGTTTATTCATATTGTTGTTGAGCTGGGAGATGTCTATAGTTAAGAGTTGCAGAATCCTTTGATGGGCTGCATACAAATGTTAATAAATAAATAGAAGGTAATTTTCTGGGAAAATGAAAAAAAGGTTGGCAAACTTTAGTGAAAGAACACAAAAAAAAACCAATGATGGATAAATGCAACACAGGTTTTTCTTTTAAATAACTATTCTTATGTTAAATACTCTGGTGTGGTACACCTTGATAATTCACCCTAGTGAAATATTGTTATCCCCATGGAATTATTTCTTACAGTTTGATGAAGAATGATTCAGGGTGCTTTTTGAGCCAGCCATGCATCCACTTAATTGGCATGCTAAGTGGCCCATAATTAACTAGCTTGCTAATGAGAATGTCATGAGGTACATTTTGTTGAAATTAAAATACATTATGTCTACTAAAAGAGTTATTTGATCAAAAAATGAGTTATGATTAGTTGTGAAAGGCGTATCTATACTGTCATTTAATAATCATTACATTGTTGAAAATTTCCATTTTTCCTCAGTTCAATCATGTCTGATTTTCATAGACCACCTATTATAGACAAGTCCTTGCACATTTCTGTCAGTATATTCATGAACTGGAATAGAGCTTGGTAACAAGGTCAGCCAATGAATAGGCATAGCAACTAAGTCAGCCAATGAGGACTGCTTTTGGAAACTGAAACTAAAAGTAGCCTAGGCATGGCTCTATGTGAAGCTCTGCAACTCTGCAGCTATGTTGAGCTCTGAGTCTGTTGAAGATGAAACTAACTTGCTTGCTTGCCTGCCAAAGTTACTTGCAACATGTTTCTGTCTGAGTTTGCTCCATGTTGGAGAAATCTACAACTGGTTTGTAAAATCTTATTATGTTTATAAAGATGTTAAATGAAGCATCAGCCATCTGTTTTATTTTTTGGCACTGAATTATCGCTGCAAAAACTCTCAATAATTTCTTGATAAGCATTTTCAGAAGTGGTTTCCCCCTTGCCTCCTTCCTAGGGCTGAGAGAAAGTGACTGGCCCAAGCTCATTCAGATGGTTTTGTATACAATATGGAACTAGAATTCACAGCCTCTCAATTTCTAACCTGATGCCTACATCAAGCTTGCTGACTACATCAAGCTTGCTGTCAATCTTCAGATTTTAACCTTCAGATATCTCCCCCCCCCTTTTTTATCTATTAGCATTTTTGCAATTGTCACTGATGAGGTGATATAATAAATATATGCTTTTATCTGAATAAGCTCTTCTGTTGTTCTTGGTTTCCTTTCAAACCAGCTTATTCTGAATTTTAGCTTTTCTGATGTTATCTCTGCAACACTGAATTATGTCTATATTCTTTTGTGATGACTTGGTCTTTTCTCATTTTCTCATTTTTATTAAAGTTTTTGTGTACCCACATTTTCCTTCCCTTTTTTCTAATTTTTAGAATTTTTCTTGGGAACTCCCATCATGGTGTACATTTTTCTCATTTGTTCCTCTTGCCCTGAAATTCTACTAATCACTGCTCTGAGTTCTTTCAACTCTGCTTTTTTTAAATGGTATGTACTGTATGTGTCATGAGACATGGTATATATCAGTCAGCTTTAGTTTTTATTTTCTTTAGTATCAAGAACTTCAGCACATGATATCCTCAAAATTCTTATTATTCACTCTACCTATTGTCTGTTTTGATTACATTAGGGATTGCTGGTACTTCTGTATCCTCCTGTCCTCTGAAAGACAAATTTCTGGTGGCATGAAGTTTGGCAAGATTTTCTCTCATAATACATGTTGATGTAATCAAAGTTCTCCCATCACTACTACTTTATACTGCTTTGAAAGATTTGCTTATAGAAAAGAGCATCCACACATTGCCTTCTTTGGGTGGATAACAGACACCAAAACAGTATTTATGATTTAACCACATGCTCTGTGTAATATTGCTAAGTTCATTCAGCTAGGTTTTCCAGGAGTTGGCTATGCAAGCACAGTTCTTCCTTTCTATTGCTTCTGTTTCTTTTCCCTAAATAGGGTACTTCATTGTAGTCAAGTCATTAGAGTCATTTCAATTATGTGTATTAAGACAGGGTAACCCATATCAACCCTGAGGGTCAATGGGGTGATTCAAGTGGTTGCTAAATGTCTGGGAGTCAAAAGGAGGTCAGTAAATTTCTGGGGATCAGTAGGAACAGATTGAATCCAGAAGAGCGTAGTGTCTTACAGCTAAAACTTATCAATCTCCAGCCAAATACCAGTGCCCTTGTTGATGCTCATCAGATGAATTCACAACAAGAAATAACAGAAGGAAGCTTATGAAAGAGTGATCCAACCTAGAATGAGGCAGAAAGTTCCTGTCAGTGAGAACAATTAATCAATCAACCTCCAGAAGTTATGGGTGCTCAGTCACTGGAGATTTTTTAAGAAGACATTGGACTTATAACCATTTTTCACACTTGCAACCATAGCAGCATCCCCAGGGTCAAGTGATCAAAATTAAGATGCTTGTTTTCAGAGGAGGCATTAGCTGTTTGTTACTGTCTTCTCAATTCTGGCTTTGTATACATTTGTTCTTAAGGCTTGGTCTTGTGCAACCAGAATTAGCCCCTCTGTTTCTTCAACTTTCTTTCTTTCTTTTAGCCATTGCCAGGATTTTTGTTATCTGCTTTGACTGCCAGTGGTTTTTTGTGTGTGTGTGTGTGTACTGGCCATGTGATATTTTGCCTTCATGTGTCTCTATTTTTCATTTGGTCTTAGACCGGTTTGGCCTCTCCAGAACTCAGTAAGCCTTCATGGTATACTAGCTTCAGCGCATCTTCTTTATGGTCACATTAGTGGAAATAGCAACCCTGGTTCCGATAACCTGAGAACTACCTACATTATATACAGGTAGTTCTTACTTTAGGGTTTTTTTTTTCTCTAAGCCCTCAGAATGTAAATTAAAACCTTCCCAATCAAGTTCACTAATCTTTTTAGCAATCCTTATGAGATATACCACATAATCTGGTATATACTGCTTATCCGTGAAAATATGGCCCTCAAATCCAAATCACTGCAATCAATCACTTGTGCAGTCAGTTATTCACTTGCAGTATTTTCCCCCCATTTTTAGTTCTGTTCTGTAGACTGGAAAGATGGATGAGAATATCATAGCAAGCCCCTAATTTCTTGCATTTCTGTCCTAGATATTCAAAATCCATGATGATGGGATTGTAGTTGTTTTTGACAATGTTATTTATCCATACCTTAACAGATTCTGACAGATAGCACAATCCACAAACAAGGAAATGCTGTTTTTGTTTCCTTTAGTACTAAGTCACCAACTAGAGCTACGGTTTTCTCCACTTCTTGCCAGGCTGGAGCTGTGCCCTTCTCTTTTTATGATAGTTTATTTTTATTCATTTATTCAATCAAATTATTACAGCCATCCATCTCACAAGAAGTATCCATTTCCTGTCTCCCATTCAGCACTGTTGCTTTTTCTTTTCTTATTTTTTCAGGGGGAGGGTGTGTGTGGGAGAGTCTCAAGGCTGTTGTTTGTAAGTTCCAACAAAGCAGAAACTTTTCTTTGCCTCTTGTTCCTGTTATTCTCAGCCACTGATTTTGCTTCTTTGATTCTCTCCTTATAGAGAACTACTTCTTCTGTGAGCTTCTTCCTTTGTTTAATCTAATACCTTTTATAGTATGCTATGTACTATGTGTCCATTGTCTGCTTCCATCAGTATCTTTTTTTTCCAGGTACCTGCACAAATTTATATTTAATATAAATATGTTTATCTAGACCAACACCACTATCAACATCACCGACAATACTGCTACCCTTCAAAAAGACCTTGACTATGTATCAGAATGGTCAAACAAATGGCAACTTCAAATCTCAACAAATAAATGCTGTCTTACATATTGGCAAAAAAATCAGAAAATAAAATACAAGCTGAATAGTCAAGATCTTGTAGATGATCCAAACTCTGTCAAGGACCTTGGAGTACTCATCTCTAATGATCTAAGTGCTAGAGCCCACTGTAACTACATAGCCAAAAAGGCATTAAGAGTTGTTAACCTAATCCTGCGTAGCTTTTTCTCCAGTAATATCACACTACTAACTAGAGCATACAAAACATTTGCTAGACCAATACTTGAATACAGCTCATCAGTCTGCAACCTGCATTACGTACCTGATATTGATACAGTTGAGAAAGTCCAGAAATATTTCACAAGAAGAATTCTCCACTCCTCTGCAGAATACGTTATACCACTAGACTTGAAATTTTAGACCTAGGCAACCTATGCTGCCTTCGGTCCGATCTAAGTATAGTACATAAAGTTATATATTGCAATGTCCTACCTGTCAATGAATACTTCAGCTTCAACCATAACAATACAAGAGCACACAATAGATACAAACTCAAGGTAAACTGCACCTATCTTGATTGCAGGAAATACGACTTCAGCAACAGAGTGGTCAATGTCTGGAATACTCTACCTGACTCTGTGGTTTCTTCCCCAAACCCCAAAAACTTTAACCTTAGACTGTCTACTATTGACCTCACCCCTTTCCTAAGAGGTCTGTAGGGGACGTGCATAAGCGCACCAACGTGCCTACCGTCCCTATCCTATTGTTTCTTTTTTCTTATATGTATCCATTTCATGTATTCATAACTATGTTTATACTTATACCTGTTATCTTATAATCGCTTGACAAAATAAAATAAAATAAAATAGATGTTTTCAAGCAGTAAAATAAACATGCTACAAGTACTGTGGGTCAGAACTGTGTATTCATTCATTCGCCTTTTGATTTCTTTAGGCACCACCAATAGAAGACTTTTATCTTTTTATGTTTTCAGGTTAGCCAAGTATTCACAGTATATTCAGAGAGAGAAAATTTGTTTAAAAATTTCCCTTTAAATTCCTTGTGACAGCTTTTAGACAGTGTAATGCAGCTAGGGAAAAAAACCTCTGATATGTGGATCTCTCTATTGATGCAGATTCCAGCACCAAGTTGACCTAAATATTGTATTGTTTAAGAAGAGAATTTTTATTGCTTCAGAACAGTAGCTATTACATGCTTCATTTGAAACTTTTTGAAGGAAATGAAACTATGCAATCAAAATCAAATTTCAGTTTGTAAAGCGTGAGTAACCAACCATTTGCCATGTGATTGACATGTAAGGGTTGTATCCAGTAGTGCTCATCTAACCACTGAACATTATTGGTCGATTAATTTTTGCTTGATCAACTCTTATCCAATGTGCCCCAGTGGGTTCAGAGACATCATAAAGAAGATCCATGGACTGTAGAGGGTTCTGTTGTTGATTGGGGAGTAAGAAAAATCTCTCATGAGCGAAGGTTTGCTTCTCTGAGCTTAGATGTAGCCATGAGTTTCCTCTTTGTCTCTGCATATGTGTACATTTGCAAGTGATCAAACTCTGAAAGGTAGGTATTAATATAGTAAACTGATCTGCAGTGTGCTGAGATCTCAGTTTTGCAGTTTTGATCTGTGCAAGAACAGATTTTCTGATGCAGACAACAAGTTTCAGCATCTGTTAATATGTGACTGATTGAACACATACCATCCACACAGTAACTGCATACTTTGCTTTTAAAGGTTTGTGGGATATACTGCAAATATGAGCGGTGTGGTGGCCTAATGGTGAAGATGCTTGCCTCCCACTTGGAAGGTTGAGAGTTCAATCCTAGTTAGTGGCAGCTGTTTCCCTCCTTGGGCACAAAAAGAATAGCTGCTGTGAAATCTGCGTTGCATCAGGAAGAGCATCTGGACAGTAAATATTCACCTCCACCCAGTTGCTCTGACTCTACCCCAAATTAAAGGATTACATGGTTGTAAAAAGGGAGTCACTATAATAGCTGAAGTGTGATGTAGCAAGTCATGGAGGAATATTGCCAATCATATCGAATCAGCAAAGGTTATAGTTAATGGACTAAACATACTTCAAATGTAATTGTTAAAATGGATTCTTTGCCACCATTACTAGCTGAAAATCCAAAGGTCGCATAAAATCAGAAAGCATTCTCTGGCTTTCCAATTAGGAATAGCATCTTACTAGATTCAGTACTGACTTTCAACCACCTTATAATCAACAATTGACAAGGTTCAAACATACCAATTACACCTAAGTAAAGGTAACAACTAATTTATTAACAATATTTCTTCAGAGACCCTTCAAAGTTCTGATGGCAGTGAACCTGTCTGTCAGGTTTCCAAGGGCTTGACACTGTCGTAGTTATGACTGTTTGGAGTTGTGGCCATCCCAGCATCCCCATGGTCATATGAACACAATCTGGGCACTTGGCAACCTGTTCACACTTATGACAGTTGCAGCATGTCATGTCATGTGATTTGCCAGCCATTTATGACCTATCCTGCCAGTTTCTCACCAACAAAGTCAGTGAGGAAGATGACAAAGAAGCTTGCAAGTCACTCTGGTAAGCCTCTCCCAACTATGCACCCTGCCCAAGATCATCCATGCCATGCCCCGTTAACCACCCACATACCCTCATGCACCCACCTCCAGCCCAGCTACACTGATGCTGAGGTTCCTTAGCCACCTACACACCCTTGCACATCTTCTCTCAGCCCTGTTGTGTTTGAGCCATGCCTCCCCAGCCATTTATGCAATCCCCACACTATCTCCCAACCCAGAAGCAGTGACTTACCTGTCTGCAGGTCTGTTTGCAACCCATCTGGGACCTGAAACTTCCTGATAGCTTCCCCACTTTGGTTACTGGACACCAGAAGGAAGTGGTGAAGAAGTTCTCACAGATGGAGGAGTGGGAGGAACTTTGGCAATTTCACTGCAACTTCCCAGAGAAGGGGAATCACATTCCAGAAAGAGGCCCAAAATAAGTGGACATGCAGTCCTGAACTGGCTGGCAGACGGAGGAAAAGGTTCAGCCTAAGCCACACCCTAGAATCTCCTAGAGTATATCTATTAAGTTAGAAGGTCTATGGTTTAATACTTTACTACTGCATCACTTAGCAACAAAAATTCTAATCCTATTCACCATTTTTAATCATGGCCTACCTATAATTTCCTTTGTATTACATAATAAAGAACAGCAGAGCTATGTAACAGAAGGGGTGAGATTCCACCAGTATGACAACTCGTTTGGTGATTGCGCGCTCTCCCATACTTACCTTCAACTGCAGCCTCTGTGAAGAAAACAGCTGAGGCACGGCAAATTGCTCTGCCGCACGAATCAGCTATGCTCTAAACAAAGGCGAAAAGCACGGGAAAGAGCAGGGGTGGGTGGGCAGGCCCACTTCCTCATCGCAGCGAACTGGTTCAGAGTGAGCTGAACATGGAAACAAGGAGTTCGCCCGATCCAGTCCGAACTGGTAGAATCCCACCCCTGATTAACAGTATAGGAAATTATTTATTCCAAAATTACCCCTCTTGATAGTGGATATCATGAAGTTAAAGCTATAGACCAAAACTGGATTGTTGACTAATAGTCCTCTGTCACTATCATCACTTATTACTTCCTCTCAAACTACTGCAACATATTTTCCCCAAGATTCATCCTTATTAGACAAATGGATACAACGACACGGGGATTTCCTAGGAGATTTAGAATAATTATTTATGCATGCAAAGCATAGAATAGTGTTTCTTCCATCAGCCCATAGGGATGAATAAAGAGGGATGGTGGAACCTGCGGACCATATTTGAAGTGAAGAGGCCTAGAAGACCTGGGGATGCCAACACATCTAGCCAAACCAGTGTAGGTGTTGTACACAAATCAGGAAGCCACTGCACAAATGCCACATGGAGATACCAACTGAATCAAGTTGAAGAAAGGAGTGCCACCTTTCTTATTCAACCTGTATGCCAACGTAATCCCGAGGAAGCTGGAACTTAATGGGTCAAACATCAGAGTAAAGACTGGAGAAGGAACACTAAAAATCTTCAATATGCCGATGACACAATTCAACCGATGGCCTGAAACATCTGTTCAGATCAGTGGTGGGATTCAATTTTTTTTTACTACCGGTTCTGTGAGCGTGGCTAGGTGGGCATGGTAGGGGAAGGATACTGTCAAATCTCCAGTCAGAGGTGGGATTTGCTAGTTTTCCGAACTACTCAGAATTTCCGCTACAGGTTCTCCAGAACTGGTCAGAACCTGATGAATACCACCTCTGATTCAGAGGGACTACAGAAGAAAAATGAGACAGTTGTCCTCTTCCTGACTATCAGAAAGACCACACTCATGACTACTGTGAGGAATGAAAATATCAAAAGAACAACTGACGAAGAGATCAAATGCATGCAAAATTGCACTTTCCTAGGATCACAGACTGATGAAAGCACTGAATGCAATCCAGAAATAAAGTGTCAAATTGCGCTGAAAGAACATCAACCTGGCAACTAAAGGGCACTATTGGATCTCCTACTGGCAGCTACCTATGGCTGCGAAGGTTAGACGATGAAAAAAACTAGGTGGAAGCAAAATCAACTTGTTTTAACATGGTATTGGAGAAAGCTCCTGTGCATTTTTTGGACAGCAAAAGCAGGAAACAAGTGAGTACTGGAGCATACAAAACTATACACATCACTGGAAGGCAAAATCACAAAAAAAAGCATCCCACCTTATTAATTTGGCCATGTTATGCAATCAAACTCACTGGAAAAGGGCAGTTATGCTCAGAATGGTCAGCAGTAAAGGAAAGAAGGCCACCTAAAAATGGTGGCTGGACACCATCAAAGTGGACATCAAGAAAAGCATTAAAAACTGGAAAGAAGCCATACAAGACTGGAAAATGTGAAGAGAGCTGGCTCACAGACTCCCCAAAAATCAGACACAATTTAATGAATTGCATCATCATCATCATCATCATTTTGCATAAGCTCTCAGTTTACAGCCAATGGTTGTTGAGTTTTTCCTTCTGTGTTTGCTTTTTCCATCCTTACATATTTATCACTACTTCACTGTTTGTGGTTTAGGCCAACACATGGTCAATTAAGAGAGAACAACAGTATTAAGTATTTTTAAAATTATCTGCAGCACATGCTGTGAATAATACTGAGTAAGAAGGATCTTAAAATACTAGTTAATTTTGCTCACAGCAAGAGACTAAGATAAAAAAAAACTTCAGTTGGCAAAGACGATGTCACTGAATATTTAGTTTTCTATGCTAGCAGCTGGCCAATGTTATTATCTGAATCAAGATATCCAAATAATTGAAATATTTAGGAATTCAGGTAAAAGCCCAAATAATTACATTTCATATCAGAAACTCAGAAATGTCAGCAACCAGGGGAAAATGAGAAGCAGAATCTGCAGTTATGACATTTTCTTACATTAGTTAATTTAAAAAAAAACTTGAACTATTTTCATTTTTAATCATTCTCTCAAGTTAAAGAGGTCTGAATTTGACACAAAGATCCACTCTGCAAGTCAAATTCCGCAAGAGAATGGCTGCATACAAATCCTGTAAATGAATAATAAACAATGTTATTCTTCTCTTCCTCTCACTCCACTTCATAGAAGAAATAGACAGACTCTAAAAAAAGATCATTCTTGAAGATACTTCACAATTATGCAACATAGCCATTCCCAGAATTATGCAACATAGCCAACTCAGTGTTCTCTAAAGGAGTCAATTGATAATGCTTATTAAGAGGACCTGATGTAGACCGGAAGTATTGCTATTCCTGCTACTCAAGTGAACATATTCATTAGATTGCCAGCTCTGGTAAACAGAGGATACACCAAAACCCTACAAAGTCTCTTTGGTCAGAAATCCTAAGAGAAAAAAAGAACAGGCTGTGTATACAATGAGTCATCTAATATTTTATATCCCTTTCAATTATCTTAAAAACTGTCGCCCACAGAGCACACCAAACTACATAAATCTATTTGTGAAAAACACATACTTTTCAATTATGTGCTTTTTTTAATCTACTAATGTCATTCAAGAACAGAACAAAATCAATCTTCTCTTGTTAATCCCTGTTTTAAGATACCGTTCTGTGGGAGCTCTTGTTTATGATACTGTATTTCTGAACTATGCTCAAAAACCTGGCTAGCAAGCTTACATCTCTATGTTCAACAACTTCCTTTTTTGGCCAAACAACATTATTTGCAGGTAGTTCTCAACAACTAGGATCAAAACTTTTGCTTTTTGGAAGCTGGCTAGGAAATTTACAAATGATGATCACATGACCCCAAGACACTCCAACCACCATAAATATACACTAGTTGCCAAGCATGTGACGGTGGGGATGCTGCAGTGGTCATAAGTGTGAGAATCAGTTGTAAATCATATTTTTTCAGCACAATTGTAACTTCAAATGGTTGTAAATCAAGGGCTACCTGTGTTAATTTGTACTACATTTTCCTATTCCAGCATGTAGTCAATGAGGCTGATGACACATAGAAACAAAAATTCTGAATTCTTAAAAGTTGAGAAATTAAAAATATATTTTATGCAATTTTAATATTTTATCATTGTAAAAAAATAAAAAATAAAACCTTGTCAAAATAAATACATTTTTACAGAAACTGAGAAAGAGGCTAAAATACATCTTTAAGAAGATATTCAACATTATAAAAAAAGTAAATTAGAAATTGCTGACAAATCCCAAATGAAGAGAACTACTTCCTCATCCATTCTCAATCCAATATCTAATGTAAGTCATTCTTCAAAGTGATCAAAATAATATCAGTATTTTCTCTTAGTTGAAAGACTGATTGAAATGGATCTTGAAAAGTAGTATCATTTATGTCCATTTGGAGCTACCACTATTTAAATCACCTTTTTCAGAAATGGAACTGGTTTATAACTACAGACCTCCCAGGTGAAGTTAAGGTAGCTTTTAAAAAAAATTTTTTTAATTTTTAGACAAACATAACACAAACAAAACATAAAAACATAAAGCAATCTTCCAATCACATACATACAGTGTGTCGGTTGGTTACAAATTTTTTGTGCATCTTCTCCATAGTCCTCACTTACAATTGTTTGTATATATTCTCATATTATCAATCAGATATTTCTAAATACATTTATTATCATTGTTAATCATTCATTTGACTATACTATTATTCATTCATGTTATGCAAGATATTCCATATTTTTAAACTGATTTATCTTATAACAATTCATATTATGATCCTAAATCCATCCAATAATAATACATCTTTATATTATATTCTATATAGTTCTATTCTCCTTGTATTGTAAAATTCTACATATTTCGTTACCATATTTTATTTTCTAACCATTGGTAAAATAAATCCCAAATCTTATAAAATATTTGATCTTCTTGTTCTCTAATTTCAAATGTCAATTTACTCATTTCAGCACATTCCATTATTTTCTTAATAACTTCCTCCTGTGTTGGTATTTTCTCATTTTTCCAATTTTTAGCAAATACAATCCTAGCCACTGTTAATACATTTACAATCAAATATTTCAATTCCTTACTGTATATTTCAGGTAAGATTCCCAATAAAAATATCTCTGGTTTCAAATCTATATGTTTCTTCGTCATTTTTTCCAACCATGTGTAGATTTTAATCCAATATCTTTTAGCTTCTGCACATGTCCACCACATATAGTAATATGAACTGGGTATCTGATGACATTTCCAACATTTTTCAGATTTGTTCTTGAATATTCTTGCTATTCTTTTGGGGGTAGGTGCCACCTGTAAAACATCTTATACAAATTTTCTTTATATGCTGTTGACATTGTCATTTTATAATTTTGAGACCACAATTTTTGCCATTTCTCTAAATCAATCCCATATCCAAAAATTTTCCCCCAAGCAATCATTGTTTCTTTAACTTGTTCTTCTTCTAGCTTAATTTCTAATAAATGTCCATATAATTTTTTAATTACCTTTTCATCAGTACCTGTCAAAATTTTATGTAAGTCAGTCAGTTTATCATAAAAACCTTCTGTTTTAAAATCTTTGTCATATCTAGAGCGTATTTGAACATATGAAAACCAATTCATCTTTATACCTTGTTCTTCTAGTTCTTGCATAAATTTAAGTTCACCCTTTTCATTCAATATTTCACGATATCTAACTGTTTGTTCCTTTTTATATGTTATTGGATAAAAAATGCTTCAATAGTCGAAAACCAGACTGGAATTTTTAAATAACACTGCTTTTTAGTCTTTTCCCAGTTTAATAACAAAGCGTCACATATATAATGTCTTCTAAAATACCCCTGTGTTTTAGTTCCCTTGTACCATAGGAAAGCATGCCACCCCAACAATAAATCATGTCCTTCTAATGTCAATAATCTAGTATTTCTTAGTGTTATCCATTCCTTAACCCACATCAGGTTTGTTGCTTGATAATATAACTCCCAGTTAGGCAGGCCAAATCCTCCTCTTATTCTAGCATCTTGCAACAGTTTTAATTTTATTCTCGCGTTCTTTCCCTGCCATATATACTTCAACACTATTTTACTTAAATCTTCAAAGTAGTCTTTCCCTAGTCTAATTGGAATTGTCTGGAACAGATATAAAATTCTAGGTAATATATTCATCTTAATTGTTGATAGTCTCCCTATTAATGATAATAGTAAATTTTCCCATTTTGCCAGATCTGTCGCAATCTTTTGTTTGAGTTTAAGATAGTTATTCTCTTTAAGTGAACTACATCTTGCTGTCAAATGTATCCCCAAATACTTAACCTTATTTGTGACCTGGATCTTCAAAACAACCGTCAATTCTTCCTTTTGTCTTACTAACATATTCTTTGTCAAGATCTTTGTTTTATCTTTATTTATTTTCAAACCAGCTACTTTTCCATATGCCTCTATCTTTTCTATCAATTTTAATGCTGTTTCTAATGGATCCTCTTAAGTTAAGGTATCTTTTTAATGCCATTTTTTAGACAAAAAATGTAAATAAATTCCATATAAACATATAATCTATATAATTATTGAAAAAATAACAAAGAACACTTAAATGAAGTATGCCAAAATATACACAAAGAGCTTTCTACATTTAAGCATGTACAAATCATGTAACACCTAGTGACCTCAAAATATATCACGCTCCCCCCCAAAATCTCAAATTCTGAACCATTATTTTTCTTTAGAAAAACTATCCGTAACTAATATATTACAATCCCTTCACCATGGGACCTGTCCTGCCCAATTTAAGCAGCCAAGTGGCAAAGGTCAAGTAAGCATATAGAGGCCCTCATCTCTCTACACACCTTATCCACTTCCTCAAGATTGTTAAGAATCCAAAATAGTAAGACAAAGTGTTGCTTGGGCTATATCTCTATAGAGTTTCAACTCTGGAATTCAAGTCAAGGATGATTAGATGGATTCTGTGTGTAAGGAATGATGACACATCACTCTCCAAGACTTTATACAGAGAATTCTGTAATTCCACATATTATGGAAGAACTACATTGGCCTGTTCTGTGAAGATGCAATAAAGGCAGAAAAGTTGGCAAATTTAGTAGACTCAGAGTTGCTGAAAAGTTTAGATAGATCTTCCAGCATTAAGGAGTGAGAGAAAATGAGAAAATATATTTCACAAAAATATTTAACTTTAGAAATATACACATTTTAGATTGTACATGTTGTTCCTTCTGTTTGATTTGGTGAAGCCACATTAATTCCTGGCAATTGCTTGGACAAATTTTATTGGCAAGTTTTCAGATATGGTTTGCCATTGTTTTTTTTTTCTAGGGCTGAAGGAGAATGACTGATTCAAGATCCCTTTTGGACCTAACGCAAGAGTGGCACTCATGGTCTCCCAATTTCTAACCTGCTGCCTTATCCACTACATCAAACTGGCTCTTGGTGAAGGGACCACACTGTTATTTATTATCTTAATTACCCTCTTTCATCTCTTGGATGTCACTAGATAGCATTACCAGTCATGAATTACTTGATGATCAGATGATGTTACAGTATTTTGTAAGCAATCAAAGATGATGTTACAGCATTTTGTAAGCTGGATAAGAAGCAAACAAGTCAATTGCAAGAGTGTAGGATCTATGCTGGCCTTGCTTTGTTATTAAAATCAAGAAAAATGTGATCCATCCATTGATCAATCAATATATATTATTGTCACAGACCAATATTATAGATAAAAACGTTCAAAACAATAACATTAAAAAAGACAGAATAATATATTATGATTGATGATGGACTCTCAATGGACAGTTAAAGTTTGCCTAATTTTACATACAGCATAGCAGAATTTGGCCACGTTCAGAGACACTACTTTGTGCTGATCTGTTAACAGTGGTTGAATGTAAAAAAGACCAATATTTCCAATATATTTTATTAAGTAAAGTGTTATAAATTGGGTCCATGTGTCCTTATAGAAGGTACAGTGTAGCAGGACGTGAGCTATAGTTTTAATGCCCCTTGCCCACAGGGACACAGTCTCAGCTCACATGGTATTTTTTTGTATCGGCCCTCCAAAACTGTTGTAGGAAGTGTGTTGCAGCATGCCAAAGTTAATGCCCTTTGGATTTTGGAGAGAGTTATTTGATATAAATATTTTACTGCTTTAAAAGGGGGAGTTTAACTGCTCAAATAAATATTCTTGGGAAGAGCAGCCCAATCTTGTTGCATTTCCAGATCTTTAATACATTGTTTAACTGCACTAAGTACACACTCACACTCATAATGAATCACATCAGAATCACGGACATTTCATAAATGATACTAAAACCATGTTGATAAACAACTCTAGATATACAGGGTTTTGCACAGTAGGAAAAAACAGTGTCAGATTTGAAATAATTCCATCATTGCTGGAGTCTCTGTTATGGAACAGCTTTACACTTAAGATTCAAATGGTCCTGTCCCTATTGGCCTTTCATAAAGTTCTTAATGCCTTAAGTATTGGGCCAGAGTCCAATGCAAGACGCTGAGATGGTATCTCTAGATGGTGACATGAGTCCATCTCTAGATGAACTACTGAATAGTATCTTCAAGTGCCAGCTTGTTTTGCTTTGTTATGTATTGCTTTTTATGATTATGTTTAATTTATTTAATATGCTCATTCAACACACAGAACCAAACAACCTAAATAATATTGCAGCTGCTTGGACATAATGCAATATTATTATGATGGTTCATTGCATAGCCAGCCAGATATTTAGACTGGATTTGGCATTTTCCCCCATCTATCCAGTCCTTCCCAAGCATCTGGGATGGGCAAATGTTGTTTGATGGTCTTGAAGATATTGTCATAGGATGTAAGCTATTACAAGTACAGCTGCCTTTGGCAATTGACTGATGGTAATTTTGTCAAAGCCAGCTGTGTTCAAGTAATGTTCCAGATGTTTGGGAACTGCACCCAAGGTGCCTATTACTATTGGTATTACCTTTGCTTTCATTTGCCATAGTCATTCTATTTCTATTTGCAGGTCTTTGTATTTTATTATTCTCTCCGGTTCTTTCTCTTCTATTCTGCTGTCTGAAACCCTTTGCACAAAGTGAGGTCAGGGCCAAGTGGGTAGGGAGACTGTTTATAGTTGATGTTGCTTGCATAATAATTCCCAGGGCAGCAGAAGACAGGATTGCAGAAGAACAGATAGTGTGATTGGCTCAGCCCTAATTAATTTGTTCCCAAGTAAGCACTGGTTAAGGAAAATTAATATATATATATATATATATATATATATATATATATATATATATATATATACCACTGTGTTCTCCTGTAAGATGATCTTATATAAATGGAACAAATCTTAAACTTCTCAGAAGGATTTTGAGGGTATAATTCTTTTATGTGAAATTATTTCATCATCCTTTCCCCAATCCATTTTTCCCAGAGACATAGACTAAATACATAATTGAAAGCTAATTATTGTTTGTTTACTTTTAGCTAACAAGGGTATAAAAAAGAACATGATCAAGAATGACACTATATGTTGCATTTCTTATTTGCATCTTTGAAAAAAATCCAGCCCTAAATATATCTCAACTGCTTTTGATTTCCTTTGTTTCTTCTAAAATGCTGTGCTTTGTACACTTAGCAAATTATCCTTCCTAGTTTGTGAGGCTAAATGAATATGACATGGTTATCACTGTTGATGATGATGTTGTGACTTTTTTTTTATCCAGCCTATTTCTTTGTAGATAATAACTTTGCAGGGCAGGGCAGGACAGGAAAGGCAGTCACTGGGATTGTAATAAGCATGGAGAAGAAATTTCACATGGCTCTCTAGGGAAGCAGTCATAGAATTGAATGACTGGAAGAAGGAAGCCGTTCAGGCAAATTCCTTCCCCAATCCTGAAATTGCATTTGACACTGGGGTTCAGTGGAAGGTTTTGAGCGCAAGTCATTGTGGCAAAAGGAAAACTTTCATTTCAAAGTGAGAATAGAATAGAATATAACTTTATTACGGTCTTAGACCATCAATAATCATCATTATTTATATATATATATATATATATATATATATATATATATATATATATATAGGTCTTGTGTATTCTTTTCAGATTGAGAATAGGTATGTATCTTTGGTGTCTTCTGGGAGTATATATCCTATATATATATATATATATATATATATGTTTTCAGGCATATCTTCAGTGTCTTCTTCTGGGAGATACATATATATATACACACACACACACACACACACACACATATATATATATATATATATATATATATATATATATATATATATATAAATTTTGCATGGTATTTTTGCCCAGCCACATACATTGGACAAACCAACAGGAGAATAAATGCACGCATCGCAGAACACAATAACGCAGTCAGAAAAGAAGAAAAAACTTCCTCCCTTTTCCAGCACCTTAAAGCCACAGGACATGAAATTGATTTTGAGGGATCCAAACTTATCTCCAACACTGAACACTTCAACAAGAGAATAATTAGGGAAGCCATCGAAATAGAGAAACACCCCATAACATGAATAAATGGGATGATACTTCCCACCTACCAGACATCTAAACATGATGCCACCACCAATCTCCCTCACCAGACTCAAACCCAAGCCCACCCCACAGACGAAAGGCAACCACCGCCCAGAAACCAGACCATAGCTGCAACACCAGCTGCTATATCCCCCTCCGACCCCCAAACTAAGCAAACTGACACACGCTACAAACACATAGCCAGACCTCAAACTCGGAGCCAAACCAAGGCCCGGAATGTCACATCACAGCCTTCCACCCAGGATACTACATCATGGAACTCAGGAGATTACAACACAAAACCTCAGGAGGTTGCAACACAGACAATGACCCAGGAGATTACAGCACAAGACGCAGGATGTCACAACAATAAAACTCAGAAGGCTATCACACAGCCCACTACCCAGATAGCTACAACACAAAAGGCTAAAGGACACACAGCCACTACCTCACCACACAGGCTCTTACGAAAAAGCCAACCAATCAGCAAACATCAACTCCATCAACCAATCAAGAAGCAACAACACAGCCAACAACACAGCCAACCAATCAGCAAACATCAATTCCATCAACCAATCAAGAAGCGACAACACAGCCAACAACACAGCCAACCAACCCGCTTACAACCGAGCCAGCACACACCTCCCCTCCAGTATTTATAGAGAGAAGGCAGCTCAGACCACGCTTTGCTGGCAGAAGCACAAAGCCAAAGACACCAGCCTGAAGATGGCGAGTGGGATCTCATCGAAACATCGCCAAGGTATTCTCAATCTTACACGGGACAAGACCCGAATACACCAAGACCTACATATATATACATATACATATATATACATATACATATACATATACATATATATATATATAATTTTCCAAAGATTGTTCTATCTCCAAAAATTATCACAAATTGACAGCTATGATTCTGTAATCAATTTTTTTCTAGTAGATATCACAGCAACACAGAATTTTGTCACTGCACGCATAATAGCTGGGTTTGAATCCTGGAGGAGAAAGTCTACAAAAAAATTGTCTGCCCTCCCTGGCAATCTCTCTAGTAAGGGGAGAATATACAATGACCTATAAACTCTGTATAATTCACAACACCATTTCAAAGTGAAAGTGTATCTGTTTCTTTGGATTCCCACAAATCTCACTCTTCCACCTCCTTGGTTGCTTCTTAAGACTTATAAAAAATATGGACATTTCAGCTATGCAAAGCATTTTTTTTTTAAATTCATATTTATATCCCGCCCTTCTCCGGAGACTTAGGGCGGCTTACAATTTTTGGGATACAACCCAATGCGCTCAGCAATAGCCTTCCTTCCATTGTATATGCCTGCTTATTACTAAGCGGCATTTTTACAAAATCAGCTTATTGCCCCCAACAATCTTGGGTCCTCAGTTTACCTACCCCAAGAGGATGGAAGGCTGAGTCAACCTTGAGCCTGGTGGGATTTGAGCCTGCAATAATTACAGGCAGCTGGAACTAAGTGCTAGGCTATTAACAGCCTGCACCACCAAGGCCCTTAGTGATTTAGCCCACCTCAAAGTGCAAAATAGCCACATAACCCGATTAAGGCACCAGGCTAGAAACCAGGGGACTATGAGTTCTGGCCCTGCCTTGGGCATGAAAGCTGGGCGGGTGATTGTGGGCCAGTCACCCTCTTTCAGCCCAAAGGTTTGTAGTTATGAGAAACAGGGTTCCAGTGGTGGAATTAAAATTGTTTTACCACCAGTTCGGCAGGCGTGGCTTGGTGGGTGTGCTTTGCCTAACGCCAGCACGCAGCTTTCCCCACACCAGCTGAGACCTGTAGCGCCAATCAGCTGAGAGGATAAAGAAGAGAAAAGCACAGGGGTGGGTAGGAGGGCCGATTCTGCACTTTTCTCTTCTTTTTCCTTTCAGCTGATTGGAGGCTTTTTTCCCCTCCTCTCAGCTGATCTTTGGAGGCTTTTTTTTCTACTACCGGTTCAGGTGAACCGGTCCGAACCGGTAGCATACCACCACTGCAGGTTGTAGAGAAAAATAGGAGGAATATTAGGTATGTTTGCCATGAGTTATTTATAAAAATAATGAAGGTGGGAGGGGAAAAAAATCTCAGAGATGTTGCTTCAAGTGCTTTCCAAGATTCCCTCTGCACATGTGTGCCTACACAGACGTCACTTCTTCTTGGACTACTCCCCAAAGCAAAGAGGATTTGCATCAACACACATACACAGAAATGGGTGGGCATACCCTGGAAGCAGTTGTGCTAAACTTCCCAGATGACACAACTGCTTCGGTCCTATTTGGCTGGTTTAAATCAACTCCTGGTGACCCTTATATTGTGTATGTGCCATTTGTGCAGTATTTCTAGATCTTAAAGCTGCTTTCAATTCCTTATCTTAAATTATGCCTTGAAAGATTGTGGAAGCCTCTCCGATCAAGCGATGGCTTCTCTTCCTGATCCGCTCTCCTTACGTAGACACATCTCTCAAGGTCAGGTGCAATCCCAGAGGCTTTCTTTCAAAAGCTGTTTCAGCTCAGAACCGGGTCAAACAGGGATGTGTACTTGCTCCCCTTCTGTTTTAACTACCTCATTAACAGCATGGTTAGCCATCTGCCGAACCGAGATTTTCACTCTTCCAAATTGCCTGATAGATGCAACTCAATCCCACTCTATGCAGACAATTCCATTTTCCTCTCAATCAAACTCAAAAGAACATGAATTGTGTTTGGTTATTACTGTGGGTTCCACCAGCTAGATATCGATTACCAGAAAACTGAGGTTAATGTCCAGGCTTCACAGCCCTATATATTATTCAGAACCTGGAATGACATTATGTATACAGGTATGGATTCTTACCTACCCTGCTGGTGTTCGGTGTTTCTATGATCAGTCTCGTAAACATTTTACTTGTTATAATCTGAAACAATTGTTTTTACTCCCCAACTTTTATTTTCAAATGTTAATCTCTATTTTCTAATCAGCAAGCTCTTTGTGTTTATTAGTTACAGTGCTCTTTGCCCAAGATGTAGGGCTAATTTCAGCTGTTTTCTGCTCAAGGTTCCATGTGCTCAATTGTTTTTAGCAATTTTGGACTCTCTTCTGTTTTGTATAGCTTTACAGTGTTCACTTTTAGTGCTTATGTTTCCAACACACCCTGTACTAGTCCTACTGCAGTTTTACATTGGTTATTTTGGTATGTATACTGGTCTTGGACTGCAACAATAAAAGATTGCTTTGATTTGAACCAACACTATTTGTATCAGTTCATAAACTAATAACATTTTCATTTAGAGGGATCAAGAGACAGCTAATGTGTCAGCAGCTTTATCTCATCTTCATAAGATCCCAGAAGCTACTGCCCAATTAAATAGGGATTTTAAAAGGGAACATTGTAGTGCAGAGCAGTATTAATATATTTATCATGGGTTAAGGAAATCCTTTCACATTACACTTACTTAATGACCTATATGCCACAGCAGAACAATCAATGACCTTCAATGGATAGAACATCTTATGAACACCAATCATCAGAAAAGAAGCTCATTGTGTTTTCTCTTTAAGAATAATTTCTTACTTTTCAAATTAAGTGATAGAAATGCATTTCATTTTATTACTGTACAATCACTGAAGATATACACAATGGCTAGTCAGTTTATGGTGCCAATGCACTGTAATTCCTTCTCCAAACTATGTACACTTAGTAGATTGTTTATTTCGACCCTACCTTTCCTACATTAATAGTGTAGGAATGATCATGGATTGTAAAGAACCTGGACTTCAGCCATATGTAGCTGAATTATACTACATTGGCAAATGAGTGCATGCCATGGGTCAGGAAAGGCACTGAAGCTAACCTACCCATACCATAAATTTTGAGAAATATATGCCCAAACTCTATAAAAATATCTGTATATATTTTACACAGATATATACAATCTTGAGCAGTAATTTTATTTCAGATTATGTGTTTCCATATAGTTTCAGACTGTTGATGGAAGAGCCTGGCAGATGTGTCTGATGACTTGTTCAGTATTGTTCAGCGTAATGACAAACTGTAGTGAAGATAGTGACTCTCCTTAAAAGATTCTTCTCTTGATGTTATTAACCTCTCCCAGTCTATCACCATTGACAAGTAATTGTGTCTTTCACTGTGCCATTGATCTTTCCACAAAGCTTCTGATGTGTCTACTGACTCCTGTTATTTCTAGGCTCTTGATCATCCAATCATGTGGCAGCAAGTCAAATGCCTTCTAGCAATCAATCCAAGCTACATTCAATCCAAAGAGCTGCCTCTTTGGTTGGATTTTTCATTTAAAGGCTGGTTTTGCCAGATGCTAGCCTACATTCAATTATCCCTCCTTGCAATCCGCTGGCAGAGGGTAGGTGTAGGGTTCCTGAGCTTCTTGTCCCTTTTCTCCATCATTTATTATCATAGCTTTTAAAAAATTAAGTTATCCACAATGGAGTGAAGTGGTTCTTTAAACCAGTGGTGGGATTCAAATAATTTAACAACCGGTTCTCTGCTCTAATGATTTCTTCCAACAACCTGTTCACCAAACTGCTCAGAAAGTTAACAACCGGTTCTCCCGAAGTGGTGCAAACTGGCTGAATCCCACCACTGCTTTAAACTAATAGTAGATAGAATAGAGAAAATAAAAACTAGGAATTAAAAATGTTGTCTGCTTTGCTTCTCCTTCTTCTACCCACCTTCTTTAAAAAATTAACTCTCAATAATCTTAGGAATCTTAACTTTTTTTTTTGCTAACTAATACTTATTGAGGAGAAGGACAGCTATAGATCAAACTCCCTCTTAGTATAGAAAAAAAAATAACCCATAGTCTTAAAAGCAGATGAAGTTAATCCTGGCTTC
This sequence comes from Naja naja, assembly GCA_009733165.1. NCBI lineage: Eukaryota > Metazoa > Chordata > Lepidosauria > Squamata > Elapidae > Naja > Naja naja. The sequence goes on along the minus strand of CM019148.1, from coordinate 167,598,739 downwards.
GTATCCTTGCTTAGAGAGGTATTTAAAACACCATTTTAGTTCAGAATTTGTGCAACAGTGTAATTTAAAAATCAGGAAATCTTTTTTTTTAATGCAAGATGTAGCTGTATAAGAATTTATAGGCATAAAACCTGATTATGCTTTGTTAACTCACCATGGTTTATTAGGCTAAGGACATTATGCCTGAATATGACCACTATCAAAATGAAGGAGAGAAATAAAAAAGCTAATGTTTAAAATGTAGTTTGAGCTACTTAGTAAGGTTTGATTTTTCAGTGTCTCCCAGTTTCTCCAAAGTATCTTTGAAGCAGTTTGTTGCTTTGCTTCTCAATAGTATATAGTATTGTGTATACTACTGTTACAATATATTATTGTAATAAGAATGTTTCTTTCTCAAAAAAATTATCTGTCAATGCTGTTAAAAATAACTTTGCTTCTCAGAAGAAAGCAAATTAGCCATGTTCTTCATTCTCCACTGTTTTGCAGCCCCTTGCAGCCTTACAGCAAGATAAGGCTGAAGGAAACCTTGTGTGGCGGGGTTAAATGAAGCCTTCTGCAAAAAAACTCACTGAAATATTTTCCAGATCCAGTAGTGTAACCAGCACCACTGTAACCCTGTTTGAAATTCTTAGAGCAGGTTGAACATTTTCAGATAAGGCAATTTCAGGAAATACTATGAATAATACCCACAGTATAGTGAAACCATCCAAATGAAGCCAAGAGTCCTTGGTGGTGCAGACTGTTAAACGCCTAGCACTTAAGTTCCAGCTGCCTGCAATTAGTGCAGGCTTGAATCCCTCCAGGCTCAAGGTTGACTCAGCCTTCCATCCTCTCGGGGTAGGTAAATTGAGGACCCAAGATTGTTGGGGGCAATAAGCTGACTTTGTAAAAATGCTGCTTAGTAATAAGCAGGCATATACAATGGAAGGAAGGCTATTGCTGAGCGCATTGGGTTGCGCTCCAAAAATTGTAAGCCGCCCTGAGTCTTCGGAGAACGGTGGCATATAAATGTAATTTTAAAAAAAAAAGCTCCCTAGCTTTTCCCCAGAAAAGTCTTCTGGACTAGGTAGCTTCAGCAAATGCCAGAAGCAAGGCTGAAATGTATGCCAAAGCCTTAGTTTGGAATCTTCTCAATAAAGCCCAAAGTCTTGCAGGCTGGAAAAAAAACCTGATAAGAGCCTTTTCCCATTGCCCTTCCTTGAGACAGACTTAGGAAATGCAAATTCAGGCGCCATTATGCTGTGAATCCCTTCACTGGAGTGAACATGTCATTTAGTATGTACGCCTAATATAAAATCAACATTTGTACATATTTAGAAGGGGAAATAAATTTTCCAGAATTGATTTCAGGAGGAGGTGACTGATAATATAAGAAAATGGAAAGCATATAGAATTTTTGTAGGTGTTCATCTTTTTTTTTCTGTTTAACCTCCCCTGGGACAGGGAAGTACCTTAAATTCAGGATTTACTGTTGGGGTAAATGTGGTATCTCTTTGACATTGTATCTGGTTCACCTCCTGCAAATTTGCAAGACCAGAATTTTTGAAGGTACCAAATTCCTTCTGTTTATGAGAACCATTTTATTATTTGGAGTTTTCTTTTTTCTTTTGTAATAAATAGCCTGGATATTTTGCCAGCACTTTTATATCAGTGTTGTAAAAATATTGGTGTTCAAATTAAATGATAGCAAGACTTGGAAGAAAACATTCATATAATTTGTCAAAAATATGGCAATAAGTAGAACAAAAAAAAGCAACAAAAAAAGCCACAACAGCTTTGTAAGATAGTGCTGCTTCAAATGAATATTCAATTATTGTTTTGTTATGAACCTTGAATGCCAACAATTGCTGCTTAAATTAGTTTGCACTTTTCCTTTACAAATAATTTTTAAATTATGTTCCTTCACTTGCCAGAAATAACACAACTTAAAAACATCATGAAGTACAATAATACAAACTATATTTATTTATGGCCAGCACATTTTAAGTGGAATATTTTTTTTTTTAGTTTACATGACCATGATTTTTTCAGGGTATTTCATATTGCTTCTCTAACTAATTATAACTGAATCAATTACTTTGGTTGAATTTGCTGTTCATCTACTGGCTACATTGATATCTGAGGTTACATCTGTTTCCTGCTGTATAATTTTTATTAAAATTATACCTTCAGAATCTATTAGAGTTTATTTTTTCATGCATGCGTGCATACATTTAATGGTTTGTGTCAAACTTAATTCTCATTATATTTAGCTAGTTTCTCTCTTTTGTCATATATTACTGTCTTTCTTACAGGCAATCACTTTGTGATAATTATCTCTTATCCAAACCAAATAAATAAAAAATAATTAAAATGGCAAAAGAAGTTTGATGTTTTTTTAAATGGCAATTAAATTGATGGCATGCTAAGTTATTTTAACTATTGTCACATCTAATTAACTTTCTGAGTAATCTTTTCAGTCTCAAAACTCAAAACTAAGTACAGTAAACAATGATATTGAAATCATCACCATGAGCCATGGTGGCACAGTGGTTAGAATGCAGTACTGCAGGCTACTTCTGATGACTGCCAGTTGCCTGCAGTTGGGCAGTTCGAATCTCACCAAGCTCAAGGTTGATTCAGCCTTTCATCCTTCCGAGGTTGGTAAAATGAGGACCCAGACTGTTGGGGGCAATATGCTAAATCTGTAAACCACTTAGAGAGGGCTGTAAAGCATTGTGAAGCAGTATATAAGTCTAAGAGCTAAGTGCCATTGCTATTGCTAATCTGTCTGCCCATTACAGCTTCAAGCACCACCAGTAATTTGCTGAGACCTCAACCTTTGTGGGAAGGGATGATTGAAAAATAAGACATTTATAGAGAGCACAATTTGAACACCATTGGAAATTCATTATACTCTTTAAAATAATTTTTGACCTCTCATAAAAATGTTGACACTGGGTGGCTTTATAAAGTTTGGTGGCACATCATAAGTGATGTCTTGTTAGTTCTTGCCATAAACAATGTCTCTAAAGATTAGCCAGGGTTCCAGGCCAAGGAACAAAAGCTGCCAACAGTAAGAACTTCCAACTTGTATGCCAGCAGGAACATGAAGGAATAAATGCTTGATGAAATACTAATACTGCAAATACTCTTACCCTGTTCAGAGATGCATTTAAACAGAAGTGACAGCCGTTTTTCCTTGAACATACTTAACACATTGATTCCTTTCCAAGAGTCTGCAAAGATAAACAAATTAAATCTAATCCTGCAGCTTAGTTTTGAAGATGACATATCACCACTCTTTTTTTTCCTTAGCGAGCTGAGAATATTTTTAGTTGTATTTTCAGGGAGGAAGGAGAAGTACTCAAGAATGTGAGTATTTCATGCACAGGAAGGGATCTCCTTTAGCCATGAATGTATTTCTTTTGTTTCAAAAAAAATGATATTGTCATTATCATAGTAACAGAGAAAATATTGTAAGTCCCTAAAAATAGTAACTATAGCGTTGTCTTATTCTTCCCAATTGCTTTGTTAATATAATGCATTGTAATGTAGGACCTGCTGGTTGAGGGCAAAAAACAATCAAAATGATTTTTTAAGACAACTGAACACCCTAAAATATACAGAACACAGTAGAATCAATGTACTTTTCTCAAAATGTTTTGTGATGTATCACTTCATAAAGGGCTTTATCTCTGAGTATAGTTTTTTTGTGAAAGTATAAAAAATTACACAGATAGTTGCAAAGACTCTACTCAGAATTATGAGGTCTGGGAAGACCATCCATGTTCCAGAATAGTCTAATCTACCCATTTTGGATCCTGTGTTAGATATACAGAATGTTCCTCTGAACAGGTAGGCCTAAATATGTAAGGATCCATGTTTGAGTCGGCAAAAAAAAATGATACAGTTCAGAGCAAGGGTGTCAAACTGGTGGCCCATGGGCCAGTTGTCCAGGCCACGCCCACCCCAGTGCCGTGAAGGAAAAAATGTCATGATACATCATATGATGGCAACGTGATGAGGTGAGTTTGACACCCGTGGTTTAGAGGATCCAGATTGTTGGGGCAATATGCTGATTCTGTAAACTGCTTAGAGAGTGCTGTAAAGCACTATGAAGTGGTATGTATAAGTCTAAGTACTATTGCTATTGCTATATAGTTCAGGGTATTATTCTCACAGTGGTCAACCAAATAGTTCTGGAAAGCATACCACAAAAATATAGCAATACAATACTGTTCTTGTGCTTTGGAGCTTTCATTACAGGCATAATGCCTCCAGTACTGCGCATAAGAGAACCGTCATGTCTACTTCCTTTAGAATTTTATTCTTCAGGAGCGTTTTGAAACAAATCTTTTTTAAAGCTAATTTAGTTGATATAACTCAACTTCTTTCCTTGCACCCTTTGCACACATTATTTAATTCCTACCATCCTCTTCTTACTGTTCCTGCACTATCTATCTCTATATCTATCTAACTATCTATCTATCTATCTATCTATCTATCTATCATCTTTCTATGTATTCTATCATCTAACTAATTATCTCTCTATCTAATTTATCATCTATCCATCTCATCATTATCTATCTATCTATCTATCTATCTATCTATCTATCTCATCTCATCTATCTGTCTGTCTGTCCGTCCGTCCGTCCGTCCATCCATCCATCCATCCATCTATCTATCTATCTATCATCTCTTTCTATGTATCTATCATCTATCTAATTATCTCTCTATATTTATCTATCATCTATCTATCTCGTCTATCGATCTATCTATCTATCTATCGATTATCTATCATCTTGTCTTCTATCTGTCTATCTATCTATCTATCTATCTGTCCATCCATCTATATCTATCTATCTTGTCTATCTATCTGTCTATCTCATCTATCCATCTATCATCATCTCTCTCATCTATCATCTATCTATCTGTCTATCTATCCATCTCATCTATCTATCTCTGTATCTATCTATCTATCTATCTATCCATCTATCATCTATCTCATCTCTGTCTATCTATCTATCTATCTATCTATCTATCTAGCTAATTTAGTTGATATAACTCAACTTCTTTCCTTGCACCCTTTGCACACATTATTTAATTCCTACCATCCTCTTCTTACTGTTCCTGCACTATCTATCTCTATATCTATCTATCTATCTATCTATCTATCTATCTATCTATCTATCTATCTCTCTCTCATCTATATTTATGTAGATGCCCATCTCATCAAAAACAACTCTGGGCAGTATCTTTTCTTCCCTATTTCCTGACCTAAAGATATTATGCATATTGTATATACATACATGTACACCTCTCTCTCTCTCTCCTCCCTCCCTCCCTCCCTCTCTTTTATTTGATTTCCCAGAGATCTTCCACTGATGTAACCCATGCATAAGAAGAAATTGCTCCTATGGTAGCATAAAAATATCACACTATTGTTCTTTCATTAGATCCCATTATTTTATTGTCAGCGTCAGGTGAAAATGCAGTACCAAAAATAAATGGTCTTTTGTTTTATTTTGAAAGAGATTATAGCATAGTCTTAAATATCACTTCTTGTGTGCACATGAATGAACATAATCCACAATTAGTATCTCATGCGCTCAACCCTTCAAACAGTTTAAATAATCCTCTCCTGAAACTGAATGAGAACATCTTCATTAGAATGGATGCTATTGACTGCTCAGATTAAACGGTGGAACGTTAGAGGTGACTGACATGCCTTTAAGCCCCTTTTTAATTACAAAAGACAAGAGATTCTCTCTAGCCCAGAAGAGTCTACTTTGATAAATGAATGTTCACTGATGTCACAGGATAGCATTGAAAAGATAAAGCTGTTTTGGCCACAATATCTAGCTGTTAATGGAGTCTACTTTAGTTGCATTTAAACATAACACAAAGTATGAAGTTATTAAGCCATGATTTGTTGAAAAAACTATGGTGGCATTTTTCAGACATAAGGCTAGGCTATAATAGGGAGCTTCAGACTCATGAAAAGCCAACTATAAACCAGCCTCTTCAAACAATTCTAACTCAATGATTGAGTTACCCAGGACTATCTTACAGTTATACAGTATGTTCACATTTACTGATATACTCAATTCCATATGGATCTTACCATGTGGTGAATAAAGCAATCTGACTGCTATAATATTTGCTAAAAATTAAACAAGTTCTCCTTTTCTTGAACAGGAGGAGGAACCTTAAATAGCAGGGAAAAAAGCAGTAAAGAAATGAAATAATGTTTTGCTACTGTCCTTAATTATTCTTACTGTATGGCTTGCAGCTAAATAACAGAATTTCTATATTTCAACAGAAATCTTCAATGGTAGACTGAAATTTGAAGAAAAGGACCAGTAAAAGGACAGGATTTAGCCAGCCTCTCCTGCAGAAGTTGTTTGCTTATCCAGAGTCACTTCCAAACTGCTTTTCTTCAAAATGTCGTTCAATAGAAGAGAAGGATCATTTTGAGTAGAGAAAAATTATAGTAGACTTTTAGTCAACTTAACTGGGGTGGGGGGAAGCAAGGCTGGATTTTGTTAAGGGTGAGGGAGAAAGAACTGGAAACAACTTCTATGCTATTGCCAAAGAAGGGAGGGAAAGGAAATGGCTAGGAAAATAGTATTTTCTAAATTTTGAATTGACAAGAAATAAGCAGCCCTCTGCTTATTGATCACAACTTTCAGGGTGCCTGAAAAAAGAACCCCACCGTTCCCTATGATGGTTTTGTCAGGTCGTAACACTAAATGTATTTGTATGTATGTATGTCCTGCTTTTATTATTTGTTTTATAAAGACAGCAAACATGCCTAATACTCCTTCCTCCTCCTATTTTCCCCACAATCTACCTGTGAGATAGATTGAGCTGAGAGAGAGTGACTGGCCTGAGACCAGCTAGCTGGCTTTCATGCCTAAGGTAGAATTAGAACTCACAGTCTCCTGGTTTCTACCACAGCACTTTCACCACTAAACCAAATAAATATATTATGAGTTTGTTTTAGCACAAACTGAGGGAGTTGTGGGGGAGCCCATAGAGGCTCACATCCAGGACAGCTGCAAGGAGAAGGAGGCAGTTTTTTCCATACATTTGCTTCTAGACTAGTTAGGCTAAGCATCTTCATACTCTTATTTTCTTAACAATAATACACTACTAGGGTGTTGTTAGACTTCTCTTTCTAGCTAAAAGTGTTAGGGTTTCCTGGTGATTTTCCATCTCAGCAATAATCTAGTTCAATACTTCTTAGCTTTTGAATCCAGACAAGGTTGGTTAGGTGCTGTGTCACCTACCATGCCTATTTCACTAAAATGCAGTTTGCAATAGCCAGAGTTTAAGGTTTTTTGCTCATTCTGCTAAACACAGTCGGTACAAAACAGAAGCACAGTCTTGCAGCCTCTTCTCCTGGGACATACTGGGGAGAAGAGGAAAGAGCAACGTGGAAGAAAGAGATTGCATTACATTGAAATAAGATGGACTGGAGGCTTTGCTCATGGACATGAGTGTCAAAGCCTCCAATCACATGGGAGGAGGAAAACATTTCCACCCAGGTTGCTATCTCAAGTTCCTTTCTACCAAGATGTCAGTATAGCATTCATTTGCATGCAGGGTGTTTCTTTTCTTTTCTTAAGAGTTAAAACAGGTTAGAAACAGGTGTCACTCAGATGATGAATAGAAGCTGCCAGCCTTTTAAGCAGCAGGTACTGGGTTAGCATTTGGCATTAATTAGCATTTAGAAAGGATACTCAATTTTGTGATAACGTGGAAGAATAATCTTTGTTCTTCCCCCCCCTCCTCCAAATTAAAAGAATGATTAAAAAAATGAGTAAGGGCACAATATGATGAAGAATGATAGTTGCAAAGACAATGCTATGCCCTCTGCAAGGAATCCCCCCCATTGAAAGGAATGAAGCCATAACCTCCAGAGACACAATCTACAGTATATGCAGTGAAACATCTCCTCCTTCACAAATATATAGCTCCACAGAAAGGCATTTGAAATGCTGATAATACATTTCATATTTTTGCCCCCGCCCCAAGCTGAGTTTCTTGAACACTTAAGCATCTCCAATCTATCTTCAGATCCTTGCTTCAGGCACAGATCCAGGCAGCTGCCTCCTCTGCATGCTGTAAAGACAGATCCACATATCACCCAGATCAACCCCCTCATAAGGAATTGCTCTAACAGCATCCCATTGGCCTAATCAAGTGTGTGTGTCAACTGTGTGTGCACACATGTGCAAGAGAGTCCCTCTTCATTTCATATGCCATTTGAATTTAATTACATGCTTATAAAAGCACAAACACTGATTGATGTCAGAATTTTAATGATGTGTAATAAGTGACCATCTGTCAGCAGGAAGGGGTTTAACCAAATGCACTATCTCCCACCTCCCGGAAAGAATATGGATGTTGATGCTAATTAAAAACCATACAAATGCACCTCGTCAGCAAACACTTTTAAAGGCTGCTGTCAATATTAACACCCCCCCCCCAGTATAAGTTGACTCTCCAAAATTAATGGACCCCAATTATAACTAAATATCTGCCAGGGTGGTTTTTGCAGCTGAAGTAATTCAGTGATTGCAGTATGATGGAACCAATAGAGAAAAGTGGTGATAATTTGAGAGTCAGGGATTTCAGCTTAGTGTAAGTTAGGTGCTTTTATATCCATCTAAAATCAATAAGACATCAACTAAATTAGACCGGAGGATATAATGGAAGTCAGCTTTCTCTGGCTTCAGCATACAGGCTTGCTCTCTCAAAAGATAAAATAATTCAGAGAAAGTACACTAATTGAAGCCAAGACTCACTATTAAGCAGAAATTATTGCAAAAGCATATAGACTCTGTTCATTCCAACAGGCTCAGCTCTCCCAAGAGATCATATCGTCCTCTCTTAGATACACATCCCTGGAAGTCCCTAAGCCTTCCTCAGAATCATGCCATGATCAAAAGACTTTCTATCAGTATTCAAACACGGGACTTAAAATACACCCCTCAAAGTCCAAAATGTTATCTTGCATTTGCACTAAAACATATTTTGATAAATTGTATGAATACAAGAAGTTGGGTTGGATTTGAGGTCATAGTGGCATCTTTTATTTCCATTCACCACCTCACACACCACTGATACATGACTCCCCAAAACTTTGCAAGTTTGGTACATGTTCCATGTTAAAAATTATATATAATAACTGCACTCTTTTTTATGGAGCTATCAGACACAAAGAGTATTATCTTATAAACAACCAATAGATTATAATTTCATTTCATTTCATTTTTTTAATTATTTTATTTGTTAAATTTCTTTGCCATCCATCTCAATCACAAGGTGACTCTGGGCAGCTACTGTAATGCGAAGATTTCATAAAATCTAAAACAACAACATGCATTGCCAATTATAGGCTGACTAAGAAAGTCAACACAGTATTTTTGAAATGTAAATGCAATATTGAATTTGAAGTTTAGATCATCCTTCCATTCTCAACATGTTCATTTGATTTCAAAAGTTTTGGATTCTTTTTCTCTTTTACCTTTCGACTATTGATATTTTCCACAAAATGTGTGTTGTGGAAGGTGGGGGTGGAGAGAGGACCTTTACCAGCGGTGGGATTCAAATTTCTTAAAAACCAGTTCTGTGGGGGTGGCCTGATTTGTGGGGGTGGCTTGGTGGTCATGTGAGTGGTTGAGTGTGGCTTGTATGTAAATATTGTAAATATTTATATAAATATTGATTTTTGTATTTAAAAAAAGAGCAACTTTTACACAAAATCAGATAAAGCAGGCAGGCAGATTGAGTTGCTCACAAAATCACAGATTCACCCAGAGATCTATCTTTCTGCAATCTGCTGCCTGAGTCTGTCACATAAAATTTGCTTGCAAGCAAACTCATAAAATTAACTCACAACACACCATGTATGTAAATATTGATTTTTTTATAAATAAAAAAAGAGCAACTTTTACCCAAAATCAGGCAAAGCACACAGGCAGATTGAGCTGCTCACAGAATCACAGATTCACTCAGAGATCTACCTTTCTGCAATCTGCTACCTGAGTCTGCACTGAAAAATAGAAGCTTCAGTTCTAAGAAAGGTTCAGCTCTGCTTTTAGATTAGCTAGAAAGCAAGAAATCCAATGATTCCCTGCTTTCTAGCTAACCTAAACCTCCTGGCACAGCTGATAGTTGGAACATCTGATGGTCGGGAAAAAGAAAGAAAAAATACCAACTTACCAAAAATTAAGCAAAGGCACAACGCAGGCAAGTTAGATGGTGCGCATGCCAGGTAAGGAGTGAGTGGGAGGGGAGGGGCCAGCCAGTGGTGCAATTTCCCAGTTCTCCGAACTGCACAGAATCATAACAACCAGTTCTATAGAACCAGTCCAACCAGATAGAATCCAACCCCTGACCTTTACCTTTCTTTAATTTGGGATTAGGCACAGGAAACAGGAAGCATATTGTTTAGCATAGTGTGGCTAATATCCATTTGTGCTAACAGAACTCAAAAACAAGATAGACTTATCTTGTCATTGTGAACAAATAATACTCACGTTATTCAAATAATGGATTTACATTTATGCAAATAATAAAATGAGAACCTATTTAAGGGAAATAAAGATAAATAAATTCTGGAGAAATTTCTTCTATGTTTATAATAACTTGGGAGCTTGACCAGTTCTAGATATCTCAACTTCTTCCAAAGAAATACAAGGTTGAGCAAGTTTTAGGATTGCTTGTGATTAATATTTATAATTAAAAAAAAAACCAAAATATTTTCCATAATAAGGCAAACAAATAGTAGTGGTGACACAGTAGGATCAGAATAGCCTGAAATAATACATTGCACACATCTCACAGGGCTTTGAAAGATTTCAACTCTAGCTCGTGAAATGATACACATATTAACACAATGAAAACCCAGAAGAACTATACCATTTTCCTATTTCAGACCCCAATCTCTACTTCAACTAACCTCATCATTCATAATGTATCAAGTGAAGGTTTCTTGTTAATAATTTGAGTTAAACAATCATAAAACAAAGACTTAAATCTCTAAAAGTCCAAAAACTCTTATGGTTTTTGTTGTTGTTGTTGTTCAATCCAGAAATGAATACATTTATATAGATTGTTACCTATCTGTGTTTTCAAGGAGGCAATAAAAACATCTTCTATCTTCCACAATTTATTTTTCTGAGTGTTTGACTCTAAAAAGTATGTCAGGGAAACACTAAAGGCAAGTAGACTTCAGACTTTGGAGGAGATGAGGAGAGAAAGTAACAGATTCCAACTGGAAATGCTGACAAAACAAATCAAGAAGATGTTGGGTCAGGGAAGGCTGCTTTACGTAAAATGTACAATTGCTACAGTTTTAACTGAAGAATCTTTTAAAATCTTTTCAAAACTTCTTTGAATTCACAGCCTTGCAGATGCTTTCCAATTTCCATGCATTCATCCCAGGATCAGAACAGAAAGCACATGCACAACACTATATGTGTATAGAGTTTTATCTTGCCTGATTAGAATGCTTTTTCCTCCTAAGATCCCTGACTGCCTCAAAAAGGGCCAAAGTGTGAGAATGTGTATACAAACAGGTTTTATTTTGATATTTAAAGCAACATATGAAGTCAAGAAATAAAGACCATGTATATAGTTCCATTAAATATGAACATGGGAATGCTTCCTTTGTTCCTATTTGTGCTTCCCATTGATATTTCATTTTTAATAAATATGATATAGATTTACTATGTGTTCTATAATTAGTTTGACATGTTAAAGAAATGTTTACACACATGTTCTGTCTCACCTTCCCTTCCCCAGAAGGTAAGGAACGCTAACACAGAGAGTCACGCTGGCCTGTCTCCAAAATCCCAGTTATCTCTCCCGACAAGAGTGTTGGCCGTCACCCAGGCTCTCACTGCCAAATTCAAAGCCAACAAGGAATACAGTACTCACAGAAGACTGAATTATTTTCAGAGTCCAAAAACTAAATCAGGCACACAGACGGAATCCACGGCTTCATTTCACACTTTGTCACATACAGAGTTTGCAACGTAGACACACCCACTTTTATACCTGGTGGGGTGTGGTCCAGCTCAATCTCTGGCCCTCCCACACCCCCTACGTTGCTGCTGACGTTTCTCCCTCCGACGTTGCCTGGGATCAAGCCAGGAACCCTCCTCCTCCTCTCTCTGGCCGCACTGATACACGTCTCTCAGGCAGTTCCTCTTGGCTTTCCGAGGAAACCTGAGGCATTGCCAGGGAGGAAGGTCCTGGGGAGGGAGGCCTTGCCAGGGAGGAAGGTCCTGGGGAGGGGGGCCTTGCCAGGGAGGAAGGTCCTGGGGAAGGAGACCTTGCCAGGGAGGAAGATCCTGGGGAGGAAGGCCCTGGTGAGGAAGGCATTGCCCGTTCCTCCTCTTCTTCTTCATCATCCAGGTCCTCTTCCTCTGTCAGCACAGGCTCACGAGGCGGGGCCACAACACACACATATGCATGCATCCACGTATGCATACACATGCATGCACATACACATACATACACAGAAATAATAGGTACCAACAGCATTCCTAATGGCTTTTTAAATTGTTGCTATGATGATTAATTGGAGGCTTCAAAAAACTTGACAGTATTTCTATTAACTCCATAGTAGGCAACCACTGATAATATGATCCAAGTTCCTCTTTGGTAGAACAGCCATTATATTTACTGTTTATATATCTACCATATTCCTGACAGATCATGAGACAACCATGACCAGGTGGGGTCAGCTATCTGGAATCATCAAGAATGATACATAATAGCAGAAATTAACTCAGAGATAAGATGCTGAATGCAAAGATCTGCACTTAAAAATGCCATCTGCACAGAAGTGTGACTGAGATTAGTATGTTTTTAGGGCCTGAAAAGCTGATGAAGATTTCCCTATTTATGTAAAACCTGGACAGGAAATATTTATTTCATGATGTAAAATTCCAGGTTCTGTATTTCCTGCCTTTGATTACTTAAAAACTGGAAGAAAGCCAATACATAATTGCTAGACTATGATGAACTCTTTAATTAATTCCTTCTAAGTTTTAAAAATAATTTTAACTAGTGATTTCTAGGATGTAGGAATCTGGACTAGCAATTATCTATCTTTATTACAAATACATCTTATTTTATAGTGGCTCCTCCAAAATATTCCATGTGACATTCTTTGGAAACAAATGTTGGACTTTGAAGAAGCAGGATAGATAGAATGTTGACACTTTTGAAGTATGGGATTGGAGAAAATTCTTGAGAATACCATGGACAGCCAAGAGAACAAGCAAATAGATAATCAAACACATCAACCCAGAATTGTCACTTTGTGATGGTATGTGAGAATGACTTTGAGAGACCATGGAGGGGAAGGGGGAAGAGATGCTGCATAGGGAGTGATCAGATAAGAGGAAGAAGAATCCCACAACTACATAATGGGCAGACAAAACACTCAGAAAGGATCCTCCCTAACTTATCAGGCCATAAAAAGAGAGGGCAGGAGATTAGTATTTTCAGACTTGAAAGATTCTGTAAATGTAGCCTTATAATAAAGTAGAATTAGCTCATTTGGTTTGTTTCCTGTCTATTCTATCCAGGACAGTTCACACAATTGAAGTATTAAGGACCAGTTCAAACTATCCTACTTTGGGATATTACATTATGCAAAGATTTAACTTTTTGGAGAAGGCTCAAATGCTGGGAAAGATGGAAGGAAAGAGAAGAAGAAGAAAATGTTCAGTAGCAACCTAGATGGGCTCAATTACAGTCGTGATGGGTGCATCATTAGAAGACCTGTAGGACCATTTAAGGACAGATTGTCATGGAGAAAATTTACGTGGTCATTAAGAATTGACACCGACTTGATGGCACTTAATCAAGCCAATTCGTTAAAATGAGATATATGAATTCAGAAGAGTATTATGACAAAATGGTTAAATATAACGGTACCATAGAAGAGTGTCTACTGATGAAGAAATCCAGACAGAGTCTCAAAGAACCTTATTTTCCTACACCTCCCATGCAGAGTGTACATTCTGACTATTAAATAATAGTATAAAGTTATAGTAAACCCTCAGTTTAACAGACCAGTATAGGAAGCAATTTTTGGTCAGATAGAATGCTGAAGCTAAATGGGATTTGATGCATATTTTGCACATTTTTCTTATTTTAGACATTTTACTCAGGTATAAAACACAGAAACATAGATTTCTGCTGAAAGCACGTAAAAAATGCAAGTAGAAAAATATGGACCACCTTTGGTGGGAAGGTAACAGTGTTCCCTGTGCCTTTGGTGTTTTGTCATGTCGGCCACATGACCACGGAGACGTCTTTGGACAGTGCTGGCTCTTCGACTTTGAACCGGAGATGAGCACCACCCCCTAGAGTTGGGAACGACTAGTACATATGTGCGAGGGGAACCTTTACCTTTAAAACACATAAAATGGCAGAGGGAATTTCATGAATGTTTAGGAGAATATAATGGACGGACAAATTGCAACCAAATTCAATGCATGAAAATAAAGCCGATCATATGAATGCTTTATTGTAATAATATCCAAAGCTGAAGTTTTTGGAATTTTCTGGCCCTGAATGCTATAAACCAATGGAAGACCCATCTTTCTGGACTTGTGGGTGCTCAATCACTGGCACTTTTTTTTTTAAAGTTGGACAGCCATTTGTCTAAGATAGTATAAAGATTTTTGACCCAGGATAGGGAAACTGGATAAAAGATCTCCAAAGTCTCTTCCAATCAGTGCAATGGTTCTGTATTCATCTTTTTCACTGAAAACAAACAATCAAACAAAAAATAAAATCCTGCCAAACTTAATGCAGACTCAATGGAGCTGGTATACTTCTGCATAAGCACCTTTTCTTTTCTTTTTCTTTTGGCATGATAGCATAAAAGGCATAAACATAGTTTGTTGAATTCTGTCTCCCCACCCCCACCCCCACAATCCTCACCAGGCCTCAAGGTCAGAAAATCCAATCTCGGTTTTCCTTTCCTGTCTGGGTACCAGCCTTTGAAGGTGATTCTTTGTTAAATCAAGGAACCACAGTCCGGAAACCTTCAAAGAAGCATGTGGTGCAGGACAGCAAATCCTGTGCATCCTGAGGTTTGTGGCCTTCTGCCACATCCTTTAATTTCAAACTGCTTAAGGTCAGTCAGAATTAATTCTCTACTGCATGCAGTAGAAGGGAATTTTGCAGTGGAAGGGGAGGAGGGAAGCCAAGTGAACGTTCTTCCTTTCGATGTCTGGCCAGTTAATTGACATCTGGAAGATCTTTAAGAGTGATCAAAGCACTCAGTTACAACACTTCAAGCAATTGGACTTTTCTGCCCATCCGCAATCAGAATTCCCAATAATGAGAAGTGCTTTAACACTACAGATAATAAGGTTACAGCAAGATTGTCTTTTCCCTCCCACTCTGATCTACAACTGTGAGATTTTAGGGCAGCATCTCATCCAAATACCAATGTGGTCTAATCCTATTTAATCTACTGAGATCAGCCAAAGTCAACTGTAGTTGGGAATTTCATAATTCAGAACAGAACAATTAGAAAATAATAATGTTAAAAACCCTCTCAAAATCTACTGTGTAGTAAACTATGTTTTGTAAGAAAGTTATGGCTAAAACAGGGTTTAGAAAACCATTACGGAACAATCTGAATCATCATTGAAAATAATTAAAGTATATCCTTGAATGATTTTTTTAGACAAATGCTTAGTTATTCTCAATAGATAGTCTCCAAATATCTTCCCAATGAAAAGAAGCAAGTGCATATCAAATACATATTTCTTATGCGTATCATATATGGATTTCAGAGATTTCAGAGGTTTTAAAATTGGGTATAATTGTTTTTCTAAACAAACTTTCAAAAATTGGGAATAAAGTGAAGTAAATGATAGAAGGTGATGTTTTCAATGAAATTTTAAAACTACAAAATTGTACATAGACATATGTTTATACATGGACACTCAATGTGTAGCTGTAATGAGAGAAACCAAGGACTGGCTAAAACAGGGGTGTCAAACTCAAGGCCCACAGGCCAGATCCAGCCCATGCATGTGGCCTTCCCAAGTTCCATTTTCACTGGCAGAGGGTTGCAGGAAGCCATCGCTGCTCAGGAGCCCATTTTCGTTGGCAGAGCACTCGGGCCACAGGCATCCCCGACATGACTGATGTTGAGCTGGCCACGCCACCTGGCCATGCCCCCCCTGCCCCCGATGTCAAACACAACCCTGATGGGGCCCTCAATTAAATTGAGTTTGAAACCCCTGGTCTAAAGCAAAGTCTCTAAATTGCATTAGTGAGATTTTCTGAGTGTAGGCAGAGTAGAAGATTCAATATCCATTGAAGGAAAGATTAATATGGTTCCAACATAGCCAGAGTCATTGAAAAACACTGTTTCTTTCCAGATGTTTATAAAATTAACAGGTAATGGCCTCTAAATGTTTATTAGTTAGCCTTTGAGATCAGCATATCTTGAGTTCAGTCCTTTACATTGTTACTTGTAGATATTTATGAAAAATGTCTTGCAAAAAAGTGTTCCATAGCGCAACAACAGTATATTAAATCATAAAGTATTAGCTGTTGGAGTCTTGATAGGAAGGTTAACCGATATACCTGCCCATAAAGTTTATAGCTTTTAAAAGATAATTAGCATTATACACTGTTCTCCTGCCTCTTCATTTGTGTGGAATTCTAAATAATTTACACCATTTAAAATAGCTTGGTCAATTGTTAATTCTATCCAGCAATTAGCGGTGCTCTGGCACGCATTTGCTTGGGAAATCTAATTTAAAGAAACAATTTGAAACTCTAAGCCCTGAGACAGCCAAGTATGTCAAAGAAAACAGCATTTTATTTCCAAGGAAAGCTGTCAGCACTCTCATTAGCACAACATCCCCTTGGTTATTTAGCGGAAGAGATGAGAACTCATTCATCTTGCTGGGTTTGCTAAAATAAAGGCTTTTAAATTATATTTTAAATGATTACAATTCCTTTATAAAGAAACTGCCCTAAAATACCTGCAGGGATTCCCAGGTGTACATATCTAAGCAACCTTTCCTTAAATTAGTACAAACTATCATAATCACCATTATTTGAACATATACACAAACATATTTCTTCAGGGAAATAGAATGAAAGTCTGTAAAGGAAGGAAGAAAACATGATTGGATCTATTTATAAATAACAGGCAGCAGAGTGACTGTCTTTCATTTGCTCCATTTTTTGCTGAGAGATTTCTTTGTGATTCTCTTCCGCAAACCGGTTGTGCTTTATCTTTTGAGATTTTTTATCATTAGCACTGGCTAACAATCATGTCCTGCTGCAGATAGCATCTCTTCAAAAGTATCCTCTGTGTAAGTGAAGAAATTTAAGAACAGAAAGCTCAGAGGTTGAGTGTGACCATCAACAGTTACCAACTGGATCTCATGCTGGGCAGGTATAAAGGTTGCCTGACCACTGGTCACCCCACTATGCCAAGATAAGCAATATTTCTATTAAAATTGCATTTTTTTAATTTAATAAAACCATCTAAGGTAAATCAATCTATGAACTTCATATGCAAATCTTTTTGGGCATAGCAAAAAAAAAAATTCAGTGATGTATAAATGTCCACTCTAACACAAATGTATGTCCATTTCAAAATGCTGACTTAAACTGAAATAGTTCCTGACCTAAGCAGGGAGCAGTGGTGGGATTCATTTTTTTTTACTACTGGTTCTGTGGGGGTGGCTTGGTGGGCATGGCAGGGGAAGGATACTGTAAAATCTCCAGTCAGAGGTGGGATTTGCCGGTTTTCCAAACTACAGGTTCTCCAGAACTGGTCAGAACCTGCTGAATACCACCTGTGGCAGGGAGTACCATTTTTACACAGCCATATGTATTTATTTTCTTTTAAAAAATGAGCAGTAAATAACTTAGGAAGGCATTTTGGATAAGCAGAGGAACTCTAAGTCTTGCCTTGTTTAGCTTTACTTATAACAATTTTCCCTCTCTACTGTTTATCTAACTGTTGATATGGAGTTTTTTCCCATGCACAAACCTGGCTCCTTTTTGTGTGTGGAAAATATAACATTTTGACATTCTTAGTATATATGTCCAGAAGACAATGATTTTCAACCGCAGCAAATTGGGAAGCCTATCCCTCTCAACCTCTATGCAATACTGTAAAGTCCAGCCTTATCTATAGCTTTTGTAAAAGAATTGCTACTGTTAAAGACATGTATGGGAAAGTAATTGAGCTGCAAAATGTTGATGTGTGGACAGTAGCCTTTAACACAGATAACAGATAGTTAATAGATAACAGGTAATCATAGTTGGAAAGGATCTTGGCAGCCCAACCTCTTCTTGAAAGTCTAAAGTGATGACGCTCCCACAACTTCCCAGGGCAAGCTATTCCATTGGTTGATTGTTCTCACTGTCAGAAAGTTTCTCCTTATTTCCAGGTTAAATCTCTCCTTGTTCAGTTTGCATCCATTATTCCTTGTCTGGCTTATGGGTGCTTTAGAAAATAGCTTGACCCCCTTCCTCTCTATGGCAGCCCCTCAAATATTGGAAGACTGCTATCATATCCCCTGGTCCTTCTCTTCACTAGACTAGCCATGCCCAGTTCTTGTAACCATTCTTCATATGTTTTAGTCTCCAGTCCCCTAATCATCCTGGTTACTCTTCTCTGTACTTTTTCTAGAGTCTCAACATCTTTTTTATAATATGGTGACCAAAACTGGATGTAGTATTCTAGGTATTGTCTTACTAAGGCTATATAGTGGTATTAGTACCTCACTTGATCTTGATTGTATCCCTCTGTTAATGCAACTTAGGATTGTATTAGCTTTTTTGGCTGCTGCTGCACACTACTGGCTCATATTTAGCTGGTTGTCCATTAAGACCCCAAGATCCCTCTCACAGTTACTGCTATTGAGCCTGGTTTCACCCAGCCTATATGTGTACTTTTGGTTTTTCTGCCTAAGTGTAGGACTTTACTTTTCTCTACACTGAATTTCATTTTGTTACATACGACCCACTTTTAGAGTCTGTCAAGATCAATCTGGATCTTGAGCCTGTCTTCTTGGGTGTTAGCTATTCCTGCCAGCTTAGTATCATCTGCAAATTTGGTAAGTTCCCCTTCTATTCCCTCATCTAAGTCATTAATGAAGATATTGAAGAGTACTGGGCCTAAGACGGAACCTTGTGGCACCCCACTGCTTCCCTCCATGTAGGCTTAGACCCATTAAGGACTCCTTGTTGAGTATGGTTTGTCATCCAGTTGTGAGTCCATCTAGTGGTGGTGCTATCTAGTCCACTTTTTTCTAGCTTACTAAGAAGTAGGCTGTGGTTTACTTTGTCGAATGCCTTGCTGAAACCTAAATATATTATGTCCACAGTTCTGATCATTATGTCATTTGAGTGTTAAATTATAAGTGTCAAATCATAATTGCATCTTGAGACATATGAAGCAAAGGAATTTCTTTTTTCAACCTTCTCTACAGTACATCATTTTATTACAGGTCTATTTGTTCTTTAGATTTTCCTCCTGACTTGTATTTTGTGCACATTTTTTGGGGGGGAATCTCAATTTTAAGTGAACTATATCCAATACATAATAAAATATATCTCTAAACCACAAAAAGTAAATCAATACTTCATAAAAGATAGCATGTCCAAGGATGATGAATTCTCAACAATATACACGATTTGGGCTTCTCAAGGCAAAAAAAAAACCAGTTTTAATTACTAAATATTATATACAGCAGTAAGAATGTTCTTTTCATCTTAGCAAAATTCATTTACTAGGAAATAAGATTTTCTTTAACTGTCAAAATCCAGTTTGCCTAAAAGCTAAAAGTACTAAATAATACGGACAGAGTTATAATTGCCTTTTTTGAGGATATGCTAGGAAGTTCATTTTGTATTAATTAAAAAAAGCCTTCAGAGATAAAGGGAGATCTTTAAAAAGGCCCTTTTGATTCAGACACAGCCTCATTCTATTATTCCTAAAGCTTATGAAGATTTGATCCATTTCATGTTGTGGCCATAAGTTTTAGGGTCTGGAAATGCACTCCAAAATAGACATAAGCCTCAACTTCATCCTTACCCCATTCCCAATCTTTAGAAGACTATCATTGACATTGGACTTCTAAAATCTATTGCTTCTTCTTAGTAAAAATAAGGGGAAAATAAAGCTTCACTCTATAATGCTCACTTCAAGATTGCATCAGTAATGAAACTCTTGAAGTAGGGATCAGTTATAACAGGAAATGGCTTTAACATTTCTAGTGAGTAAAAGAACTGAAAACTTTCCAGCTCTCTCTCATTTTTTTTCCAGATCAAAGGCAGTACATTTTGAAAGAATAGAGAAAAGCAAAAAGTAGACAAAAGCAAATAGCTTTTGCAAAAAGCTAATAGCCCCATTAAATATTGTTCGTAAATATTGCCATTCCAGAGTAAAGTCTATAAGGAAAACAATAATTTAATCCTATAGAATATTTGTCAATTTCTTTGCCAAATTTTAAAGAATTTTTGGAGAACTCCATGAATTTTTTTTTAAATGGTTTCTGTATCCCTCTGCATATTAATACAAGGATGCACCTTATACTGAATGGCATATTAAAGGCAATGATTCTGGAAATGAATGCGCAGAGCTTTAAGCAACTAAGGGTCTTGTGGAAAGGGCCATGGGGAGAAACCCAGGGTGCTTGTCTGTCCCTAGAGACTTTTGCCAGAATCACAGAAACAATTTGGTTTCAGGGAGTTGTCCCAAATGCTTGTAAATCATGGGAACAGAAATTACAAGCCAGGAATCATTATTTCATGCAAGGATGCTAAAGCTGGAATATAACTGAGAGGTTGTGTCATGTGTAGTCTTTGAAGTCATGTTAAATGGATGTCTCCAATTGAATACTCAGGCTGGGAGTTTCCAGACTTGCTGGGTGGGTCTCGAAAGTTGGTCTTGAAAGTTGTGCTGGGTGGCTGGCTGAAGTTTTTGCCATACATTCCATAAGCGCAGGCCTCTTCCTAATCACTAGTTTACAAAGTTGGTTAACACTGGAGACTTCGATTAAAGTTATTCCTTTCCCATACACTTCTAGTTATTTCTTGGCCAAAGGGTGACGGTTTAATTCTGATGGGATAATTAGGCTACCGGTACATTTCAACCCTTCCCATAAGTTCCTCTAGACCAGGGATGTCCAACTTTAGCAACTTTAAGACATGGACTTCAACTCCCAGAATTCCCCAGCCAGCATGCTGGAGTTGAAGTCTCCAAGTCTTAAAGTTGCCAAGGTTGGATACCTCTGATCTAGACTGAAAGCTATGGGCACTCTTTTAAGGCTGCTGGCTAATAACATGCCTCAGTCACTATATATTCACCCAGATCAAATCATGATAGTGGTGTGCTTCCCATTTATTCATGGGTATCTTCCAAGGAGAACTATTTAGATCAGAGTGTAAAACTCGTGGCCCACAGGCCAGATGGGTCACATGCAGACCATGCCCACTCCAGCTCAGCGAATGGGGAAAACAAAACAAACGGTCACGTGATGGCAGCGTCACGCCATGGGTTTGATATCCGTGATAGATGGCTTAATTCAAGGACATTATTAAAAAGTGATGCTGCTTTATCAGCACTCCTATTTTTCTCAGTTTGACTGTAACTACAATCATACCATTTCCCCCATTTTTGCTTGGAAAACATTCAATCATGAAAACATGGCCATTGTACATATGTCCTGTACAATTTCTATCATTTGTTTACAATGGATACTACATGCTAACACAAACATTTTAAGGAGCACAATAAAAGCTAGTGGGATATACAGTATATGTTCAATAACAATTAATCTACATAACAGCAGCTTTTTTGCTTTTTTTAAGGTGACTTGAAGATATGCTCCCTCAAAATTTTATGATTTTCAATCAATCTGCAAAAATACCTGAAATCTATGCTTCTAGGAGGAAAATGGTCATGCAAGTTATGAATGTGTTCATGAACTGATTTCCTAGAAATTAATTTTAGGATTTGCTTGGGTTGCAATTAACTGGAGAGGCCTGTCCAGAAAAATGAGCAAAACAGAACTTGAAGCTGTGATTGTTTGTAGTTAATTTATATACAACACGACACACTTCATGTGGATTCCCTCAAATTGCTGAGCAAAGTTAAACTCTCATAATCAGCTTTAGTACCCTAGAGCTGTTTCAATTCTCAAAGTAATATTCCAAATAGCTCATGTAGTGCACAATAATGCAGACCTTCAAAAGCAACTTATTATACCACTGGAAAAAGCAGAAAACTTTAAATGATAAAGGCCTTAAATTTACAAAACCTTTCAAGCCATCTAATCAGAAAATGGATCCCAAAGGAGCACTTAGCCCCTCTATATTACCCCCAACCTTCTCTCTTAAAACAACTGGGAGACATTTTATGGCTACAAGCAACATGGCCTATTGACATTCTTTTACTATGGGATTCCTCTTATTTCTCTCCCAACTTTATTCTTTCAAACACCCAGTAGGATAAAGGAATTAGTGGAACATTGCTTACATTAATATCAGAAGAAGGAGATGTAGAGAGTGCTTAGAATTTTCACTGGGAGGTATGTGTTGTAGGGGGAGGATTTTTGGGGTATATGATTAACAATCTGTCCCTTTCTAAAGTGTAGATTCTCATGTGTCTCATAAGGAAAATAATTGCTAGAAGAATATTAAAAATTAATATCTAACAATGTTTTGTAGTTCTTTGGATTAATGTTCTACTAGTAGAGTTATCCTATCAAACAAAATATTTAAATACAGTATTTAAAAAGAAATTGGAGGAATTTCTACTAGAGGTTGTTTTGAAATAAAACTTCATCACTATTAATTCTTCATATTTTAGTTCTGTCCAGTAACATCAGCTATATTTTTGTCCATAGGAAGCTTTGGCAGATAGAAGATAGATAGATAGATAGATAGATAGATAGATAGATAGATAGATGGATGGATGGATGGATGGATGGATGGATGGATGGATGGATGGATGCAATCTCCAGCCCTGTAAGAAAAGTGGTTTATGACTATGACTTTCATCAACCTTTTGCGCAAAAAAACCAGAGCCTGAATGGGGGTGTCAAAAACAAAATGAAACACTGCAATGTTTCACCTCTTTTGAATGTGTGAGCAAGACTGACACATGTAGAAAGGATGGCGACTGCATTGCAGTACTCCATCTGCCATCTTGCCAATTTTGGACACCCACACACACCCACACAAATAAACACTGATGCCACTATATTCTTCTTTGCCTTTAAATTATTATTACCCGCTCAAATTATGTGACCTCTGGACATCCCATGATTCTTTTTTTTTATGTCCAACATGCTTTCCCTAAAAATATATTCTGCCCCCAGACTCAGTACTTCGACTGCTTCAAATTACATTGTACAGATATGAGTTTTTCCAAGTCTTAACCAAATCTTGTCAAGGAAAACATTTTTTTAAAAAGAAAGTTTAACACAAAGCCCATAAATAAATAAATAAATAAATAAATAAATAAATAAACAAACAAACAAACAAACAAACAAATAGGAAACAAAATGGGCAAGCAAGCTCCATCTGAGCAGAAATGAATTCTTTTTAGAGAATTTCTAATCCTGCACCAGCTCATCCCCTTAATTAGAGCTATTGCCAATTAGCTATGCCTATTCATCACTCCTTTGTATTGACTGAAATCCTGCTTTTCATTGATATAGATCAAAGATCAACATCCACACAGATTTCTTTCTGTAACTTATGTGGAAGCATAATTATGTTTTCATTAGCTGTAGAATATCTGAAATGTGTTTGCTACAGCTGCTGTGCCATTTAACTCTCAAGTGTCTGATTGCTGTTTTGTACATCTGTAGTGGAATGAATTTATACAGGAAAGATTGGAGCACTCTCTGAACAATCAAGCATTAAGGCATTGAGCTAGAAACAGGAGACTGAGTTCTAGTCCTGCCTTAGACATGAAAGCTGGCTGGGTGACTTTGGGAGAGTCACTCTCTTCTCAGCCCAACCCACCTGTCAGGTTTGTTGTTGTGCGAAAAATAGGAGGAGGAACAAGTATTAGGCAGGTTAGCCACCTTGAGTTATTTATCAAAATAATAAAGGGAGGATGCAATGAAATAAAAGAAATAATAAACGAATATCTTGGAAAATGTTATTTTTCTGCTAAAAGGGTTCTAAAGAACTCACAATCTATAGTCTTTCAATAGTCACCATGATAAATCATCATAACTCAGGGACTGGATATTATGTATATGTTGTGTACACGCAGTCCCTTCTTAGTTCTCCACCTGCTGAAAAGCAGCTTGCACAATGTTTATTGAATTCAATAGGAGATGTATTGACTTTTAAGTCACACTAATGATGAAGCATGGAAAAGAGAATTGCTGTCTGGCAAATGAAGCAGCACAGCTTGAGACATATGCTTAGAAAACTAACAATAGCTTATGGACCAGATAAGGTCGCCAAATTTTCCGGGGGCTATGTTATCCTCTTAGCCCTTGACAAAAACATGTCAGGAACAATATGTTGCACCTTCTTTTTTTTCTGGATCAGCCTAGCTCAATATCCTGGCTTGGATGAGCCAAAGGATTTGTTCCTGCTGCTTTTAATATGTCTATTTAAAGGATCTATGGAAGAGCTCTAGGGTGAAACGCTGTCTGACAGCTCCACTGGCCCACCCACATGGGGTCAAGTAAGATGATGTCTGCAGCTGCCCAGACTCTGCTGGCTTTGCTTCCTGTGCAAGAATCCAGAGTGCAAATGATTAAGCAGTGCCAGGGAGGTTGCTGTTTAGAGATATTTGGGTTTATACTTATCCTGGGAAGGGAAGGGAAGGGGAAGGGAAGGGAAAGGAAAGGAGAAAGGAAAAAGGAAAAAGGGAAGGGAAGATTCTACAGACGAAATAATTAGTCTGTCAGAATTCAGGCTGATTGTTCTGTCTTGTACAAAACAGATAGATAAACTTCACAAAGCATCCATACAGTCCTTTTTATTGGTTCATCAGGCATCCTCATTACTCACAGTCACCTTGGCTATGCAGTCTTTGGGCGCGTGTTTAGAAGATTTGCAACACTTGTAGCAGACTCTGAACTCCCGTAACAAATCTTTCCTTTGGGTCAGGGATTTTGCTGCAAACCCCTGGCACCTGTTCAGCGAGTGTTGAGTGTTGTGCAAAGGACAAAGCTCGACTCTCTTTGTAGTTGGAGATCTAAGTTGGGTTGTGTCTGATGAGTCCTCCCCAAACTGTTTATGGAGGAGGTTGTGACCTCTGTGTCATGTGTTGTCGTGTGGTTGTGATCTCTAGCGATTTGCAGTATACTCCTGAGAGGTGGATAGTTTTGGTTGTGTTATTTGTCAGTTGGGAAGAATCTGCGTCTGAGGTGGAGGTTTCTAAAGCTGTTGCAGGATGCCGTTTACTGGACCACAAATTCTTGGAAAAGGGCAAAAGGTGGGTCTCTTTTGCGGTTTGTGGCCAGAAAGGCATCAGACAAAGCAATCCATCATTCCAATATTTCTTTTGGGAGTTTGGCAATGATTGCTTCTTGCGTTATGAAGAGATCAAGGCAAGCCAGTCCTGGTAAGTTAGAACATTCTTTGGCTGATCGCAGCTCTGTAAGGATGTCCAAATTAACTGACTTTATATTGAGGGAATCCAGATCATCATTTACTTTGGGATTACAGGAATTCAGACAGACAAATCATCATTCTGCTCAGGGATTTCAGACCATCATTTTATTGTTCTGTCTTGCACAAAACAGATAGATAAACTCCACAAAGCATCCATACAAAGTCTTTTTTATTGGTTCATCAGGCATCCTCATTACTCACAGTTATGATGAGGTTCTTCTTAATGTCCAACCCTTTATATGTCTTTCTTCATAGGTAAAAAAATGGCTATCTCTTCCCATAGTCGTAGAGGCAGGGAGTAGCCATACTACCATGTGGCTGTGTTCAGGCAAGAATGAAGAAACCTCCCCCAACCCACCAAGGGTCAATTCAGAGACCAATCAGGGTTACAGATGTGGCCACATGACATAAACTACATTTCCCAGGATACCTTAACTACATTTACCATGATGCATTTTCTTAAGGGGACAGCTCTCAATTCCTAACTAACTATCCCAAATCCCATTAACTATAACAGGCTGGACAGCACACTGATAATGAAAGTCTACTATTTATCAGATTCCAGAATAATGTAGATTGCAAGTTATCCAACCCAAGCATTAAAGAGTATATATAAAGGGGAAGGATTTGTGTCCTCATTATTTAAAACCTTTCCTTCCCCTCCTTTTAGTCACTGAATTTTTGGAAGTCATCGCAGCACTGTGCAGCACTGCTTTTAAGCCATTTCTCTCCTACTGCCTCATACTGTGGTATGTTTGCCTTTATTTCAGAACTAAACAGAAAATGCTACCTAGTTTAGTATCTCAACAAAGAAAGTTGTATTGGAGTGTCACAATTAACATCCTAGTTTGGGGCAATGAATGACCTGTTAATGCAGGTCTGCTCGATGAAAAGTAAACCCATGTGCTCTTGAATAAAAAAACAAAAAGGGAAAGTTCCTAATAATTTCTTTAGCTCATGCAGGCAATGGAACAATTTCATCCCCAAAAAACCCCCAAACCCAGGACTCCTGCACACATCCCTTTGCAAGGAATGTACTTACATCACAAGTGACCCTACAGTCTCTTAAAAACTGTAGCATTTTATGCCATTGTGATAAATAAGGAGAATGCATTTTTTTTCTTCTTGTTAAAAATGTTCTGGCTGTACAGTCCTGTGATACTTTTGAAGCTATCACATGTTTTGTGAAATGAACTTCTCAGAAACCTTAATGCAATGTATTTATTTTATCTTACATAGTATTTGTTCCAATGATGGGTTTACTCATTATCCTCTGAATGCTCACACGGGCTGGGGATACACCCAATCAAGCTCAAAGAACTAGGATCTCCAATGTAGGCTGCAATTCCAGTACCATGAGAAAAATGGTAAGAACAAACTGACATCAGAAATGAGGATATATGTGGAAGCATGTCTTCCTGTACCTGAAGGATAGCATCACCATGTGATCTCCTGAAGGATTGGAATCTCAGTGCTGCTCCTGTGAACCCTCCCACTCATAACTCCACTATGAGTTTAATTCTATTGCCTTTCTAGAAACCACCAATGATGAAATCATCAGGGTCATGATAATGGTGGCTGTCTTTTTCTCCAGACATAGTTACTTCAGCTGATGACTGTGACGCTATTGAGAAGCTGATACATGTGACCAAAGCCCAGACTCAGGCAGAGATATAAAGGTAAAAGTTTTAGTTATCCGACTCTAGGGAACAGTGCTCGTTTCCGTTTCTTAGCCAATGGAGCCAGTGTTGTCCAAAAAAACATTTCCATGGTGTGTGGACAGCATGACTATACAACGAGGTACATGGAATGCTGTTACAGTGCCTTCCACTGAAGGTACTTCCTACTTGCATTTGCATCAGTAGTGGGATTCAAAATTTTTTACTACCAGTACTGTGGGTGTGTCGTGTCTTAGTGGGCGTGGCAGGGGAAGGATACTGTAAAATCTCCATTCCCTCCCCACCCCACTAACCTGCTTTCCAGCTCTGTTCTCCTGTGCAGGGCAACAAAAGAAGACTCAGCCAATCAGCTGGGACTTGGGAGGCAGAGAATAGATGGGGGGCGGGGCCAGTCAGAGGTGCTATTTGCCAGTTCTCTGAACTACTCAAAAATTCCGCTACCGGTTCTCCAGAACTGGTCAGGACCTGCTGAATACCCCCTCTGATTTGCATGCTTTCGAACAGGTGGGCAGGAGCTGGGGCAAGTAGCAAGAGCTCATCCTACTGCATGATGCTCAGGTCTCAAACCCAGGCTGGCAGCTTTCAAGCTGACAAGCTGGGTATCTTTAACAGCTGAGCCATTCCAGGCAGATATATTTCATTCATTATAACATCCTCCCATGATTATAGCTTCCACAATAAACCAAAATATTAAGATAAACCAGAAAATTACTAGAAAAGAAAAAAAATACATATGAATGAACAAACCTGCCAATTTTTTCCTTCCATATTTCCTGAAAACCTTTTTTTTAATTTAAACTGGGAAGGCAATAAACTGTATCTACTTGCTAGCTCTTCTGCCACTTGGAAGACAAAACATGTTTGCCTGCTTTTAAAAACCTTCGAGGGGTTGGTTCACCCTTAATATCAGTGCTGTTCTGCAGCATCCTCTTTGTTGCAACTTCTGTTTTCTGTGTCCATTTTGTATGAAATTATTGTACTCGCCTGTCCCCTAGAAAACCTACCTACAAGTAGGAATCTAAACTGTCATTTGAGGCAGTTAATCCATCTATTCAGCTGTATGACTGAATGACTATAAACAGTTCTCTATCCATAAGCAAATATCCATTCAAACATTTCAAGTGCCCAACTAATGCTAACCAGGTGCATTCTTCTTTAAACATAATTTGCAAACACAAAAGCTACTTCAGAATACAAGAACTCCACAAGTGAATGCTGTTCAGAAATATAAATTACTTTCATAGATATATTTGGACATTCTTGTCTCTACAGCATAATTCATACATACCAAATGTATATTAAACACTTTGTTATTCAAGAAGGTACGTTAATAAGAGACCATGGAACACTCACGATTCCATGCCAATCTCCATTCCTGTCAGCTTTTTCAACCTTGGCTAGTCATGTAATAAAATAGTTTTGGGGTGTGGATTTATATTATTCCATTTCCAGCACAATTATTCATATCACGTTAAGTGTCATAAGTGAACAAAGGAGGTTAGACAGCTTTATACACTTCCATTATATCATCACCAATGTGACTGATTTTCAAGAAGCATGAATACCTATAGAAATGAAAAGCATTTTAAAGGGCATTACTTATAACTGCAGTTTTTATTATTTTATATTAATATTTATATATTGTGCAGAAGCAAAATCACATGGGAAATAACACATTTTTAAGTACACTATGCTTTAACAAATATAATTTCTATATCTACTGAACTGCAGTGATAAAAGATGGGTTTTATTTTTCTGTGTATTCGTTTAGTCTTGAAATTGGGTTCCATTTGTGATGTAAATACTATTACTCCTATTTTTACAGTAAATTTGTTCAGAAGTTTTTATAGAGCTGAGCCAAATGAAGTACTATCTTTGTTGTCATTTTGCATCCTTAGAAATTCTGTTTCAGACACTGTCTATTGGAAGGGGCAGCCATAATAAATTTAATAAAATAAAATAAAAATTTCCTTCCCAACGGAGACTGAAAACAATGGCAAAAGAGCATGTCTGGAATGAAAACAAGAAAGAGTTTCTTTCTGTTCTCTTTTTCATATAATTCTTTTTTTTTAAGTAAGACTGTTATGCATACACATACACACACAAAACGGTCTCTGTTGCTATAATACAACACAGGTCATCATTGCACCTTTCCATTTTGGACATATCCTTTTATCCTTTTATCTTTGTAGGCACTAGCATGCCTGAGACATTTACTCAAGTTACATTCCTGCCAGTGGTGGGATTCAGCCAGTTCGCATCACTTTGGGAGAACTGGTTGTTAACTTTATGAGCAGTTTGGTGAACTGGTTGTTGGAAGAAATCATTAGGGCAGAGAACCCGTTGTTACATTATTTGAATCCCACCACTGATTCCTGCCCTAGACTCAGTCCTCTTTTATCTGACTATTGCCTTAGTAGTACCTCTTCCTCTTGTCCTTCAAGGCATTCCCTCTACTGTCTAGCACAGTTATCAGTCCAGTTTCCCTTTGTGTTTGAAGTTCGTAGAAAAGGTGGTCAGACAACAACCACACATGATCTTGGTTGAAATGGACCCCTTTCAGTCTGTTTGCAGGTCAGAGTATAATATGGCAAGGATGTTGACTTCACTTGTTGATGGCCTATGCACAGCCAGGATATGAATGGTGAATTCATCCTTAAGTTCTTTGTCTCTCAGTGGCTTTTGATATCATTAACCATGGTATTCTTCTGACCTGGCTGTGCAGGTTAGCAGGAGGATCATTGTGTTGCAGTGATTCATCTCCTTCCTCAGTGGTCATTTGACGTGGGGTGGGGGTGGGGGGAACTGAAAATACTTGATTGGAACACAGGCTAGTTCCTAAATTGTGTTACATTGACCATCAAAGATAGATGATGCTCAATAATCTATATCTACAGAGTAGAAAACTATTAATTACACAGTGCAATGCTTCTATGTCCACCTTAAAATAATTGAAGAAACCAAGCCAAATTCTATGCATTTTGAAACCCCTCTGAATTTGCAATGTAGAAGAGTAAACCAATAATCATAAATAAATAAATGAAAAGGGAAAAGTTGACATTTTCCTTAAAAAAATGCTAATCAACCTGTTCTGAAGTGTTTCTAATTTGCATTACAAACATCATTATGAAATTTTAAAATTATGCTTGTCTGTGCTGCATTATATTGCTCAACTAAACATAAAAATATATTTTCTTCCTTAAAGTAAGGGGAAAAAAGAATCAAGGCTCACGATCAAAGATAGTTTCAATTACTTGTTCATTTTACTTTAATTCCACCCCTGGGATGATGAGGCCCTGCATAATTTTTCTTCCAAATCATGAATTCAGATATAGGCTTATGGGTCCATTACAAAACTCCCACAAGTAATACATAAATAAATATTCATTGATTTCATTTACATAGTCTTCACCACAGGTATGACAGAGTTGTTCATAAATTCATTATGGTTTACAGTGTGAAAATCTGATTAAGCTCTCTTTTGAATATGGAACAAAATGTATTTATTTTGTATAAATGTATTAGGCATATTT
This sequence comes from Naja naja, assembly GCA_009733165.1. Lineage (NCBI taxonomy): Eukaryota > Metazoa > Chordata > Lepidosauria > Squamata > Elapidae > Naja > Naja naja. The sequence continues at coordinate 167,567,868 of CM019148.1, read as the reverse complement.
TCATTTATTTTCCATAGCAAGTATGGAAAATCATTTTTTCAAACACAAAATTGAACTCGGCATGAATTCTTACTCAAAATAACCCAATGCATTTATAATTGCACGTAAAACTACTATACATTGTTTTCAATAAACTCTCATTCCTGTAGCTTCTGCAAGAGTAATGTAATAGCTTATTCATTCCCCCCTTTGATGATAATTAACAAAGTATGCCTCCAACCCGCCCTATTAATTCACTAAGTACCTGCACACGAGTCCTGGAAAGAAAATTGAAAAGCTTTCTTAAAAGAAAACCATTTAAAACTTAAGTTCATCAGGCTATATACCAGTGGTATAAATAAATGTGAAATGAATGCATAATTACATTTTGAAACCAAATAATTACTTTGTAAATTCATTTCCCTCCTCAGGAATCTAAGTTCAGAAATGGATGAGGCTCTTCAGAACAGATGGTGACTCCAAGCATCAAAACCAAATTGTCTGTCTGTAGATTTAAGAACTTCTACAGGAGAATATTATGATGAACAAATCACTGTAAATGTAATTCACATAAAAGCTGCATGTTCTCAAATATTGCATTCCCTCCTGTTTCTCAGAAATTTTTTTTTAAATCTTGGTCTATAGTAGCATAGATCATAAGCATCTATGAATGCAACAGTCATAGTTTTCTATGTTACATAATTTTACCTGTAATGAATAGATAGTAGATGCATAGATAGAATTTTTATTTTCTATAAGCAATTACAGTGAATGTACTCTTTGCTCATTCCAGTGAAGTGGATAGCATTTCAAGGTAAAGGAAATCAATAATAGATCTAGTTTAAAACCTCAGAAAAACTAAGAAATAAAGCTTGCTAGCAATATGATACCCACAACCTTTTGGATTTGCTATAATACTTTATTTAATCTTCAGATGTTCTTGGATAAACCAATTTATTTTTCAGGAATGCGATGCCCTCATTTAAATGTATCTTGCTAATGCATAAGCATTGTATCCAGTGGTGGGATTAAAAAAAAATTACTTCTGGTTCTGTGGGTGTGATTTGGTGGGCGTGACATTGCTTGGTAGGCGTGGCAGGGGAAGGTTACTGCAAAATCCCATTCCCTCCTCACCCCACTCACCTGCTTTCCAGCTCCATTCTCCTGTGCAGGGCAACCAAAGAAGACCCAGCCAATCAGCTGGGACTCAGGAGGCAGAAAATAGATGGGGGCGGGACCAGTCAGAGGTGGTATTTGCCGGTTCTCCGAACTACTCAAAATTTCTGCTACCGGTTCTCCAGAACTGGTCAGAACCTGCTGAATACCACCTCTGATTGTATCTGATTTTGTGTAAAGATCATTTGGGATGGGATGGGGGTGGGGGCACATTGAAGAGGAAGTTTCTAAACCAAGTCAAACCCAAATTAACAAGTGTTGGAATACTAAGAGTTTATTTGGGATAAATGGGGGAAATGCTGTGAAAAGGAAAATATGGAAACACTTCACTAATCATTTTTTATTTCAGTACTATATCTAAGTGCTTGATTCTCCTGGAATGAAATAAACATTCTTCAGCCTAAAAAAAACATATTTCAATCTATTTGTCCTAAAATCCTCCAAATTATATGCTTTGACAATAACTGTATCATGAATGGTATAATGGAAATGACTTGAGATGGATTACTTGAAGGACTGGGATGTAGTCTATATAGTCCTTGACTTACAACCATTTGTTTAGTGACCATTCAAAGTTACAATGGCACTGAGTTATTTAGGAGCATTTTTCACGCTTACAACCATTACAGCATCCCCATGGTCAGATGATCAAAATTCAGATGCTTGGCAATGGATTTATATTTATCATGGTTGCAGTGTCCCAGGGGTCATGTGACCACCTCTTGCGACCTGACAAGCAAAATCAATGTGGAATCCAGATTCACTTAACAACCATGTTACTAACTTAACAACTGCAGGGATTTGTTTAACAACTGCAGTAAGAAAGGTCGTAAAATGGGGCAAAATTCACATAACTGTCTTGCTTAGCAACAGAAATGTTGGGTTCAGTTATGGTTGTAAGTCAAGGACTACTGCATTAAAGACTCCTGGAGGAGTTCTCAGCTTTGAGATACTTGCCTTTTCCCTTCTTGCATGTGTGTGTTCACACACACACACACACACACATGCACACACGCACACAAAAGTATTTATCTGTGGAGGCAAGTATTACATGTAGCAAATGAGAAAGTTTAAGGTACTGGCTAGAAGCCAGTTGAGTGACCTTGGACCAGTTACTCTCAGTTGCAGGAAGCAGACAATAGAAAACAACTTCTGAAATCTTCCCCAAAAAATTTCAGGGACCAATCCAGGCAGTTGGCAAGTGTCAACACTGAATTGAAGGTATGCACATAGGCGAACATGTGCACGTGCATGCATGCGCACACATACACTCACACACACACACACACACACACACACTACAGCAAATGGGAAAGATTATAATAACACATACTGTATAAAGGTCAGACTAGATACTGAGAAGAATATCTAACACAGTCTGGATTCCCTCTTCTGATATTCAGCATCCAAACTGGGTCCACATTTTAAAATTGTGTTTTTCAATAAATGAACTACACTCTCAGTAATTTTAGTTAATAAATTAGTGAATTTCCAGCTTTTCTATGAGTACATGAATACTTTTCTAAAACAAGGACATTTTATCTTTAAGATAGCATCAATATATAAAACAATCTAATAGAGTAGCTAAAATAATTGTGAAACCAAATAGACTGGAAGCAGTTATGTTCAATTTACAGTATCATATAAATGTGTGTTCTTGTATAGAGTAAAATGTAATAGCAGGGACCACTCTGTTGTTCTCCAAAGTCTGTATTGAATCAGAGAAAGGTCAGGAGCACAATTCGATATCACAACCTGAAAAAAGGGGTGTGATGGCTCAGCAGTTAAAAATGCTAAGCTTGTCAGCTAGAAAGCTGAAAGCCTGGGTTAGAGATCTGAGTTCCTGTTACTTGCCCTAACTCCTGGCCACCTAGCCCTTTGAAAGCATGCAAATATGAGTAAATAAATAAGCACCATTTTGGTGGGAAGTAACAGGGTTCCGTGCACCTCAGGGTATAGTTATACTGGTCACATGACCACATAAGTGTCTTCAGACAATGCTGGCTCTCTTGACTAAGAAACAGACGTGAGCACTCAGTCCTAGATTCAGACTCAATTGGACAGGGGAAGTTTCCCTTTATCTGAAGAAAACTAGGATTGGAGGCAAGTTCTGATATTTAGAATTTAAGTACTTGCTATTTTTAAAGTAATCTTATTTAATCAATCACTCAATCCAAACTGAAAATATTGCCAAGTTTGCATCGATTGTTGAGAAAGTCAGTGAGTGTATATTCCTTTTACCAACTTTAGAAATGTTTCTTTACTGATACTAAGTTGCCAAAGTGAATTTCTGTATTATATTAGGTTATGATTTAAAAAGTTCAAAGAGAAGAATTATAATAATAAACTAGAATTTCAACAATATGGATACCTTCTAGATTTTGCCAGGGTGATAAAACATTTTATTTCTACTGTGGCTCACTTCAGTTGTTGTTGTTGTTTTTAAATCCATTTCAGAAAAGTGTTCTTTATGTCTTCTGGTCAATATTTCTTATGTCTTCTGGTCAATATTCTTATCAATATTTTGACATGATAGTACCCTTTAAACTTGCATTTAAGATGAAATGCAGTGTTATATGTGAATATCTATCCTCAAACAGCAACATCTAAGACCTACTACAATTTTATATAAAAAGGAAAGTGACAAACTTACAATGGGAAAAAGAATTGCTGCCCGATCAAACTTTTTCAGCCTAATTTGTATATAGGTGAAAACAAACTTCTATATAGCAGAATATTAAAAGGTATTGGCAAAACTATTTGATCTACATATGAAGCTTACCAGACACAATAAAAATGTATAAACAAGCAGGTGAGTTTTCTGGCCATTCTGTTGTTCTTGTCTGCCAAACTCAGGCACAAAAATGAAGATCATAATATCCTGTTCCCATTAAATGTTGTGAATCATCATTCACTTCCTCCAGTGTCATGATCTGACTAAGATAATTAATCGTCTAAGGGAAGAAAGCAAGCACATGTTGAATGGACCCTTTTATTTATTGAATCAATCATTGCTTTCAAATTCAGATGGATATTCAAAGCAAAGGTAATGGATCTTCTCATTGGTCAGGATTACTGGTTGTGTGTCTCAGCGCTTTGTTAAAAACTCAGCAGATTATGTTTAATTAGATGACAGAGGGCTGGAAATTGCCTGAAAAGATTATTTATCTTCCTGTAGCCCCTGATGTTAGAAATCAAAGAACTGGTACTAATTCTCATTCCTTTTTTCATAAAACTTACTTTGATTTGCAGGCATTTGAGGGGATGTCTTATTTAAAAAGGATCTCTGCTAGAATTCAATTTCTTCAGGTTTGAGCCCTTTTCTCTGGGAGTTCTAGAAGTTGTTACTGAAATATTGCTCACAATGATTTTGCATAGAAGCAATCATATTTCATATTCACATGTTTTATCAGACTTCTTTTGTTCTGGGAAAGGTTAATGACAATAAGAAAGATCATGACAATAAGCTGTAACGGGATTCTGTCATGCTAAATTACATGCTTGTTTGTAATTGAAGTTCACTACCATCTTCTCCACTGTAATGAAAAAGTTGTTCTAGTACAACATACAAACCTTAGAATTGATATATGTAAATATATTCCTTAGTATCAACTCAGACAAGAACATTAACAATGGGGGTTTTTCAGAGCAAAAAAAGTGTAATATTTTAAAGAAAATATTTTCTTAATTGATTTCTTTTATCATGTTTTATATTGGTAATAAGAGGAAAAACAAGGCTGAGGAAAATACATGTAATATTCTATAATGTTTAGCTTTTCAGTAGCTTTTTACTCTCTCTAAAATCTGTAATAATTTTAGATTTCATTTTTGTTCATGCATTAATGGATTTATTTGCAAGATTCACTTTTATTTGAACAAAAACTATTTCAGTAAAATAGCATTCAGTGATACATTCCTCCCTGGCATTTTTTCAAATGACAATCCTATTTAAATGTCAGTCTTGCTATAAAAAAAACAAAAAGTTCAAACGTTATGCCACTTCCTATTCCTCACACATTAGTTAATAAAAAATAAAAATAACGTAGCTGAGGCCACAATGTTTTAACTTTGGCAACTCAAAAATAAAAAGCTCTAGATAGTTGTGTTGTGATATACTCCAATTTATAGCCATTTTTTAAGACTGAATGTAGTCCAATCTCACATTTCACTGTATATGTGCTATGTTGCTTTGCTAGCTCACATTGCAAAATAATAAATATGAAACTTTTAATTTTACTTGTGGCATTCCATTACGATAGATAGATAGATAGATAGATAGATAGATAGATAGATAGATAGATCTCTATCTGATAGATGATAGATTTTTCAATGTGTATGTATGCATGTATTTATGTATGCATGTGTGTACATAAACTGAAAAAAATACTTTAACAGTTCTCAGTTTTAATTTTTAACTCGGTACATACTGTAGGGGAAGAGGAGACAAAGCTGGGGGGTGGAGTTAAGGTTGACATCAGCTTAGAGTCGTTATGTTTCCACAAACAGTCCACGTCCAACCCCTCTTGGATTCCGTTGACCTTTATTTAGTGCCAATTTAGTACTGATATTTAATTGACTAGATTCTTGTTTATAAAAGTAAAGCTAAAGGTTTCTTCTGTTCAGTCATTTCCAACTCTATGGGGAGGTACTCATCTCTATTTCTTAACCAAGGGAGCCAGCATGGTCCAAAGACATTTTGTTGGTCATGTGGCCAGCATGATTAAACACCAAAGTGCATGGAATGGTATTATCTTCCCACCAAGTGGTACCCATTGATCTACTTACATTTGCATGCTTTCGAACTGCGAGGAGGGCAAGAGCTCAGGCAAGTAACAGGAGCTCATCCAGTCACACAGCACTCAAAACCCAGGCGGCAAGCATTTCATCTGACAAGCTCAGCATCTTTAACTGCTGAACCAATGCGCCCATTCTTGTGTATAGACGTAATAAATCTTTTGAACTGTAACTTAATGCATGGTCCTGATCTTTGCACCTGAAACATACTGAAAGATATAACCCAAGATACCAATATTGTTTGGGGTCCTCAAGCATTTTAAGAACATAAAGGTATTCTGAGACCAAAATATATGAGAACGGTGTGTGTCTGTGTCTGTTTATGTACATACATGCATTCATATATATATACATGTACTTATACATTTGTGTGTCTCTGTGTGTATAAAATAATATAGTAAGATATTTCTCCATATTTCTCCTCATTTTTTTAAAAAAAATACACATTGATATTAAAGGGTAAACAGGACAGTTTCAATTACACCAGGCCTGTCAAATTGGCAGCCCATGGGACAGATAAGGCCCATGCAGGCCACATCCACGCTGGCTCCACAAAGACAAAAACATCATAATACGTCACGATACTGCCTGCAATGTGAACAAGTTTGACACCCCTGGATTACACTGTCAGCAGATATAATCCACCCACTCAGATTAGAATATTGTAGGTGGAAACTAACCCACACCAAACTGCCAACTTCTTCAGTTTGAAGGTCCTGATAAAATTAAGCGTAGAGATGGATAGATCAAGCCTGTAGGTCATCAGTTCACAACTAAGTCTGATAACAAGTTCATTAAGATATTGATCTTGACAGTATCTTAATTTACAATTCACAGATACACTGTTCACACAGGATTTACACTAAATTTACACTAATTTATATTAGCACTATATTAGCACTAGAACATGATACATCACATACAGTCTAAACCAATGTCCCAAGGTTTTGCACACTCTGCTTCCTGTTTTCTATATGCAATATATGTCACATTCTAAATAAGCCTACTTGCTACCTCCATGACCAGCTAGTACCTCTGCTTTTTTGACAGGGAACGTGATTAATAAACCCTGAACCTGATAAAGCTTCTTTCTGAAACCTTTAGATTTTTCAATAATCTCATATTTGGCATGCAGTGCTATTGATTCAGGATGCTATTCCCCAGCAACAAGTAAGCAACTATTTTGGACAGACCGAAACCAACGGGGTTTTGATCCATTCAACTATTTATCACCACTGTAAAGTATTACGATCATCTCTGAATCCCCCTGAATCAGCTTTGCACAAATGCTATGCAATATTAATATTGCTAACTGCTCCTCAGATGTCAACAGGCTGCATTTATGCAAAGAGTATTAGCTAGAAAACAGCCACACACATGCCCAGTCCTGGCTGAGATGCTCCTTGCCTCTGTCATGATCTTTCAGTTCAGTCCACCTAGGAAGGAGATTCTCTTCCATGGCAGCCACTGAATTTAAGCAACAAACCTCTTTGGTAAAAATCCTAGAATACTATTTCTCAGAATGCATCATTGTAATGGAGTGATTCAGCAGTCATGCTTGCCTAATATTTGATTACAATGCAACAACACATTTATCTAATCAATTAGTTTCCAGTGGTTTGCAGCTCTTTTATTAAAAAAGGTTGTTCCTTTAATTTTCTGGCCCCAAACTCTGTTCCTAGTTCTTTATTATTTTAATTGCAAATCAATATAGAACTCCATTTGCCATAAATCAGAAACCATATCTTATACTACTGCAGTCAAAATATTGTTCTGTTCCTGCCAAATACAGATAGTCCTTGGGTTATAACCCTAATTAAACCCTGAGAACCAGGGGTGGGATTCAAATTTCTTAACAACTGGTTCTGTGGGTGTGGCCTAATTTGTGGGTGTGGCTTGGTGGTCATGTGACTGGGTGGGTGTGGCTTGCTGACTGGGCATTGCTTGGCAGTCATGTGACTGGGTGGGCATGGTTTGTATGTAAAAATTATAAATATTTATGTAAATATTGAGTAAGAGCAACTTTTACCCAAAATCAGGCAAAGCAGGCAGGCAGATTGAGTTGCTCACAGAATCACAGATTCACTTAGAGATCTATCTATCTGCAATCGGCTATCTGAGTCTGTCACATAAAATTTGCTTGCAAGCAAACTCATAAAATTTGCTAGCAAGCAAACTCACAAAATTAACTCACAACACACTATGTATGTAAATATTGAATTTTTTAATTAAAAAAAGAGCAACTTTTACCCCAAAGCAGGCAAAGCAGGCAGGCAGATTGAGTTGCTCATAGAGTCACAGATTAATTTAGAGATCTATCTACCTGCAATCGGTTACCTGAGTCTGCACTGAAAAGCTTCAGTCCAAGGATTTCCTGCTTTCTAGCTAATCTAAATCTCCTGGCAGAGCAGAACAGCTGATGGTTGGGGGAAAAAGAGGAAAAATAGCAACTTACCAAACCAGGCAAGTTGGATGGCTCGCATGCCAGGTAAGGAGTGAGTGGGCGGGGAGGGGCCAGCCAGTGGAGTGGCTGGCAAGGAATGGTTTCAGGTTACCACTGAGTCAACTAGTTTCTCCAGCCCTGTGTAAACTTCCTCTACTTCAATTCCCCTCACCATCTATCTCTCCCTACCCCAATTTCTGCACTGTTGGACACTTCACACAACATGACCAAGATGAAGACATTACTGTCCTTGTTGCTGCTGTCTACCCACCCATCGTCATAATCATTTCTGGGCCCAGCCTCATATAGCCACTGCACTGTGGGGCTTGAGATCAGCCAGGATAAATGAACCCAATGAAGGGAAGGGGAGGTGACACTGAGAAGGGGAAAGAGGAGGATGAAGTTGATGGTGCCAGGAAATTAAAGAAAGTGGTCTGCTGGGGGAGGGGGTTGGTAGCAATGGTGGAATACTATGGGGTCTTCATCTCAGCAAAGCTATGCAGGATGGCCAAAAAAGCAGAGATGGGGAGGTGGAGATAGGCAGGTGGGTGGAGTTGAAACAGAAGCAGTTCATGCAGAGCAGGAGAACATGCCCACTAGACACTGCAACCCTTGTACCTGCAGGTTGGTCACTAAGACTCCCGATTTTGTGATTGCAGAGACATTGCCATGGTTGGAAGTGTGAGAACTACCTATTTCTTTGCAACACAATCACAATTTCAAACAGTCAATGAACAAATGGTTATAACCTGAGGACTATTTGTAAGGTCTATCTGAATTTTTACATCATTCATGAGTGAACAGTTGTACTTCCATCACTACTTTCTTATACATTGTGTGTGTGTGTGTGTGTGCGCGCGTGTATTTTAGGCTGCCTTTACCAAATTTTCTGCTTCTCAAATAGATTGCAATCTCCAATCCTAAACACACAATGCAAATATATTTGTGTTCCACAAGAAGGGCAGCCCTCATATTTAAGCATTTTTGGTCTGCAGCATTTAATATTATGACCAGGCTTTCCTCTCAAGAGCAAGTATTCAAAAGTACATCTAACTGAAACTCTTCAAACATTATTCTTTTCCACTCTGTTTTGTCTCTTGAATAAATGCATGCTTACATAAAATATATGAGGAACTTACACCAAAGAGAAGTGTTAGAAAACCACCAACCACCAACCACCAATCCTCTTGATTTCTTTTTTTCAGAATTTTGCCTCTGGAATAGAACGTCACCAACTCTCATAAGACAATTGTAATTTCTTACAGAAAATTATCAGGCTCTAACTAGAACCATTAAATAACTTCAAGCAATAATAGTTTATTTAAAGTTTAACTTCTCAAACCGTAACTAGCAGTCTCTGTGGCTCCAATACAAGAGACAAACAATTCTGCTTTGTAAAAGCAATTGCAGTATTTAATGGAGTTGAAGGCTTCACAGTTTCAAGAGGTTTCTCTGTTAAATTGATTTTTAGCTGTTTAGCAGCTTTTGAAAGATGTAGAGTTCCAGGACCAGATCAAGAAAAGTTTCTGCCTGCTTTTTACCCATATTGAGGTTGAGGCGTTGCAAGTCCCATGCTAAAGAATAACAGCAGCTCTCATCGAGCTGCCAAGCTGGCAAATTGCAATAATGTTTTAAAATCCACAGTTCAAAAGACTTCCATCCATGGATTTAATTTAATAGAAACATTTTTACAAACACTATTTTTATGTCAAACTATTTCTATCACACTATCAAGTATAGGTAAAAGCTGTTTTAGATCAAAGTTCTAAAAGAAATTATTCTAGAGACATGTCAATCAATATTAAATTGTAGTCTGGTGATTCATAGCTCAGACAGTTGTTGGAACTTAAGTGCAGGAATTAACACCTGAGCACCAACAGCTTTTCCTTTGACATAATGATAAAGAAGACACTGCAAATTTTATTGAAAATTGTGGATCAGGATTTGATCTGACATTTCATTTTGTTCATCTTATCTTGCACATTAAGACTATCTAGGTACAAGCCTTTTATCTCCTTTTGTCTGTTCTTCTACATCACGTGCAGAACTGCAATATATGAGGCTGGTAAAATGAGGACCCAGATTGTTGGGGACAATATGTTAACTTAGAGAGGGCTGTAAAGCATGTGAAAAGATATACAAGTCTAAATGCTACTGCTACATCCCTCAATAGTTGATTTGCTTTAAATACTTTTGGTCAGATAAATTACAACACTGATAACAACACAGGGTTGATCACAAATTGTCAGATTTCTGTATTTTTCCTATCAAGCTAACATTCCCTTTTCTCTCACCCTGTCCTAGTTCACTTCACTAAACACAATGGTAAGTGTAATAATTTATGCAGAAATGCCATACATAATGGAACATTCATATTTCATGTTCCTGGGTTGTTATTGTTTTTTAATGTTTTGTTTTCCTTTGTTTTCTTTTGTTTGCTGTTTCAGGTCCTAGATTACTCCCATAAGAGAAAAATGGAAATTAAAACATTGATTGATAAGAAAAAGATGACACCCACATATGGATAACTAATTATATTCCATGCACACTACCCATAAAATTGACCATCTGGAATTAACCTAAGTCAATCCTGAACTATCATCTGAAAAGCATTTCTATCATTACCTGAAAATTGTCACAGCTGGAATGGAGCCCATGGTGGCTGAAACTGAGCTTTTCCCATTGACTTCAACTCAGTAGGAATTGAAATCGGCTTTGGGATTCCTACAGAAAATTAAAATGTGCTCTGACCTGTATAATGAAAAGCTTATACTTGCAAATTGCCAATTATTCTTAATACTTCTTTAACAAATTCATAGAGTTTTCATTAACATTCATTGTCAACTGATGCTAAGGCTATCATGACCCTCAAATTTTCTTTGATAAAGAAGATCTACTAAGGGAGGGGGGGTGAGACATAAAATATAGAAGAAATAATGATTGCAAAATGGATAATGAAGACTAATCAAGTATCCAGTCTGGGAAACACTGATAAGCATTTAGCTGATTTCTTTCATTTTACATTGTTTTTATCTGATTGCTTTGATGTTCTGAGTCCCCAAACTTTCAGTGACAACCACAACAAAACCTAGCAACTCATGGAATTATATACTTGAGGCAAGAGCAAAGGTCAGCAATCACCATTTTTACACAAAGAATCTTCATTTAAATGCAAATGTTAGCCTTTCTTCTCAACCTTTAAACAATCATTTTGTAAAAAAAAGGCTACTAGTTCCAGTATATTTGCAGAATAGGGATCTATGGGATAACTCTGTAATTTTATTTCAGTTTTTACATTACGCCATTTAAATTGTTATATAACACTGTTTGATTATGTTTCCCTATTGTTTATCAACTCAGTTTTGAAGACTAAACATAGCTCTTTTAATACAGTACTCTGTCATAACTTCTTAGACTGGCATTCATCTGTATATATTTCTTCGTCCAATTCTCCAGTAAATAATTTGCTCTTTTGCTTGCAAGAAATCTTTATATTTTTAGTATCTGTTACTACTGGTATTAATCCTTAAAGATTACTGTATATTCTCTCATGTAGGCAGATAGGGATACAGTATTCTAGATTAAACTCATGACTTTAGTTGGCCCTCTGTTTTTTCAGTTGTGCTACAAAATAGAATTACTATTACTGGCTTACTTTGCTGTGGTACTGAAAGTATAAATAAGGATCCTTCCAGGTAACTAGCCTTTCCATTGTCTATATTTTAAGAAGCAATATAAGTCTTGTAAATAAAAATAAACAAATCTCTTCTGACCTTGTAAGGAAAAAGAAAGAAGGCTTAAAGAGGCTATTCAGATGATTTATGGTGACCTAAAATGCAACTGGAATCACGGAACCTATAGATAATTATAGCCACCCAGAGTCACCTTATAGGGGAAATAGATGGCATAAAAATTAATAAATAAAACTTTTTAACCAATAGCAAACAGTTAATTCAATTTTAATTTATATCAGCAAAGGATACTCTGTTCTGTTCCCTTAATAATGCACACAAATGATTTATTTTAATTATTTAGAAAAATAATTACAATTAAAGTGGTTTGGATGCTTTAATTGGGGCACTATGGGGGCAGCATGATTTCCCACTGAATTGATAGAAAAAGACAAAGGCTGTATATTGAATATTTTTCCAATAGTGATAGAATTATTTAGAGATTTTTCTTAGGTTATTAATATTAACTTAACATTCTTAAATTATTTTAAGGAGATATGTAAAATATTAATATTTTAGCAAAATCCCTAGATTTTCTTTAAATAAATTATGGTTATCATATGATATGCTTTAGCATGATGATGGGGGTTTTAATTTAGTCTTTCAACCTTACTGTTGAGCAAATATTTTATGTACCTTTTTCTTTATAATGAAATAAAGCAAACAAACTACTATGGATATAATTAGGAAGTACTTATGTGATGCTTTTGAAATAATGGATGGGGGTAACAATTGTATTTTTCTTTCCTTTTTCTTGTTTGTATGGTTTCCCCCGTCTTTTTTTTTAATCACAAAGGAAGGGTGGGAGGAAGGTGTCAATAGCAGATTTAGGCCACAGAAATCCTGGTGACCTACTTAGATAGCAGGTGCAAATAACTCTTCTTGTGGCCATCTATTGATCATTTGAAAGTTTTGGCCCAGTTCTGGTAGCCCTATTTAATAGCACTTCCAAAAGGTGATTTAGTTTAAATAATCTATTATCCTTCCAGCCAAATTAAGTAGCTACAAACTAACCCATATTCTTTTTTTTAAGTATTCTTGAAATAGGGTAGTTTATAGTTTGTGGTATTGTTCTGGTTGGTCATGACCTTCCTAATGTGGGTTGTTTCTTTTTATTTATAGGCCACCTAGAAGATTATATCAGATGATTCAGCAGGAACATATAACATTTTTCAAGGTGAGGGCACAAATACTCTTAGAATAGCACAACAGGTACTGCATTTCACAATATACACGGGGCAAGGATTAAAAAAAAGTTGGCACAGCCAAGATATAATCGATATAATTTACTCAGTGTTTAAATTTAATTAACAACATGCAGTTAATTTGATTGTTCTCTTTCTCTTTAATAATTTTTGTACTTTACACATGCTCACACAATCAACCACTTGAAAACAAACAAACAAAACTCTGTATGATTCTGAATAGGGATTAGGAAATGGTTAACTCTTTTCTCTTTATGCAGTTTTCCCCTATGAAAATCTTACCCAGCCAGTTTCAGCTGCAATGAAAATGAGGACTTAAGAAAGGTGTGCAACAAAACACGAAAAATAAAGTCATGAATGAATGGGTTCATGGGTGTTTTCTCAATGGATTATATTACCAAAGAAGCTGCTTACTACAAAGAATGTAAAAGTAGGTTTAACTGGAGCAGAGATTATTTTTTAGAAGGTAAAAGCTCTGGAAGCAAGGGTTTGAAACTCCTCTCCTAGCTCCATCTTTTGAGATCTACAAAACTGCTGCATTGAAAAATACCAATAAGTTCTAATAACTTTTTAAAACATACAAGGTAATACATTATTTGATTCTTCAAGGAGGAAAACTTTGGTTACTTGATTCTATTATTTACTTATTTGGTAAATGTCAGGCTTCAAACGGGTCAGAAAGCACCTGGAGCTGCCCACCTCACACATCATTGAAGGACAAAGTTTAAAAAAGCAAAATAAAACAAAGTAACCAAAAATATCATATAAATATTTTTTAAAAACCAAATTAAAATGATGTAAACAATTAACTATAAAATATTATATTAAAATTTGCTACCTTTTTGGGGAACAGGTAGGTACAGATAATCTTTAACTTATGACCATTCAATCAGCAACCATTTGAAATAATGATGGTGCTTATGCCCCGTCTAAAGTTCCAAACATCCCTGCATCTGGTCATATTATCAAGATTTGGGGCTTGGCAGCATGACGTCCTTATAATCACAAGAGTGCTGCACCTCCCTCTCCCTTTGGGCTGAGAGGCCGCAGCTGGTTAGTACCACCAGCGAATGGGCCTCCTCTTCTTCCCCCCATCTCCTGAGAGGCCTAGCTCTTTTCCCTGTCTGCCATATTCATATCCAGTGTGGTGAGGCTCAGCTAGAAAGCCAGCAAAGGAAATCTTTCTCAAGGCTAGAGGAGCAATCTTTCTCAAGGGTGGCCAAAAACAAAAATTTTACTGACTGACTTCCTGCTCCTAGCTCACCATGAGAAAAAGTACTTCTCTAGCCTTGAGGAAGATTGCCTTCACTTGCTTTCTGGTTAAAAAGCTAGTGAATGCCATTTTTCTCAAGGCTGGAAAGAACCTCTCTAGCAAAGTCAGTCTTCCTCAAGACTAGAGGAGGAGAGTCCCATATGTTGTTAAGTTTAGCTAATTAAGGCTTTCCAGCCTGTGGCAGGTTTCCATGTGACAGTAGCCTAGCTAGCTAAGACTTTCTGGGCCAGGGAAAGACCCAGATCTCTCAGGAGTGATGGAGGGTAGAGTATGCAGCAGTAGGCCTAAGCATTTGAGACTTCCCAACCCATGGCAGGTTTTCATATGCTGGTAGAGCACATAGGTGCCTCAAGGCCTCACCAATCTCTTGAGACACCTATTTATGGTTGCTTAATGACACAAAAGGGAGAACTGAGATCGTGGTCATTGAGTGAAGCAGTCACCTGGATAAGTGTCTCACTTAACAACCACAACAATTTACAATCAAAATACCAGATTCAATTCTGGTTGTCAGTCAAGGACTACATGTATATATTTTCAACTTTATAACTGGATCAACTAACTATTAATCGAGAACAGACTGTGTACAGAATGGTCTAATGTTTCTTGTACATCAAAATTTTAATATGATGAATAGTATTTCAGGCACTGCAGAACTGATGCAGTAAACTGTTTTACATAATCATAGTCATTATTCCTCAGAAAAGTAGCAAACATTAGAGGTTGATTATGCTGTTACTATGAAGGGAGACCTTATTTGTCTATGAACATGACAGTTTTAAGTTCAATGCAGTGTTCATTCATCTACTACAAGCTGTGCAAAGTAATATCAAGCTGAAAATACCAAACTAATTAGTAGGAACAATGAAGATTCAATCTGGATAGTCTTTCTTAAGACTGCTCATTTTAAGGAATGATCTTTCAATTTTCCCTAAAAGCTTTCTGCTGCAAATTGTTACTCAATATTAACTTCTGGATTACATTGTATAAATAATTTAAGTTCTCTGAAACATTATATACTAAAGATTTCTCTACATCTCTAATATACAGGGGAGGGAAAGTTATGTTTGCAATTTCTTAAATAAAAACACAACATCTGAACACTTTGTTCTTTTTACAACCTCAATATAATGATGTTATTTTCTATATAGCTGTGTCTAGTAGTTTCTATGAAGATCAGGATGCTGGATCATTGGTTTGACCCAACAGGAATGCTCTAGTCTTCTCATTTATGGTCTACCAATTTAAAGTAGATTTGTAATATAACTTAATGTTTTAACAATTAAAAAAACCTAAAAATTGAAATTATTGGTCTTTAAAATTATTCAGAAAACAATAGTGATGCATTCTAACAGGTTATGATGGAAAAATTAATTTCTATAGTATTTGAGTCATCTAAAAGGCTGTGAATAATTGCTTAGAAGTGCCAACACTTTTTCAAAGAAAATTATATAATTCTCCTCCCTACCACTAGAGAAGAGACAGTTTTAATTAGAATCTGGAATGTTTTTAGACCCTTTCTTATGGAATAATGGGATGACAGAAATCAATTCCTTTATCTTCTCTTTTTAATCAAAATTCAAATCCTTTTTACCAGGCTTTTGATGTAGTTCTGCATAAGTGATTCACAGCAAGTAAAATGGCAAATCTTCTGCTTTCAGGGAACATTGTAATTCATAAAGTAGGCTAAGTAATTCACATACTTAAAACTTCAATGGCATGTGCTTTTCTGTGAAACTTTAGAGAATTGAGCACATGGAATTTGTGTGGTGTGTACATGTGTGTTCCAGAAATGATATTATTTGCAATCTCACAATTAATTCAATGAATTGCTTACTCAGTCAAGGGTATAGTTTGGAATGAGTTACAGTATTAAAAGTATGTTTAATAATGCAAAGATGATTATCTGTTATTTAATGATGCTCATCATGGTCAAACTGATCTTTAGGGATCCATGCCTAAGCAGAAAGTGGCATTATATGACCTTGGATGGTCTCTGAAAGGCTAAGCATGGCATCATCGGGCTATTACTATGATGTAAGACTAATATAAAGTGTTTGGACTGTATGTTAAACTGTAAAGTCAGAAAACGGAATGCAGAAAGAAAGCTGGTAAAAACTTCATCAGCATGTTATTGCCAAGGGAACTACAGTTAGTCCTTCACATACAAATATTCTTTTAGTGACTGTTTGAAGTTGCAATGGCAATGAAAAAAGTGAATTAGGAACAATCCTTCTGGCCATCGCAGCATCCTTCCTGGGAAGTGGTTGCTTCACTGTAATCCATCACAAAATATGTATTGCTTTAGATAAAACCCTCTGTTCAACAATAACTATTTCCCATCATTCATTTAGGTTGCTCCCAAAAGGAGGAAGAAGAATATACAAGCTACTGTAATTCCTCTTTGTTATATATATAAACTTTATATCATGTTATGCATCATTTTGTAGTCTTACAAGCTGGATGGTGTAGCAGTAATGTTAATTTTAGTTAAGACACAGCACTCATTCATAACTGTAAGAAGTTAGGCCTGATAGTTTTAGACAAGATATTTGCTTTAAATATATGCTACCTTAAGAGAAAACCAATTTAAAGTATGTCAAAGATCATAGGCAGATTTTACTTTGGAAAGAGAAAAAAACTAAAAAAGTATCAATTACATTGTTCACCTTACTTTTTTTCCTTTCTTAACTACTTTTTTCTTATATTTTCCTTCCACTTTGCTTTCACAGCAAGACTACAAAATTAGCATAGTATAAAATACAAGAAACAATGAAATATTAAAGACAATTGATAATCAACAATAAAACTAAACCAAGAAACAGAAGAGCCTCCTCAAATGAACAAACAAACAAATTAAATAAATAAATACAAATACTTGAGCAACAGCAAGCTGCTGTAGGTTCATTTTCTTCTCCTACAAGTTTATTGTAGGAAAAAAGATGATAGGACTTCTCTTTATCAGTTCCTAAAGAGAATTTAGCCTTTGGAAGGACAGCTGCCAGGCCACGAGGGCAGGGCAACATTTATGAGGGTAATAATCATTTCTTCTCCTTTTCTGTTCTGGATACTTGCAGTTGAATGACCCTAACAGAAGAGTGACCATTCATGAGGAGTGTGTCAATTGTTTGAGCTTCAAGATTAAATTGCTAAGCCAAACCAATTATGTGGAATTGGAGATTCAATTGTTTGGTAGCTTTCAGAGAACACCTTATTGTAGGAAGAGATTCCACTGTGAAAAAAAACTTTTCTAAAAAGACCTCTGGGATAGGAACTTGATCCCTTAAAGGTGCTTAAAGTGAAACTTTTTTTAAAAAATGTTGATTACAGCTACAGCTGTAGAAAATCAGGGGAAAGGATATTGAACACCTGAAAAATGAACCATACTCATGCCCCAGTAATACTGTTAAGACAGCAATACAATGGAAATTACTAGTGAAAGATCTGAAGAGCTCCCTTCAGTTTTCCAGCTTCCCACCCACAATATGTATTATGATCAAACAAGCAGCTGTCAAGTTTAACAAACATAATCATGTCCACTTCTGCTATTCATTTAAAATTTCATAATCAAAGCACAATATATGAATGTACCCGAATTATCTATTCTTAAAGAAAACTGAATGAGCTTTCAGTAAGACAATAATCAAATTCCTTTGTTAAAAAAATTAAATCTGAATAGTTCAGGTTGATTTAAAAAAAACCAAGGAAGTACATCAGCATGAATTCATTTTTTTAAAGAAAGTCCTGCTTCCTTCCCCAAAGATGTGAGTGTTTCTTTGTTTTTCTTCTGACAAATCTACTCTAATTTTTACAAGGACAAATATTTTATCATCATGTATAGCCCACCCTTTGCTCAAATCCCAGGTACATCGAATATAGACTTGATTCATATTTCTTTGGAGAAAACCCAGCTTTTGAAATGATAATGCTTATGATTTATCAGACTAGTTTTCTATGGCTCAGCTAGCTTAAGGGATTGACAGTGAGATACCGAACATTTCATTTGGGGGGTTTTATATTGGCTCAGACACAGCCAGAAAATCTTGCTTATAAGATCAGCGCATTCCAGCAGGTGTGTATAAACCTGGCAGGCAAAAGCCAAGGAGTGTGAAATTGGTTTGGTAATTGGACAGAGAGACTAAGTGATTAAAAACAAAACAAAGCAAAGCACCTTGGCTTGATTGCCACCTGAAAGGGGCTTCACAATTGGATGGGCAGAGAAGAAACCTGGCTATCCACCCAACAGCTTCCAGTTCTCCCTCTCTCTTTTATAAAATGAGGGCTCTAGAGATACTACTTTATCCTGTACTTTGAGAGATTTGAAACCAAGTCAAACAATTTAGCGGCATTGAAAGACAATCAAAAAATAGTGTTTTGACTACAGCAAAAGAAAATGAAAAGTAAAATGGGTATGTATCTTTTACAAGCAGAGTATGATCAACACAAGCAAGCATTAAGAAAAAGGCCCATTGGCATGGGTGAACAGAAGTTGCCATTTCTAAAAACATTCAAATGAATGTTGCACCATGTAATTACCATTTCAGGAGGCAATCTAAAACAACAATTCCAGAGCAATCTTCTTACCAAAGACTATCTATTGTGAGTATTCAGTGATAATTTCAGTTGCTAGCAATTTCAGTTTAATTTAAATATTAATTTTCTAATTTTCTGTTAACCACTCCCTGAACTTTCATAAATTATGGCTCTTAACAATGGAGTTGGATATAAATAGTAAACTTTGCTGTGGATGTCTTTTCACAATGCTTGGAGGCTATAGCAGGGGTGGGATGGTACTGGTTCTGCCCGGCTCTATAGAACCAGTAGCTCTGAAGAGCAGCAGACACCAAAGCGGTTCTGTGTTTGCTACTGTTTGGCCTACTTGCCTGCCTGGGCTCTTACCTGTCCTTTATTTCCTGCTTTTTCAACCTCAGCTGCTTTGCACTGCACAGCTGCGGTTGAAAAAGTAGGAAAAAAGTGGCTTTTCAAATGCTGTGCACCCGCATGCAGCGCTTTTCAGCTGTCTGGGCAGCACAGCTTAAGGTTTTTTACACACGCATGCACGCGCAAAACGTAGTCACCGAACCGGTAGTAACACCAGTTGAATCCCACCCCTGGGCTATAGGGATATGGATGGGAAACCATATGCTTCAATTGAACCCTCATAAGACAAGGTGGCTATGGGAAGCAGTACACCTGAGAATTTATCATCTTTGCTCTTGGATGGGATTGCACTGCCCCAGACAGACCTGGTGCATAATCTGGATCAGGGATGTAAAACTCACATCGTCATGGCATCATCATGTGACGTATCGCAACTTAAAAAAAAAAAAAAACCAGGCATGGACCTGGCCAGCATGTGACATCCAGCCTGCGAGCCATGAGTTTGTCAGCCTTGATCTGGATGTTTTCCTGGACTTCTGCTTGAGGAGCAGGTGGCAATTGTGATAGGAGGGCCTTTGCTAAACCTCTTGGGTACCAGCAATACCCCTTCCTGGATCAAGAAGCCCTCTTTTCAGTCACTCATGCCCTAGTCATCTCCAAGATGAACAACTGCAATACAGTCTACCTGGGTCTACCCTTGAAGAGCATCTGGAATCTGCAATTATATGCAGAATGGAGCAGTTCAAGCAGTTTTGCCCCCCCCCCACCCCCACCCCCGGTTATACATGTAA
This sequence comes from Naja naja, assembly GCA_009733165.1. Taxonomy (NCBI): domain Eukaryota; kingdom Metazoa; phylum Chordata; class Lepidosauria; order Squamata; family Elapidae; genus Naja; species Naja naja. The sequence goes on along the minus strand of CM019148.1, from coordinate 167,547,595 downwards.
CACCTCTGTTATGAAAGCTTCACTGGGTGGCAATTTACTTCCGAGTCCAGTTCAAAGTGTTGGTTATCACTTTTAGAACACTTCATAGCAGCAGTCATCAACCTGTGGGCTGCAGCCCACTGGTGGGCCGTGAGAAAATTTTGGTGGGCCGCAGAGAAAACTCACCCCCAGAGCACCCCCCCAAAGCAATTAATCCAGGCTGCACAGAAACACAAGGCTAAGCTTCCCACATGGCCCGTGGGAACCCTCCCCACCCACTCACTCTTACCTGGCAAACTTGCCTGCTAAATTGCTATTTTTCCGACCATCATCTGTTCTGCTGTGCCAGGAGATTTAGATTAGCTAGGAAGCAGAAAATGGTTGGGTTTCTTACTTTCTAGCTAGTCTTTAGATCTTCGGCTCTGCTTTTAAGCACAGCCGAACCTCCCTTAGGACTGAAGGTTTGCTTGCAAGCAAATTCAGTGCAGAATCACGGCAAGCAAATTTGAGAGATTGAGCTAGCCGATGGCAGATAGATAGATCACTGAATGTGAGCAACTCAATCTGCCTGCTTTGCCTGATTTTGAGTAGAAGTTGCTTTTTTAATAAAAAAATCAATATTTACATACATGGAATGTTGTGAGCTAATTTTCTGAGTTTGCTTGCTAGTAAATTTTATGAGTTTGCTTGCAAGCAAATTTTATGTGACAGACTGAGCTAGCCAATGGCAGATAGATAGATCTCTGAATGAATCTGTGATTCTGTGAGCAACACAATCTGCCTGCCTGCTTTGCCTGATTTTGGGTAAAAGTTGCTCTTTTTTTAATAAAAAAATCAATGTTTATATAAATATTTATATTTACATACAAGTCATGCCCAGCCAGTCACATGACCACCAAGCCACACCCACAAATTAGGCCATGCCCACAGAACCAGTTAGTGGTCCCTGGGACCTAAAATTATGAGTTTGGTGGTCCTTGAGGTTCAAAAGGTCGGTGACCCCTACTTCATAGCATGGGAACAGGTTACCTGAGGAACTATCTGTCCCAATTACATCAATCCATCACACTTGGTTAGGAAGGAAGGGCATGCTGCAGATCACATCAGTTAAAGAATTTCAACTGGCAGGATCTAGGACATGGATGTCAAACTCACAGCATCACGTTGCAATGTTTTTTCCCTTCGTGGAGCTGGGGTCTGCATGTGATGCGTCCGGCCCGTGGGCTGCCAGTTTGAAACCCCTGATCTAGGATCATCCTTCTCTGCTGTTGCCCCTGCCCTTTGGAACATGTTACCTCCAGAGATGAAATTTACCCCCACTCTTCTGGCTCTTCTGAAAAAGATTAAAAGCTGGCTCTCCCCAATTAACATGGAGGTCTATTATGCAATCCTGGGGATATCTGGTGGCTTGACAGTGATCTCTCTGCTCCACTCACCTTCTATAGGCTTTTTAACTTTTAACTTTTTTTTTTTAACTTTTAACTTGTACATTTTAATCTTGTTTTCTAAGTTTTTTTTTAATTGTGCTTTTAATATTATTTTATAACATTATTTATAAACTGCCCAGAATCATTTTAAGTGAAATGGGGATTGTACAAATTTGATAAAATAGCTTATGGCTAATTAAAATACTTCAAATGATTATTTAATTAAAAATTAAAATTTATTTTTGACAATTTAAAATATAATCCCTTGCAATTTACTAAAAACAAAAACAGAAAAAAAAAGAAAATAATTGCCAAGGACATGGAAGTATTGAATCAAAGTTCAATTTAATTCCTGAGATGCTACCATAGGAACACCATTACACATGGTGATTAAAACTACCAACTAGAATAAGCCAAAGATTTGACATCACATGCAAGAAAGATTTATAAGCATTAATACAAATCAATCATTTAATGGACCTCTTTTAAATAAACCAGGTCTAAGATAACAGAGGGAGTGTGATTTTTCTTCCATGGAATTGTGTCAGATTATCACACTGCTTGGAAAAATCCCTGTCGTCTTCTTAACAAGGATTCTTAGTAGTGGTTTGTGATTGTCTCCTTCCTAGGGCTGACAGAACATGACTGGCCCAAGATAATCCAGCTGGCTTTATCCCTAAGGCAGGACTAGAACTTCCAGTTTCTAGCCTGATGCCTTAATCACTACACTAAACAGGCTTTCTAACATATTGTTATGGTTAAATACTGCTCAAAACAAATTACCCTCGTTGGTATGTACATGATATACAGCATCTCACAATACAAAGGCATGTCTCCCACTCCACTGGTAAAAATAACCAACACAGTAAAGAATTATCCAATTCCTATCAAACTAGTGGTCAAAGGCAGCAAAGGCCCATTTATAAATTAATAAATATCTTTACTGTCAAGAGTGAAAGCACTACTGTCTCTCCAGGAGCATCATGTATCACAGTTCTGGAACAATTACAAAAAAGTGTTCCGCCCTCTATTCATCCCCCCTCTTTTTAATTTGGTTTTGGTTTTTTGTCATTTTCATAAAATTGGCAATATGGGAAGCATTATGGGAAGAGCCTTGGTGGCCCTTCTTCCCCAATTGCTCAGTTTGACTGTGTGACCAGCTCTTGAAAGAGTCCTGGTTGTGTCAAACTTCTTCCAACTGAGAATTATGGAGGCCATTGTGCCCTCAGGAACCTTCACTGCAGCAGAAATTTTATTGTAGGTTTCCCCAGATGAGCCTTCCAATACTGTCTGATCTCTGCTGGCAATTCCTTCCACCTCATGACTTTTACTCCACTACAGTATGCATTGACAGTCGTGAGGCCTTTTATAGAGAGGTGTGTGCCTTTCCAAATCATGTCCAATCAATTTAATTTACCACAGGTGGACTACAATCAAGGTGTTTAAAAACATGTCAGCAACAATCAAGAGAAAGGGAGGCACCTGAGGTAAATTTCACATTTTATTGCAAAGGGTCTGAATACTTATGCCAATGTGGCATTTCAGTTTTCTCTTTTTAATAAATTTACAGACATTTCTAGAATTCTTTTCAGTTTGTCATTACATACTGAGTATATATTGAGAAAAAATGAAATTCAACAACTGGAAGAATCAGGCTGCAGCATAACAAAATTGACAAAAGTAAATGGGGTCTGAATACTTTCTGAATGCACTGTACATCTCTGCCTTGTCCATAGAGAAAAATGACAACCCTAAACAAGGCAGCTATTAATCATTCTTCATTTCTCAATATAGCCAGGTGTTCAATAAAACCCTGATCTTTTTGACAATTCCTGGTTTTTAAAGCTATTAACAAAAACACACCTTGGAAAGCTTTCCCCCTTAACCCTTTCTTAACACTTTGACAAAAACACAGCTGCTCAACAGTTAATTTCAAATGTAATTGCCAAATTGCCACAGGAACAAATCATTTGGTATGTGTACTTAAGGAAAAGCAATAATTACCCAGGAAAAGAATAACCACATTACAGACTTTTAAATATTTTTTAAACATTTTGAAGGCCTACTCTTGAAAGAGATGGGATATATTTTTGTTTTAGCTTCAGACCATTATATCTCTATACCATATATTTATTCAGCACTAAAAGTTGTTATCTCATCTATCCATCACTCTTCTATACTGAAATTATTCATTTATTGTACTTTTTTGCATATCAATTGCAATTTTCATCCACTGAAATACTTAACAGAATGATTGCTTTAAGGCCAGTATCCCTTTTAATGCAATTTAATTCCATTATCCAATTTGCTTGAAGCATTTTGCTAAGAATACTGAGTAATGAAAAACACTTCAGTCCGTCTTGTCACTAACTAACTTTAGCTTTCTGTTTAAATCTTTGTTTCTGGAAAAAAGCGTGATTGTACCAATACTCTTAAAAGGTATCTTGTTGGAATTAAAACTATATACAGTACTTGCAATATTTCACTGTTTTTCATATATTCCACTGAAATCTAATCTCAATGACTTTTTTATCAGCTCATGAACAAAAAATGTGATGACACCTCACAAAACTAAATGAGGGGAAGGGGGGATGGAAAAAGAGACTAATATCTGTTTTCTCAAAAACATGTTCTTGAGTTAAATACGAGGTCTGCTCCCCACAAGTTTCATAGCCATGTAGGGCTAGGATTGCCTCTCTAACAGAATCCTCATAAAATATATTGGAAACATAAGTCACAGAAATACTAGGGCTAAATCTGTATTTTTCAGATAACAAGATAATTTTGTTGCTGGGCTGCAACAGTCTAACACAATCATCCCCTCAATTTCTTATCATAATGGCATTATAGGAACAATAGTGAAGATTAGAATCACTGTGAATGTTCAAACAACGCTTATTTGAGCTGTTTAAAGATATTTAGATTTTTTAAAGTTCTGCTAGAGCGTTGCTCTTTCTAATTAACATTTCACAAACTATACTTATTTCTTATTGATGTTCACTTTTAGTAACTGGAAATCAACCCCATTATGATTAATTATGAATTGTTATCAAAGAAAATATATAATATTTACATTCTACACAGGGCTACCCTGTTTGTCACACTCTGTGGTAATTTGCTAACTTTCAATTAACAGTTTACACAATAGGGAAAATATGTTTTGAGCAGAGATTGTTCATGTGGTAATAAAAATAATAATTAAAGAAAATGAGGTTATTCGCACTTACATTGCTTGAAATAATCTTGTGTCTTTAAAAATGTCAATATATTGAATTTCGCTTCAGATAACTTCCTACTGCACTTTAATTCTCCCTATGTCTCTAATAATTCATTTATTTTGCTTACTCTGCAGTCAAAATCATGGTTTCAATTTCTCAGTAATAGAAATCTGCCAAAGGCAAACTTCCATACCATAACCTCAATTATAGCTTACAAAAGAGAATTCTTCACTTATTTTCTGCTGGAGTTGACACTTCACCTTAAATGAAAAATCCTATAGACTGTTGGTTGACAAAAATACAAAGAATAAAGGACTATGTAACAAAAGGGAAAATTTAAACAAGATTAAGGAGTAGCATTTTACTTTTTGTAAATACATTTCTGCTGTTCTTGTAGACTGAAATATAGTGGATAATTGTGACTACATTTGCAAGTAAATGAATTGATACACAACAAAATGTAACACTTGCCTCAATATCCATCCATATGGGGATATTAAAACAGTTCTCTATTTTTTTCAGTATGTATTTCAAAGCAGATACATAGAAATTTTGGTTTATTGGGTGAAAAAATGTTAGATAAAAAGAATCTGCATTAAGTGATATCGGTAATTCAGAAATGAAGATGATCTACCTATCTATCTATCTATCTATCTATCTATCTATCTATCTATCATAAAGCATATAAAGATTGGGTGACTTCCAATTCTTTTTTAAAGAAAAGAAAAATAGTTTATGTCTACATGCCAATAGCTCTGTAGAAAAATTCTACCTTCTGGTAGTAATTTGATAGAAAACAAAAAAGACAATGCAGCATACAGCATCTGTTTGTATCACAATCATGCAACTTGTTTTAATACAATGAATGGATCCAATGATATCAAGTTGTAGATAAAAGACAGCATCATCATCTACTTATATTGATTGACCATTAATTCATACCAGATGAAACTAAAACAGGGCTTCTTGAAAACAAGTTGTACCAGATATATTAGCAATATAGAATTATACATTTGAGGTAAAATAAAATCAATCTAAGCAAAATGCAAACATATGGAACCTTGCAAATTTTGTGCACTGTCAAGGGCCATTGTTTAATACAAAGGATTACAAAAGGAGAACAAATGCATAGAAGATATAATATTGATTTTCTCCATTTATCTTATTATTGAATTTAAGACAGAAATGAAAAGAGGAAAAAAGCTAATCTGGTCCAGGACAACTACAAAGAACACCTGCATAAAGCAGAGCACAGTATGTCACAACCAAAAGCCAGACACCCTGCTAAAAGACAATAGTAAATTAGGCAGCTACAACTAGCAAGGGGACCACAGTGAAGGAATGAAATAAAACCGAATCAGCATTAATCAAACACCTCTTACTAAACCATTGATAAAAACAGAAGCAGTTCTGATTTTTCAGTTTTCTTTTCCTTTCTGATTGATGTTTCACATGCTGCAGATGTAATTATGATAGTTGGTTGATTTACTGATATTGAACACATTTCTAGCTTGACACAAACAAAAAAGTCTCTTAGCAATAAGGATTGGTGGATCTTTAGGTGACACTCCCTGCATGTTGCATCAGATCTCAAATATTCCAATAGTATGACATACAGGTAGTCCTTGACTTATAATCTTTCATTTAGTGACTGTTTGAAGTTACAATGGCACTGGAAAAAGTGACTTATGACTGTTTTTCACACTTATGACTGATGCACAATCTCCATGGTCATGTGAAATTCAGGTGCTTGGCAACTGGTTCATACTGATGATGGTTGCAGTGTCCTGGAGTCATGTGATCACCTCCTAAAACCTTCTGACAAACGAAGTCAATGGGGAAGTCATATTTACTTAGCAACCATGTTATTAACTTTACAACTGCAGTGGTTCACTTAATAATTGTGGCAAGAAAGGTTGTAAAATGAGGCAAAATTCACTTAACAACTGTCTTTTGTTTAGCAACCGAAATTTTGGGATTGATTGTGGTGGTAAGTCTAGAACTACCTGTAGTCAACAAATGATGAATAAGCACTTTACAATTTACTGTAATACATGACCACTGTCGTTATTAATGGTTTCTAGGTGCTAGGTGCTTAATTAATGGTTTCTAGGTGCACCTAATTATGTTCCAATCCAACTCTTTGATTTTATTAAAATTGTTTCCAAGTAAAAAATGAAAGGCAAGCATTTAATGCAGTTATATCAGGTAGTTTATGCTTGTACAATTAGTTAATTGTTCCATTACAGCTATTAAGCTTTACATTTCAGACTCAACATGATTTCTTGAGGGCCAAAAAGCTGTTCATCTAAGGCAGAAACTATCTTGATTCTAGTTTATGAACTACATTTATCTTGTTCTTTTTCCGTTTTACTTCCACACTCAATCTTCAGGCATATTTCCTCTGAGTAGGGCCCTCCAAGAGTGTTCTATAGGCAATATTCATAACCACTGGACATATACCTAGAGCTCATGGAGGTTGGAGTCCAAAATACTTAAAACAGTTTCACTGTTATCTTAAATGCAATAGGTGCTTTCTGGCATCTCATTTTTTGGCTTTGTGAGGCTTGAGCATAGATCTAACATAGACCTAAATTGGCTTCAACCCCCTGAAAACTAAAATATGCATACTATTATAAGGTTCATAATAATATAGTTATTATTCGAGCATAAGTTCTCAAATGTATGGCAGCTCAAATGAACACCACAAGCTATAATGCTCAGATTTGCTTGATTTGGCAGGTATCAAATCAGGCATTCATGCTGAGAAACTTTAGAGGCATTGCTAAAATCAGTGGTGGAAGCCAAGGAACAATACTCATATAACATGCCCTCACAGAATATTAAGTCAAGATCTATTAAGGCTGTGCGTTAACTGTTGATATTTCACTTGTCATCAATTCACAAAGCTCAGTCTTATGTATGATCAGCAAATTTCACAGTCATGAAGCAAATTGCTTTGAGACAGTGGGAAGCATTGGAGGTGTTCATATACTAAATGGCTGCCAGACCTGGCAAACATCTCTCTAATGAAAAAGAATCAATATGAACAGACAACAGTGGTGACAAGCACAGCTAGATTCTACTTAAGAAAATAACAGACTACTCCAAACCCTCCCATCTCACTTTTTGAATTGTATTTTTCTCCTTATATTACCTGTGAAATTAAGGAGATTCTTTGTGTGTCAAATTGCATTGTCTTCCATCCAGAGTTTATCCAATGGAAAATTTAAAAAATGTCTACCAATTTGCAGAATCATTACATCATGGAGCTGGAAGGAATCTTGGAGGTCACCTACTCCAATTTCTCTTCAGTGTAAGGTATGCAGTATTAAATTTTACTATACAGCATTCTGCAAAAGTGGCTATATAACTTCTGTCGTGCTCTGAGTTCACCCAGAGCCCGTCAGCTTCGAATATGCCTCGCAGCAAGTCAGCTGGCCATATCACCTTATCTCTGCTGCAGCTGGATCTGTATTTCTGCTTGTGTGCTGGTCGATGGCTTTGGAATGACTCAGTAGAGCTGAGGATGGATTCTGCAACACCTGCGAGGCTGCAGGATGGATTCTGCAACAACTGCGGGGCTGCTGGAACTGGCTCTTTATTGATGTGGTGCATATTGTTAAAGGGGGTTGGGGCACATATAGGTGGTAATTAGGACTTAGGTTAAAACATGGTTAAGGTGGCACCAGGTGGGGATCAGTTAGTGAGGGTTGGAATAGGGTAGGGATGTAGACATGTTATAGAGTTAATAGCATTTAGGGATAATGGGTTAGGCATGGCCACAATTAGAACTGGTATAGGCCTGGGTGTGGTGGGGTGTGTCTCATGATAATGGTGATAAAAAGAAAGGGAGCAAACTCAAACCTAACTCTAACCTTGCCTGGCTTTTAACCCTTCTTGCCTGATTAGGGTATTTGTTGTTTGATGCTATATTGAATAAACCATCATTGTCCTAAAGAGGAGCTGGAGTTTAGATTCATTTAAAGACAAATCTTCAATACTCAATGACTGGCTGAGAGCTTCTATTTAAACACTTACTTTACTTACTTACTTACTTACTTACGTACTTACTTACTTACTTACTTACATCCAGCTATTAGCTAATAGCAAATATTATAAAACCTGATATTTCTGTGAATGTTCTCTTCTCCAAGATGGTTAATATTATGTATGAATATTCTAAAGGTCTCTCTCAATGTTCCACATAAAAGCATTCTTCCTAAGCTGACATATAGTTTTTCCCAAAACAAGATATACTATAGAAAAAGTATATATTTTTCATAGCCTCTTTGAACATGTGGGGGATAATTTCTCTTGCACATAGTTTTCTTATACCACTGTTAACAATATGAATTTCATTATCAAGCAACTAAGCTTTTTTTTAATTAAATAAAGATTGGGTCCATGGGCCCAATATTCTTATCCTTCCTCTTAGATAAATTTGTATTTTTCCTTTCTGCCAGAACAACCAGAACCACCACTAAATTACTATGCAAGGTAAACACAGCAATTTATATGCTGAGGAGAAATAATTGGATGGTTTTAATTAATCTGCAGTCTTATATTGCTTACTTCAGTTCAAATGCAATGGTTAGTATTCAGTCTACAGTACCTATTTTTCTATTTCTGCATGGAATACATGAAAGGTGTAATAGTTAATTTTGCAAATTCTCAAATGTTACATTTTGCTGAGGGACCAAAAAAATCCTTATCTAAGGGAAATACAAAATGACTCTAAATGCCAATAAGCAAAAGCTACTGTGTACCCTTAATAAGGTAAAATATAGTTTGTTTCTCACTGTAATTTAAATCTGAAAACAGTAAAAGATTCCTTTCCTGTGATTTGTGGAAATAAATCTCCACAATGTTAAAACAGAAATGGTTGACTTATGCACTAAATGCTGGTGCTGGTGGAGCTTGGTTAGTCATTGAAAGACATACTTTTTAATCCAAATGTTCATAATACAATATACAGAATAACTTAATATATGGTTTAAAAGTTACTACTTCCATTAATTACAGATATAATGAATTGAAGTGGTGTCACGGTCTATTTTTGCTTATTTGTCAACATCTAAAACTATTGTAACAAAAATTACTCTTTGCTCTTACTTACTGTAAGTTCACTTAATTCCAGTGAACTTCCCTTATATTTTAGAACACACCAACAAAGAAAGAACAAAGTTGCCTTTTCTCTGAGTAGAATAAATAGCAAATATTTATTTTAATAATGGCAAAAAAATTGGCAATTTTTTTTCCTATTAACCCCTGGTCTCTTCAAGTTAATGCATTTTTGCTCAAAGATCCATAATTGGTACTTTTCACCTGCATTCCTAAATTCTAGTAAACCATAGAGTAAAATGTATGTAACTGCAATAATACTGAATCATCCTGATCTGATAGATTACTTCCAGGCTTTAACTTTTTGTTGTTGCTATTATAGTGGTGGTTAATTAAGCATCAAAGATTTTATATTTTTAATCATATGAAGAAATAAATGTGAGGTCACTTATTTTTACATTAGTATCTCTAATAAAGCAAAATCAAAAGTGTACAGTTTCCTACAATTGTAAAGAAAAGCTATCAATAACAAAGAAAAGGGCTGGACATATGGGTATGCAATTATTCAGATCAAGACCACGAATATATTTTTTTTCTCAAAATCTAAACAATCCTAGTTGGCCACATCGGATAGCTGGGGCATTGCCACTACAGGAATCACTATCCAATCTTGGAACTCCAGTTTTGCCCTTACCCTCTCCATGTCTTTAACCAAACCTTTAAAGCTGAAATAAATGCCTACGGATATTTCTTCATCTGATTTATATACAGAAAGAGGGAGTATTTGATTCTCTATGATTACATTACAAATTCTAGGTATTAGTGTGGTATGGATTTGTACAAGTAGCTGTGAACCTGTATTAGGGAATGGACTTTTTTTTTTGGCTTTGTTTCTGTCCACTACTGGTATGTAGCTTCTAGAAAGACTGTGACAAGGGAAGATCACCGCAGGATGCAATCCAATATTGATATTCTTATGATTACTTAACCACATTGTAAATTATGTGTACATTTAACATTGCAACACCAAAATAACAATTAGTTAGGTGTATTCCCAGAACACTAAAAATGGGCAATTAAATCTAAATTTCAATTGACAGAACCATTTATGGTGTCCATGAAAATAATGGTGCCTTTGAAATTCTTCCTATATAAGCTTAGAAACATGAGCTCCTCCTCTTCTGTCCATTCTTTTTCATATATATATACGCTTCAATAGTTGGAAGGGAATTACCGTGTTTCTCCAACAATACAGACCCCCCAATAGGAAGTCCCAGCATGTTTTCTAGGCATAAGGTGAAATTAAGCCCCTCCCCCCCAAATTTAGGCCTATTTTAAAACATGCAAAATGGGGGGGAGGGCAGGGAGGGGGGAACTTGCCATTAGGAGTGCCCCGTGGGCAGCCACGCCTCCCCACCAGCTGCTCCTAACGGCCAATCATGGCAGAGCACGGAGGGCTCTCTACCCCCGCCAAGCGCCTTTGCTGCAGACCCGGGTATGGTGTTGGTTGCAGGCCGGGTCAGCGGGCAGGTGGTGGCAGTATGGATGTCAGCCTCGGTGGGGCACTTTACATTGTGAGACCTTTGGTGCCCGCCGCTGCTGCTTCCTCCGCCACTGTTGCTTTCCCTTCTGCCCATGCTGCTGCCACATTTGGAGTACTGCACATTCCTCCATCAGCAGCATTTCAGCCACTTCTCGGACAGGGGAGCTGCCTCTGTCGCTTCCATGGTTCCTGCTGCTGCTGCCACTGTTGGAGATGGCACTGGCGAGAGAGGCACCAGCACCGGCGGGAACCATGGAAGCTACAGAGGCGGCTCCCCTGCTCGAGAAGCAGATGAAACGCTGCTGGTGAAGGAATGTGCAGCATTCCAAACGTGACAGTGCCATGGGCAGAAGGGAAAGCAACGGCGGCGGCGGAAGCAGCAGTGGCGAGTGCAGAAGTTCTTGCAATGTAAAGTGCCCCGCCAAGGCTGACATCCATGCTGCCGCCACCCGCCCTCTGACCTGGCCTGCAACCAGCACCATACCCAAGTCTGCAGCAGAGGTGCTTGATGGGGGTAGGGAACCCTCCGTGCTCTGCCATGATCGGCCGTTAGGAGTGGCTGGTGGTGAGGCATGGCTGCCCGCAGGGCACTCTAGGCAAGGGTGCACAGGGGGAGAAATTAAGTCACCCCCAAAAAGATGGCCTAGATCAGGGGTGGCGAACACGCGGCTCTCGAGCCGCATGCGGCTCCCGGCCAAAATGAATGCGGCTCTTTGCCTCTTATCATTATTTTGTATACTGTGGCTCTTTGCCAAGTTTGGATTTTGTTATGCTGCTTCTGAGGAGGGACCTCTGAGGAGAGATTTCGAGCGTAGTCCCGCCCCAGGCTGCATCATCCCATCTCCCATCCCTCGAAACAACTGCACGGGCCAGCGGGGGGACACGTGTGTCACATGTTGTGCCACATCTTGCCGTTTGTTCTTAGTGTGGAGGACGCAGCACACCCTCACCATCACTGCAGGATTTTACCCTCACTCAAAATGGCAAAATGCAAAGCTAAACGAAAATATGAAGATGAACACAGGACATTTTGGAAGAATGGGAAGATGCTTTCTTCTTTATTGAACGGAATGGGAAAGTGCTGTGTTTAATATGCAATACTATGATATCACATTTTAAGGCTTCAAATCTTCAGCGTCATTTTAGCACTCTCCATGCTAATATTGACAAGGAATTGCCAAAGGTACTGAACTAGCAAAAAATTGAGCACCTTGAAAAGCCAGGTAAAAGACAGTCTCAAATGTTTCAGCAATTAACCAAGCTGGTACTACGCAAGCAAAATTGAGCACCTTGAAAAGCCAGGTAAAAGACAGTCTCAAATGTTTCAGCAATTAACCAAGCATGGAGAAACTGTGACCCTTGCATCCTATAAAGTGGCATGGAACATTGCCCGTGCTATATTATTGTTAAAATTATATGCTTTTGTGTGAGTGTTTGTCTGTTTTGGCAGGTCACTGTGTGGTGTGGCTCTCTGACTCTCACAGTTTAAAATTTTGGCTCTTTGTGTCAAACTTGTTCACCACCCCTGGCCTAGATGTTTTTTCAGGATCAAAAGAAAATAAGGCCCAGCCTTATTTTCTAAAACACGGTAGTTTGGCTTAAATAACTATAAAAAAGGTCTCTTTTCTCATTTCTTCAATATACTCTTCCAAGCAGGTGGTTCTCTGTGTCTAGGTAAAGTTCTTCTTCTCTTTCTCTTTTTCTTTTTCTCTCCCTCTAAGCCTATATTTTGGTGGAGACATTTTGGGATGAAAAAACTCAACGTCAAAGAAGGAGAAATATGTCTGCTATGAAATAGGTGTCCTGTTAAAAAACAAATTTGGATTTCAAAGAGTGGTTTTGTGGGTTTAGATTTCACTTTTACATTTTAAAGTGGGTTCCAGCTTTTTGTCTTAGTAGCACCATTTGGCTTTTCTGAAGCGAGTGTCTCATGAGTGGTCAAACTCTCCACAGCAGTCATTTTGTAAAAGTGTACGTCCAAGGTGAAAGCCCTTCACTACAACATTGCTTCAGTACTTAAATACAACTATACGGCCCAGGAGTTTAGAGTCCCTTATTTATATATATGATTTGTACACTATTCAGTTACATACATCTGAAAAATTGTTGGGGATATTTTGGTATATTTATAATTCCCATTCCCTGGTAGCAAGGTATTCTTCTCTCATTATATATGTGCTGACATGTTCCCTAGCCTGGAACTGCTTAGAAAGTAATTCCTATCATTTCTCCTATGCCCAACTGGGGTTTTCCTTTCTCCACCTCAGAACTATGTACTATTAACAGCTCTGTGGGAAGAATTTTTAGGAGTTGTTGGTTTTAAGTCATATTTATTATGTTTTTATTTACAATTGTTTATATTGTTCTTTGAGATTATTTTTTCATGACCATTGGATATAAGTAATTTTAATTAATGAATGAATAAACATATTAAGAAAGTGTAAGATACCAACAGTCTCATAACTGTATTTTGAGATGGAGTTGTATCATTACACTGAAGAAAATACTATATTTTCATATTAATTACCTAGCTGAAAGTTGTCCTTGTCAAGCTAATACTTGGCTAAGTAGATACTCCATATATTCTCCTAATCAGTAATGTATGTTAATATGCCCAACTAATGCACTTTACTTGATTGAATATGCGTCACCTATTAAGATATTTCACTTGATAAGTTAATATAATTGTTTATGGTTTATAAACTTCAAGAAAGATGCAATTTTGCAAAGTAGAAATAGGCAACTGATAAAAATAAAAACCTGTTCCTTGATGTAGAATTTATTCTGGCTTAGGTTGTTTTTATTATCATATCATTAAGCTCATTGCACGTTGCACATAACAGTTCATGTACTCATGCTGTTAACAGAGATGCTAAATAAGCCCACTTTTTAAAAAATACTGAAGTTTTTAATAAACACAGTAAAAGATGATGCAAATAAACAAGAAGAAAAGAGAAAAGTTCAGAAGGGGCAGAAAAAAAGAAGAAAAAAGTAGAAAATAAAAAAGACAACAAAGACAATGATGAAGAAGCTTTCAACTTTCATCACATTGAGCATAAGCTAACATGCTAACTCCCTCGCACTTTAAACTTACAATAAAAAAACCTCCCCATAACCTACGTTTTATTTATACACAATCCAGAAATCATTATAATTTCAATCCTGGTTAAGCAAAAAAAATTCTTTAGGAGTAACCAGAAATATAAAATACATATCCCTGCTCCAGTAATCCAATTTCATATTCCTCCTTTTGGCTCTTCACCATGTTGACTTTTAAATCACTCCCATGGCATCATAGGATTTGATCTTTCATCGCTCCTTGAGGTTTAAAAGGAGTCTTCAAAGCTACCAACAACCTACTTTGCAAATCCCATAATAGGCATTGTCCAATATTTCTGGTCACTGTTTAATTTATACCTTGATTCTAGAAAAAAAAACATTTACAGTGTATGACAACATAGAAACCCATCTTGACTTTATAGGAAGGTAACCTGGATCAATTTTCTCCGGTTACCTCCAAATTCTGCCTAACTAAATTTTATAGCATATCATTATAATTCTATAAATAATCTCGGGCCACCTTTAAAATACATATTTATCAAAGGATAAGGTAGACTAGAACCTAATTCATCCACTCATCTCTATCTCACAGAACAAATTCTTTATTTAATATCTATACAGGAGACTAAGAGTTCTAGGTCTCTCTTATGCATGAAAGCTCACTGTGTGACTTTGGGCCAATCACTCTCTCTTAGCTCAATCTATCAAACAGGATTATTGCTGTGGGGAAAAAGGGAGGCAGGAATATTGGGTTTGTTCACCACCTTAACTTATACATATATAAAAGCAAGATAAAAATGTAATAATAATAATGAAAATATTTAGCTTAACTAAGCTGGTTCTGTTGTAAAACCGAACAATTAACTCTATAGTACTTTATATGACTACATTGTGGTAAGAATACTACATTTTGTAGTCCCTATAAACATCGTATTAAAGTCATGTTTATGTTGTATTTCACATTCTGATTTGTCACTTATGACAACAGAAACAGTGTTGTTTTCCTTTGATAGTGCACAATTCAGGAATAGTCTGTGATTTCAGAGAAACTCTTTTGCAATTAGTTAAAATCCAGCATTCATCTCATATTCAATCAATTGTGAACCAATATATGCCACTTCTTAAAGAAAAAAAATATTATGATTGAAGTACAAACCTATCTTTTTTGGAGGGGAATGATGGGGTGTATAAAATAGTTTTCAGAATATAGATGAAATAGTAGTTCAGAATATAAATGAATTTTTCAAACACTTAGCTTTTGAAGACCTCTTAGTATCAAATATAGTAAATACACACACACATACATACACACACTGTCAGAACACTGTCAGAACACTGTCAGAAAAGTGATTACAAGTATCAACCAAAAAAGCTGGTGTGGACATTAAATAAAAGCTTTGAGATCATAATTAGTCATGTGCCTCTCTCCTCTTAAATGGTCAGTTGGAAAAAATGCTTGAACTGATGCTACTACCTCTTTCCTAATAAGTTGGGTGATAGGATAAGAAAATTGTTTTTGAAGCTTTCATATATACGTCACTTGTATTTCTTACTTTTCATCAACATCACTAAATTTGCACCTCCCAAATCAGTGCCATTTAATGAACAATTTTACTCTTTTTCTGTTTTTGTTTAAATATATCTTAGTCACATCCCAGTTGGTATTAAAATGAAAACAGTTATGTATACTGAATTGTAGAATCAAATATAATCCACTATTATTATTTAGAACTAATATGTTCTCCCAAGAAATTCTGAATACAAAATACTTGGAAATAAACCATTGTAATTATTGTACAGTGATCTTTTTTCTCAGAAAAAGATATAATGTGAGAACTCTGTTCATGAAGTAGCTTTACGTAAAAAAAACAAAAGAGTGGGGTGAGGAGAAAGCTGATTAACTTTGAATGAGAAATTTGGATATCCCAAGGTAAAGCCCATTGCTTTAAGATCATGCAAGGCTAATTTAAGTTGCATCTTAATGGAAATAGGAATTGTGTGAAAGATGCTAGAGACATATACATTCCAGAAGAATCTCTGCAGGACCTTATCCAGCATCTAATTTAAATGAGCTACAAAAAAATGATTATATATTTTTTGCAATCACTCATATAGGACACTTCATTTCCAACCTTCTTCATGCTTTGCACCTTGCACTCAAAATAATTGCTCTGGAAACATGAGGCAATAACATGAAATGTGACATGTAGTTCTTTGGGGAGAACAGAAATTAATAGAGGGAGGGTCACCCTATGTGCATAAACCTGCCTTTTGTATTTATAAAGACATCACCAAAACCAGCACATCATCTTTCCAGCTGAACAACAATCAGAATAAGAAATGTTGCATATTTGCAACAATTGTCTGACAATTGCTTCTTTTCTGCTTATACTAAAAAGCAGTCTTCTTTCAATCATTTTCCTCACCTGGAACTTAGGCAGCTGAGCTTCTCCAATCATGACAAATTATCATTAATACTTCCAGGAGTTCTTCCCCAGAACTGCACAGCTATATAGACTAAGCATACCTCCTTGATCTATGCATTTCACTCTCCCATTTATCATCCTTAGAGCAAAGCAGAATGTCTGTTTTTACATGTGCCCTACTTCAATTCCTCTCTACACTCAACACATTTAGAGAAACAGAAGCTATCAGCAAAGCTTTGATTTTGGCATTTCCTATATTGAGTTGAATAATAAAAATGTATGTAGGCTAGCCTTCCTAGAACAATAGCTTTGATGAATGAGACAGAAAGCCTTATTAATATATGCAGCTTATGTAAAAATATTCACTTCCTAATAAATCTTTTTAGTAGCACTGCCTGCAAGTGAAGCCATATAT
Source organism: Naja naja (assembly GCA_009733165.1). Lineage (NCBI taxonomy): Eukaryota > Metazoa > Chordata > Lepidosauria > Squamata > Elapidae > Naja > Naja naja. The sequence continues at coordinate 167,530,463 of CM019148.1, read as the reverse complement.
CAACAAGAGAATGTAGCATTCATGACAGCTGTCAGTTTTATAACCAGGAGGGCTAGAGTATTTGCATTTACTCATGAATAGTTAAAATATTTTAATTTCACACAGATTTTCAAAAAGCACCCTTGTAACCTTCAGTGTTTCATCCATTTTTAAGTACATAGTTTGATAGTTGATCACAGCTTTCCACGTATCACTGAAGGCTAGCAAGGCCTCTGAAATTATAGAAATGGAAATATGTGTAGAAAAGGCAGAGAAGATATATGAATTTGTGTGTTTGCCTATTTGTGAATGAACAATCTTTCAGGGTGAGATTTATTATTTTTTATGATTCTGACTGACTTACTATTCATACCACATTCTACTGATTAGGCTTGTGAAAAAAACATTTATTGCTGACTAAAAAAACCTTATAGATTTTTTGCATGAAACAGAAAAAAACGGACTTATGATTTATGTTTTTGATGATTAGACAGAATATAGAAAGCAAACAGCTATATTGAAATAGAATAAGAGATAAACTTATAATTGCACTTAGAACCTGCTGTAAAGAAAATCAGAAGTCAAGTACCTTTTTTCTTTCTTTTGTTTTTCTTTTACTTTTTTGTATTTTTCTTGCCCTTTTAGTTTTCTGATTGATTTATTTCTTCTTCTTTTTCTTTTCCTCACTTGTTTGTTTGCATTAGTTTATACTTAAACTTGCAAGATTGATGTCAGCCTTGTGAGTTAAACCAGATAGGAATCACAACCAAATGAGCTAAATCTACTTTATTGTAAAGCTACATTGACAGAAGTGTGAAAGTATAATCCCTTCTTCCTGAGAAACTGGGGAGGGTCTCTTCTGAGCCTCATGCCCTACCCACCCATCTAGCTGCCAGAGTAGCCAACAGAGAGGTGTTGAATCATATAAAACCAGACACATCGTTAGAAGCCAAAATCGCAAAATCGTCTGATTTACTTTGGCCATGTCATGTGTGCAAATTCATTGGAGAAATCACTGATGCTAGGAACTGTTAGTGGAAAAAGAAGAAGGGACAAGCAAAGAACATGCTGGCTTGATAACATTAAAACTGATATAAAGATGAATGTCCAACAACTGACAGAAGCTGTGCTTGACAGGGTAGCATAAAGACCACTTGCCTATAAAGTCAACAAGAGTCAAACATTTTATGACAACTTTATGAGCAGTATAAAGATGTGGAAAGAAAATTAAACCTTCTCCACCATTCCATCTTCCCTCCACTCCATGTCACTCTATCTTCCCACCATCTCCAGAGCAAAAGGTTAGAAATTACAAAAAGTGCAAGACTATTCAGCTAAACATTCCTTTCAGGATGCCAGAGATTTCCCCAGTGATTTCCCCCACCTCCACCTGTAGTGCTACAGAGCCGAAACCCTGGCTGCAATGATCAATAATTAGAAAACCAGAGCTCAGCAAGGTGCCTGACCATAGTCAATTATACTCTCTAAGGCAGGGTTCTGCAACCCATGGCTCTGGAGCCGCATGTGGCTCTTTCATCTCTCTGCTGCGGCTCCGTCACTCAAAACATGCATCACAACCACCAATGTGTGACACCCGCCAGCATGCGATTTATTGAGCTTTTTGACCCATCTTTTTTTTTCAGAGTTCAAAATGTTTTTGTTGCATGCAGAAATAAAAATTTGTTTTCTCGGTAGCAGTTCACTGATTTCATAAATGCAACACACTATAGTGTTTTTATACATAGCATAAAGGTAAAAAAATGATATATGCAGTGTTATCTTCATTTTAGATGTCAAAGGGGTTTTGTGGCTCCCGGCGTTTTCTTTTCTGTGGGAAATGGGTCCAAATGGCTCTTTCAGCGTTTAAGGTTACCAACCCCTGCTCTAAGGATTCCTAGAGGACAGGCACTCTTTACAGGCTTTCAAGAAACAAAGGTCGGACTTTCCTATAAAAGGGACTGCAATGAGAAACTTGACTCATGGGCACCTCTGATCAGCTTGTACTGTGCTCTTGGAATAAACTTCCAACCTTTCTTATCTTTGGAACACCCTGCCCCCAGGATGAGGTTTGTCCCAACCCCTTCCTCATCCTTCCACAAAGGCCTGAAGACCTGGCTCTACCAGTTGGCCTGGTAGACTCCCAATGGGAGAGTTCCACACTGGGTGGGGCTTCTGGACTAACTAGCTGCCCTCCGCCCTGAACGTCCTGTTCCCCCTCTGTTCATTTTTAAAATCTCATATTATGGTACTTCCACTGTTGACTGTTATTGTTTTATTACTTTACTATTGTTGTTTTTACATTTTTCCCCATTTTTTTTTCATTTTATTGTTGTAACTTGCCCAGGGTAGCCTCATGGCAAGAGGACAAGCAAATAAATAATACAAACAAATAAACAAATAAATAATTGCATTATTTTCTTTTCCTGGTTTGAAATGAATCCAATTTTCCTTTTACAAAAGATAATAAACCACTTCATTTTACAGGTTAGGTAAGCACTGAAGCAAATTTAACAGTGTAAGTGCTATACATATATATTATAGTAAACCAAGTAAACCAAACAAGAAACACAATGAGATGAGTGAAACCTACTTTATTGTAAGCTACTTGAAAAGCGACTTGCAAATCTAAAGTTACAAATCTCCGACCTCCCCCTTTTTAACTCCCAGATCAATTATGGCAAGTTCTTCCAAAGTTTCTTCTTCTAACTGTTAAGCTACTGAGGGCTTCTCCCTCTTGGTCTGATCACTTCCTTGTAAGCATATCTTCCTTTGGTCCCTTAAGATCATTCTCACATGTCATTTACACATATGCAATGTAGTTTATCAGGATTTTAAATTTGGTCTTCATAAATCTCAAAAAATTGAACTTTAAAAATAGCAACTAAGCTATCTGCTAGACATAGACACTCATTTGTACAGCAGTTTGTTACTTCAGATGTGGCAACAACGGCCGTATTTCCCTACAAGTAACTTTTGCTGAAATACATAGTCAGTATGGTTGGAGGAAGTAATAATCAAAGCCACAGCCCACATCCTTTTTTCTAACTATCCTTTATTTCTCTTTCTTGTGCTGCCTTCTCTTTTTTCACCCTAAAGCATCTATATACTCTTATCATACTCCGGTGGAAGATCATAATAAACTGTTGCCAGTATTATCGGCATTCTAAGCTGATCTCTTACAGAAGGATTTTGAAACTAGCTAGAGGACATAAGAAATCAACCCAAATATCAAATATAACCCATTCCAGTTTTATCATAATATAACAAAGCTTTAAACAATCCAGTTATTTTCATTTTATTTTGGATGTGAAAACTACATATGTTGGCTGATACATTGTTAGTTATTTTTAAACCCATTTTGTTAGCATTTCACTGCCTGCAAAAATGGATAAATAAAAAGCAGGGTTATACTGTAAAGTCAGGCAAAGGAGAAAACTCTTCAAACAGATGCAGCAAACAACATTCATAATGAACCAATGAAGCCAATTATTCCTTCATTGGTGTTGGATTAGTAAATTATCTGCAATTTAGGGTATTAATAACCTAAACAATTATGTCCATTCCACATCTTATGATGCAGCATCTATCTTTAAATGGCAATTATTCCTGCAAATGATTACCTCATCCTTTGAAAACCATAGCATAATACTGGCAGTGTGAGCATATTGTTGCTGTGTTCACAAGGGAAAGGGAATCAGAATGGGATTATTCCTTCCTTTTTATAGATCCTTATTATGTCAAGAAAGTATGCTACTGTAGGATTGTCATGGAGGCAGTCACCACTGACTGTGAGACAATGGAACTTCTAAATTGATCCTAATTCTCATTTGTGTGCTAATTATTCTAAAATCAGGTAGCTAAACAAAACTAAAACTATTAATAGTCTGGTGACAATCCTAACATCAAGAACTGAAAAATCAGATCAAAGCAATCAGCAGTTCAAACAAATAGACCTATCTGAATTACTATTGATGTAGTCAAGCATTGATATTCCACAGTGGATTTAATTGAAATGAGTGTCTCACTACCATATAAGACAATGAATTCTGCACAGAGAATATACAACAAAATGCTTCCATTGCACTTAGTATGCTTGCTTTCATTCTAATTAAAAGTTCTTCTAATGAGTACCTATAAAGAGTGCATAACTTACAATTGAAAGATTGAGAGAGGGGACATGAATATAGGGCAGAAAAGGAAGCTTGTAAACCTGTTTTAAAGGAACAAATAAGCCATAACTTATAATCAAATTATAAACATCAAAGTTAGAGAGCAGCAGACTTAAACAAAAGTATGAGCTTCACAAATGCTTTACCTGATGTTAAATTGCCCTGATCTTGAGATGTTGTGCCCCACAACAAACAAGTCTGTGTAGATATAAATATTATAGATAGGCTGCATTATACAACAGTCTCTCCATCCCTGTGATTGCTTGCTCCTCCTTACAACTTCTTTGTCATGTGAAGAAGTTGCCTCATTTTGTTTAGTTATGCAATCATCCCTGTGTTTCAAACTTATGGAATTTGAAAATTTCAGACTAATCCTTTGAACCTTTTCCCAACCTACTACCCTGAAGACTTAGGGACTGGGAGTGGGGGATTGGGACAACTTGCCACAGCCAACTTGCTGCAGCCAACTCACCACAGCCAACTCACCGCTGGATAAATTGTGGCGGGACAATTTAAAAATTCTATTTAATTATTTAAAATAAATAAAAATTATTTTAATTATTGCCAGTCACATTTCTTTCTGTCCCTCCTTTTGCATCCTTTCTTTAATGATTCTATTCCACCATTTCTTTGATATTAGTGTTACTCTTGTCCCGCAGTGAGTTGTCCTGTGGCAAGATGGCTGTGGCAAGTTGTTCTGCAGTGAGTTGAATGTGGAATGTTGGCTGTGGTAAGTTGGCTGTGACGAGTTGGCTGTGACAAGTTGACCATGGCGAATTGTCATGGACCTCTGGGAAAGTGCCCCAGTGTATCAGAGGTGTAGACCAGGAAACACTGTATCCTTGGACATCTCATCACCTGGTATACCTCATTTAGATAGCAATACATAACACCTGAAAAGAGAAACATTAACTAATGAGTAGTTTAAAATTTCAAAGTTTGAAAAGCAAATAAAAAGTTGGTGATAGTCATCCATCTAAAAGATATTCGTTTTTTCTCTTTGTTCCAAGAGCTGAAGTAATAAAAAAGAATTTTACTCACATAATAAGAATGAACATGAAGTTTATCTGCGGGACAAGTGCAATACTTATTAGGTTGCTTCAATCTAACCGAAAAGGCGGAATGCCACTAAATAGAGTAGGTATAGTGCATTCTACATTCTCAAACTGCACAAAAATATATCCTTTCATTACTTCATTTTTTATTGTATCACGCTAGAACAACACATATTTTTTCTTTAATTCCTTCTTTTTATTACACTAAAACACAAGGTGTCCTTTGGAATAACCTGAAGCTGCAAATGCAATCTGTGATTCCTCTTAGTTGGCAATAAAACATCCAGTCTGAAACAAAATCAAATGAACAGGGCACGGACTAAACTGGCAATTATAACTTAATGCACCTTCACTTGAGAGAAGTGAATTGCTTTTTAGTAGCAGCAGGAGTACATGAAAAGAGTTTTTAGAGCAGGAAGTAACTGTGAGGAAAACCTTTACAGAGAAAAGTTCTACATAGTAGTCATAATCTTACAAACAGTGCACAAGTTGACTTGCAACATTTCATTTAGTGATGGTTCGAAGTTACAATGGCACTGAAAAAGTGACTTATGACATTTTTCACTGTTACAACCGTTGCAGCATCCCCATGGTCATATGATCAAAATTCAGACCCTTGGCAACTGCTTCATATTTATGACAGTTGCAGTGTCCTGTGGTCATCTGATCACCATTTTGTGACCTTCTTACAAGCAATGGCGAAGCCAGATTCATTTAACAGCCCTGTTACTAACTTAACCAGCACTGGTCATTTAACAACTGTGGCAAAAAGGTTGTAAAATGGGGCAAAACTCACTGAACAAAAGTTTCACTTAGTAACATAAGTTTTGGGCTCAATTGTGGCCATAAGTCGAGGACTACCTGTATACAGAAAATTATTTTTCATACGTTTTCCTGCTGGCTTCATATTCCAAAATCGGTCTATCGTAGAGTAGCTGCTTTGCTATTTTACATATAACAGAAAAATTAAGTGTAAAACTAACAGGGAGGACATTTTAATTACAACATTTTTTTTTATTTTGAATAAATCAATCACACTGTATGTGTGTGTTTATATTGTTAGGTTTACAGAAAAGGAGGAACTTAAATTTAAAGTAATCTTCCTTCCATCAATTAGAAAGAACAGGAAGAAAAAATATATAAACACAGACAACCATTCTGTGCAGTGCTCAGTTTTCCCAAGTATTATCTTAGAATTATCTGCAGAAACCAGTTATGAAGATTTTCCCTCTCCCCCCCATTCAGCATTAATCTGTTGCATATCTCTTTTAAAATTTTATACCAGACATCCTTTGAATAAATCAGAAAATTGGGAGGAAGAAACACTATTCAATATATTGGAATTGTATTCCAATCCAAAGAGTTGGTTATCACCTTTAAAGCACTTTATGGCGTGAGTCTAGGCTCTCTGAGGAATCATCTAACCCCTATGGGACTAGCCCCGCCCACCTGCACCAGCAGAAGGGGCACGCTGCAGACCCTGGCAGTCAACATTGGAAGGTGCTAGAAAAATCCTCTAAAATATCTTATATCTTAACCATTAAGCGTAACATCCCAGAAGGCCAGATTAACATAGTAACACAAAGGATGGAGCAGCACAAATTTAATTAAAGCTTTAAGAGAAAACATACTTTTTTCTGTTGGAGTTGAAAAGCTATAAAGATGGCATCAACAATGACAGCATAAGGGCAGAATGCTGCATTTAGAATGGTCAGTGTTAAGTTGTTACATAAGCCATCCATGGCAAAAGTGGCCAACATTATAATTCAAGTTTTCTATGGTTTAAAGACAAATCATTTGAGTATTTGAACTGTGGAAATTATGAGACTTAAGATCTAAATTAGAAGGTCTTAAATTACAAATAACTGTAATAACTGCATGCATTTTATATAGTTTAATGAAACAATTTCCAGTTCAAATTTCTGAGATTTTTACTGTAAGTCTGATATCCTTTCTCATCATTTAATACAACAATAGATTGAAACTCTAAAACATTAATCTACAAAAGTCCCATTTTCACAACTGTTGGCTTAAATGGCCAACATACTAAACTCAATTACTACATGTGAAGAATCAACAGTGAATAATATCCAGATAGCTCATTTTATTTCTCTTTTACTAAGGAAAAATGTTTTCAATAATGTTTGATTTATCTATATTGACGTTCTCATTACAAGACTAGTATTACTGTTGACTGGGCATTTATTATCATCTGGCACTAAACTGTGTAAATTCTACAGCAGTGAACATGACTTTCATTTCCCCCTTACATGGTATGTATTCCATCTTATAAATGATGCAGCACTATGAATTATTATCTTCAGAACAGAAATTTGTAACACACTTTAACCAATGCTAATCTTGAGAATGACTTTAGCCTTGTTCAGGTGTTATCTTTGCATACTCATTTTAATACAAAAAAAAGAGGAGATCATTTATCTGACTCTCTTTTTCATCAAATAGCAATAGCACTTATATACGCCTTCACAGTGCTTTGCAGCCCCCTCTAAGCGCTTTACAGAGTCAGCATATTGCCCCTAACAATCTGGGTCCTCATTTTACCCACCTCAGAAGGATGGAAGGCTCAGTCAACCTTGAGCCGATGAGACTCAAACTGCCAAACCGCTGGCAGCCAGCAGTCAGCAGAAGTAGCTTGCAGTACTGCATTGTAACCAATGCACCACCATGGCTCCTGTATATAATAATGTAAGTAAGAGCCACACTTCACAATACAGCTCAGTTAATTGAAATATATAACTCCACATATAGCCACTGCCACACAAGCGGTAACCATCCACCGCTAGGGTTCCAGCTCATATGAAAATGTTCCCATGTACATGAAGGCTTCCCACTGGAGACATCTCCCTCTTACAGTAGAAACCATTTCTTCACTTATGTCGCCAGCACAATAAGGAGAGGAGAGAGGGAAAAAACTTCTCACTGCTCTCCCTTGTTGGATTGGATATGCAAAGTTAATAGCAGAACCTAATTTACACTACTAAATAAATACTTTTATTTTGTTTTCCTTCATGGTTTCAGCACAAGGCCAAGCTTATTTTATCATTTTATTGGCACTCGGGTTTCATCCTTTCCCCCCCCCCTCTAATCCATTCAACATCTACAGTACATAAAAGCCATGGGAAAGGTCATCTATCTGTTCAGGGCAAGGTATAATAAATATTCAAATTAATTATCACCAACCATGCTATGCTGAACACATTTTAGCTCATTAATTTTAATACTTAATCTGGTGAATTAATTTTAAACTGTACTATTTTAATTAAACATAATTCTGATTTCTGTACTATGTTCTGTTTTGGATATCCTATTAAGCACAAGGTTTCAGGAGGTGCATAGACCAAATAATGAATGAATGAATGAATGAATGAATGAATGAATGAATGAATGAATGAATGAATGTTTTCTCTTTCAAAGAGAAAAAAAGTCTCTCCTTATGCTAGAGTATCTGGACCAGTTTTAAGTATCTGTTTTAATAATAATGTTTGAAGAGAAATAAGTGAAGCTATTGACTAAACTGAATAGTAACACTGTTTATGACAAGTCTCTATGATACAAATAATCAATTTAGCTGCTACCACAATTAACCAATTCACCAGGAGTGTGTAACCATTTTCCAAGTTCTCCCATAGGCCTTAAAGAAAGCTAATGAAACTGTAACATCCTTGTAATTTTTTAAATCCTAATTTCTATTTTAAAAGTTTTAAAATTCATAGGCCTCAACTACATTTGGCAGTACTATGGACTGCACAGAAAAGTTTAACCACCTTCATTTCTTTTTGCCATTCCATATATTCTTCCTCATACATACCCATACACATTAACCACCCTGAGACTTTATCTGTTTCACTAGAAGGGACAGAGAATAAAGTCCTGTTAAGCCACTGAACTCTAGAGATAACCATCCTCTAGTTCACTGCTGGTTTGTCTAAATGTTGCCATGATATGTTAAACCCCTGTTAATCTAGTTAAGCATGTCATGTAAACAGAACCTGTGAGTTACCAATTCCAAGATATAGAAGCTAACAGATGAAAACCATAGAAAATAGTTTGATTTTTCTGTTACACAATGATTTATCATGTCAGCAGAATTACTTTCCTAGGTTTGCTAATTTATGGCAATAAAAGAAAGCACAAAAACACTAGCAGAAAAACTGAAGAAAAAAGCTTGCAATTCAAACAAGATTTTCTATGAACTTATGAATATTTATGAAGTAAGGAGAATTACTCTATGTAGCTTCAAATATTCTCTTTAAAAAGTATCCTAAAATATTAAGACATGCATTAAAACATAAAATGTGCATATAAAAGAAACCAAGAATGAAAGACATGCAGCTTTAAAGATAAGTGTGCTTTCAGCATAAGCATTTGCACTCAGAAAAGCATTTACACAAATTAACATATTTTATCTACTGTAAGTCACATGAAGCAATTGAAACATGGCATATATTCTAATTTAAATCAGTAGAACGAAATTCTTGAACACTGGAGAGAAGTACTCAAAATTCTAAGAAGTTATGACAGTTAAATTTAAGTTTTTATCTTTTAAAAATGCAAAATGACAGTTAAAATAATGGTTTTCTGCACTCTTTCGACACATAGTGCATATGTGACAAACATATTTGACCACAAATAGCACTCCTCTTACAATTACCTTTGAAGATCTTGTCATGTTAATGGGCAAATAATTTCTAAATGAAATGCTGTTTCATTTCCAATCTTTTATGAATAATATCCAAATTGGATATAGAACTGTTCTTTCAAATTCTTCCAAAAATCTAAAGCAAGAAGAATTCACAGACCATAAAAAGGGACATTATTACTTTCTCAGTGCCTAAATATCTAGGAATTAATGCCTAAATGTCACAATCTAAATATGCTGCAAACTTCTGATGGGCATTTTACATTTAGCAATGTAAGACTCAATTTATTATGCGTAATAGTATGTGAGAATGATCTTGGGAGAAATGATAAAAAGACCCAGCCAAGGGAACAGTCAGATAAAGGTAGCTGAATCTGCAGCAGGAATGTGGAATTGTGGATGGGGCAAAAGACTCAGAAGAGACCCTACCTAGTTTGGGAAAAGTAATGCAGGAGAGAAGTACATTCAGATTTGCAAAATTCTATTAATTATAGCTTGAATGTAAAGTATTTATTTATTTATTTATTTATTTATTTATTTATTTATTTATTTATTAATGGGACTTCTATGCCGCCCCATCTCCGAAGACTCGGGGCGGCTCACAAATAAAAACAACAACAACAACAATAAATAATTAAAAACAGATTAAACTAGATAAGCCCCAATACAATTACAAAATACAACAAATAAAACCATCTCACCCCAAAAAGATCACAACCCGGATTGGTTAAACAACCAAGTCTTCAGATCATGGCGGAAGGTGCGGAGGTCAGGGGCCAGATGGAGCTCCAGGGGAAGTTGGTTCCAGAGGTCCGGGGCCGTGACAGAATAGGCTCGTCGTCGGGGGACCGCCAGCCGGCACTGGCCAGCCAACGGGATCCCAAGGAGTCCTTGCCTATGTGCTTGCACAGGGCGGTTGGAACTCGATGTCGGCAGGAGTCGCTCCCTTAAATATTGAGGACCCATGTCATGAAGGACTTTGTATGTTAAAACTAAAACCTTGAATCTCACCCGGAGTGCAACCGGCAACCAATGGAGGCAGCGCAGGAGGGGGGTAACATGGGAGAACCGGGAAACTCCCATCACCACCCGCGCCGCCGCATTCTGCACCAGCTGCAATCTCCGGATGGTATGCAAGGGCAGTCCTAAGTAGAGAGCGTTACAGTAGTCAAGTCTGGAGGTAACAAGGGCATGAGTAACCGTGCGCAGGGCGTCTCGGTCCAGAAAAGGGCGTAGCTGGCGAACCAGGCGTAGCTGGGCAAAGGCCCCCCTGGCGACGGCCCCCACCTGCTCCTCCAACCGGAGCCGAACGTCCAGGAGGACCCCCAGATTCCGCGCCCTATCCACAGGGGGCAATACCACTCCCCCTATGGCCAAAGATGGACACTCCAGACTGGGCCGAGACGCCGGTATGCACAGCCACTCAGTCTTGGCCGGGTTGAGACGAAGCATGTTTCCGTTCATCCAGATCCGTACCGCATCCAAACACTGGGTCATCAGGAAGAGGGCATCACCGATCTGGTTTGGGGTGGAAATGTACAGCTGGGTGTCATCAGCATACTGGTGGAAACTCACCCCAAAACCACGGATGATCTCGCCCAGCAGCTTCATATAGATGTTAAATAGCAGGGGGGAGAGGACCGACCCCTGAGGGACCCCACAAGAGAGCACCCTCAAGGTAGACCTCTGTTCCCCCGCCAATACCGACTGCGACCGCCCCGAGAGGTAGGAGGTGAACCACTGAAGTACAGTGCCCCCAACCCCTCGAGGCGCCGCAGAAGGATACCATGGTCGATGGTATCAAAAGCCGCTGAGAGGTCTAGTAGGACCAGGACAGAGGAAAAACCCCTGTCCCGAGCCCTCCAGAGATCATCCATCAGTGCGACCAATGCCGTCTCTGTGCTGAAACCAGGCCGGAAGCCCGATTGATACGGATCCAGGTAGTCCGCTTCATCCAGGAAAAGTGGAAACTGCTGAGCCACCACACTCTCAACAACCTTCGCTAAAAAACGAAGGTTGGAGACTGGACGAAAGTTGTCTAACATGGTTGGGTCCAGGGCAGGCTTCTTCAGAAGGGGTCTCACCACCGCCTCCTTCAAGGCGGAGGGGAAAACACCCTCCCTTAGTGAAGCGTTGACAACTGCCCGGAGCCAACCGCAGGTGACCTCCCTGGCGGCATAAGCCAGCCAGGAAGGGCGCGGGTCCAACAAACATGTGGTGGAGCTCAGACGCCGCATAATCCCATCCACTTCATCCTCAGAAACAGAATCGAACTCATCCCAGATCATACTGGCCAGACTACCTGTATCCCGTTCCTCAGACCACTGCAAATCAGAGGACAACCCGCCCCGAATTCGAGCGATCTTATCCGACAGATATTGACCAAACTCCTCAGCCCTGCCCTGCAATGGGTCCGCAATGGGTCAGCCCCCTCCCCTACACAAAGGAGAGAGCGGGTTACCCGAAACAGGGCGGCTGGGCGGTTATCTGCGGACGCTATGAGAGCGGAGAGATAAGACCTTCTCGTCGCCCTCATAGCTACCAGGTAAGTCCTAATATAGGCTCTTAGCTGGGCTCGATCAGCCTGGGAGCGGGTGGACCTCCACCTGCTCTCTAAGCCCCTCCGAAGTATAAATTGTTCATCTGATTATGTTTTCTGTTTGGTCTACCTCAGGGGTGTTAAACTCACGGCCCACAGGCCAGATGCGTCATGTGCTGGCCATGCCCACCCCCATTTTAGAGAAGGGGGAAAAGTCACGATACGTCATGTGATGACAATGTGACGACATGAGTTTGACACTCCTGGTCTACCTTATCAGGCTGACACTACATTACTTTTCTCTCAACATCCCAAAACTTCACTAAAAAAGAGGTTGCATTATATATAGCAGATTGCTCCAAACAATATTCGTATAAGTATTGCAATCGTTATTAGTCTGCAGACTATTTCATGTAATAAATTAATTATTTAGTGTTCCTGGCCAGTAAATTCAAAAAAACTGCAGAACTGCACTGATTCTTCATTTATTGCCTGAATCATCACTTTCTGAAAGGAGACTCTCTTTTAAATCTTGTTCCAGTTTGTCCTCTTGGGCAGAATAGCCCAATTAACCAATCAGTTGAACCTTCAGACCCAGGGAACAAGTTGCTGGGAACAAGTCTTCAGATTTCTAAGGTTCATGCCAGTGAAATTTCTCAACAGTTTCAAAAACAAAATTTAAAAAGTCTAAATTTCTAACAAACTTGACAACCCTTGGGAAAAAAATCAAATTCCACAAACAATTTTTAAAAACCTGAAAATTGAGTGGTCAGAGCAACATGGTTTCATCATTATAATAGCCAGATTTTTTTATGCTGAAAAGAAGTGGTTTCCTTTGTTTCACAGGTTACTTGCAATTTGTCCTTCCTTGTAAGGACATTACTCTGTCATTACTCCCAGTCATCTGCCCATTCTACTTCACAACCCCAACTTTCCTAAATAATGCATACTGTTATCACCATCCCACACTATAAATGGTTCCACAGGCTTTTTCCAGTTTGAATTGTCCAAGGAGTCCATTTCAACATTTCAAATTCCCATGTTTCAATTGTCAAGTGTTTTCCACAATGCTTGTTTCTCAACTTGTTATTCTTATTTTCATTCTTTTGATTTTCCAACATTTTAATTCTTATATATTTTCCATGGATCTCACACATTCTTAATGTATAATGCACTTTTAAAAACCAGATGTTTCTTCCTTAATAAGCTTCTCCTTATATAGTTCTATATATAATATAGCTCACTATTGAATAGAGCTTTGGTTGTAAAGAGACCTGGCATCTTGTATTTTTAGTTTACTTATTCATGTTTGTTAATCATATAACACACAGTGCCTTTGCCATCTAAAGTTTAAAATAAAACATTAAGACTCTGCGAAATGATGTCCTAATTACACTACATCACGAAGCTATAAGATTCTGTGTTGCAATGGTGGGAGAGCAGAATATTGCAGCTCTCCTGGAAACTATCATTCACTTATCAACTAAAAGAAGATAAAGGGATATTCTGAATTCCCTGGATAGTTTCTTAATGGAAGTATAATTAAGTCCCACATTACATTGAATAAAAGGGCAGCAAAAGAAGACATGAATAACTAGTTCAGGTTCTTCCAAACGGACAGGAGAACAAATTTCCTGCATAAGGATACAGTGAAATCTCTCTTCTAACCTTGCAGAAGGCAACACGTCATACCTAGCAAAAGTGAATGTTCTCCTGTACTTTGGATAAAGAAGATATTGTCAAGATAGGAGGCTGCTGAAACATTCTTAGTAATAAGGCCTCCAATTCCCCCTTTGCAAATATTGCCAGTCACCTATCATTCAACTGACTGCAGAGGGATCAACAGAAAATCCTGCTGATCTCTCAGAATATTGCTGGCTGGTGCTAAAAATGAAATTGTCTTTGAAATGAAACTGGAAAATATGGCATTCTCCTTCTTCAAGAGATCAGGGACCATGAGTCTCTGAACCTTGAAGGAGTCCAGTATTTCTCACTATGGGCAACACCAAGGGCCAAATGGGGATGGGCTCCTGAAGACCCCAGGCTGTTGCTTTAAAATAAATCAAGCCTAGTAGCTCTACCCTACTGTATACCTCATACTGGCTATTACTCACTCTCTCAGAACAGAATTATTCATTTTACTACTTTATATTCATAGTGTCTGCATAAGCAGTAATTGGAGGCAGTGACCAGAGGGCTTTTGGTCAGCTTCCCTTGGGTGGGAGGACATTGCTATAGTAGCTAAGTATCACTATCCATTTGGACTACCATAACATGCTGTACTTAGAGCTGCTCTTAAAAACCACTGAGAGCTACAAATGATCCAACAGCCTTTGTGTTCACTGAACTCAGAAGTTGGGAGCACATGGTATCTCTGCTTACAACGATTACCCATAGATTTCTGGGTGCAATTTAAGGTACTGTAAAACCTTCTACAACTTGGCACTTGAGTACCTTCAGGAGGGATTCTCCTAGTAGAATTACCCTGACAGATACCATTTTTCCAAGAGAAGCAACATATGGTTCCCTATAAGGTGGGCATGGTGGCCAAAACTGGGAGACACTACTTCTTGGTAGCAATATTGCCTCCTTAGGACATCCTCACAACTGAAATAGCTTGACTTCCTTCCAGTTGGCTTCCACAAACAGTTTAAAACACAATAGACACCATCTACTATTATTTGCAAACTCAAGTGAGAACCACACAGATTTCAGAAAGACATTTTAATGCTAGTTAGAGTGGAAAAAAACAATCTGCATATGGAAGTTCCCAGGCAGACTTATACTGTAGAAACCAATTAAGATAGAGCCTCTTTGAAACGTTTCCTTTTCATATTGCCCGCCTCTGAACTATATTGCCTCCAACTCACTACCACTGAATTCATCCACAGCCTCTCACAATCTTACTATGGATGATTTTAATGCAGGAGCTGGGCAAGTGAAAAACTGCTGTTCGCACACTAAGTCCCTCTCCATCACAATAATTCTACCTCCTTTCCTTGTCACTTCTGCTAAGGTTCTGGGATGAATTATAGGAGTGAGAATTAATTAAAAATGGCAACTGAATTTGATATTTTTATCCTAAACGGATCAACTGAAGAAGATAGACTGCCCTGGATTCAAATAGTAAAAGATTATTCAGAATATGCAATGGGCATCCTCAGAGCACTTTTTTGGAACCTACTTACAGCAAACATATATCTTCCTGGGCCTGCATGGAAAAACTTCTTTAAAGAGTTGGCAACAGATACATCATGATTGTCTTTGGTGTTCTTGAAAACACCATGGAATCCAAATAATTGCATAATGCTAATACTAATCAATGGGCTCCATTATTCTCATTGTTCAGGCCAATTTTTAACTCTAATGTCTGCCTCAACAGAAGACATTGTCAGTCACAGAAATTTAGTACATTGCTAAGAATTCTACTGTAAGATTTATGGGTCAGATTTAGCTTCACATACTCCAGTATAAATTTTAAATTTTAATGGTGTCTTGAAGCAAATTCAACATTCTCCTCCAGTTCCATACGGTATAAGCAAATTAATAGTACTGGAAAGCTTGTATTGTGCTATTTGCTTCATTGAGAAACTCCAATGAAACTTCCAGAGCCTAAAGAGAATGTAAAACATGTTGAAAACTGTAAAGTGCCCTGTACAGGTAATCCTCGGCTTACAATCCCTCATTTGGTGATTTATGGCTATTTTTCACACATGCAGCATCCTTTGCAGCATCCCCATGGTCATGTGATCAAAATTCAGGTGTTTGGCACCTGGCCCATATTTATGACAGTTGCAATGTCTCAGGGTCATGTGGAATACTTTTTGCAATCTTCTGACAAGCAAAATCAACGGGGAAGCCAGATTCTGTCATTACCTTAACAGCTGCAGTGGTTCATTTAGTAACAGTGGGAAGAAAGATTGTAAAATGGGGCAAAACTCACTTAACAACCATCTCATTTAGCAACATAAATGTTGGGCTCAGTTGTCATCATGAGGACTACTTCCAGTTTACTACAATATTCATCTAGCATAAACTGGTATTTTATAGATCAGATAAATTATACCTAGTACTATGGCAGTAGAAATAATACATTTGTGCTATGGATCTGCCCCTTTCTTTTCTTCTTCTTTCTGTACCTTCTCATATTATCTCTAAAGCTCCCCTAGGTTAGGTGGAATTAACTAAACCCTGTCAAATGTGCCTTACATGATGACAATGGAAAAGAAAGTAGTACAAAACCATACTTAAGTCATTTTTCCCTCTTATTGGATTCCTATGACATAGCTCACAGTATTTAAGAGGTTTCCCCCTCCAAAACTCTGCCAGGATACTTCAGGGAATTTGCAAAAGAAAGGATGGGAACAGAAACATCTGTTGTGACAGCTTGCTTTTTGTTACAGCAACATTAATTATTATCCACAGAGATTGGTATCTGAAAGCAAGTGACAAGTAATGCAAAAAGGTAAACAATATTTGACACGAAATTCAAAATTGCTCATAAAAAGAATGACATGAAATGTGGATATCTGATGAAATTTGAGTACCTGCACATTTTAATTTCAGTGCAATATTATTGTCGCTCTGGAAAAATGTTTATTTTACCTATCCAACCAAACCATCCATCTTTTGAAATACTTAAATTATAAACGTTATTTGCAAATCTTCAATTTTCAGAAAAAAATTAAAGATAAGATGGTTGTGTTCCACCCATTCTATGATTAACATTTGAAATCAAACTAAAAGGCATTTGTTCTTCGTAAATCTGTTATTCTTTTTATGTTAGAAAATTTACTAAAGGCTTATATATCTTGCTTAAAAGTCTGTGCTGACCAATTGGCCTCCATCTTCACCTGAATCTTTAATAAATCACTAGAGATGTGCTATGTTCCTTCTTGCTTCAAATGCTCTGCTATCATCCCAGTGCCAAAGAAGTCCTCCATCAGGGAACTGAATGACTACAGACCAGTTGCTCTAACATCTGTAGTTATGAAAATCTTTGAAAGGCTAGTGCTGTCTCACTTAAAAACCATCACGGACCCACTGTTAGATCCCATGCAGTTTGCATACCGAGCAAATAAATCGACAGATGATGATGTTAATATGTCTCTGCATTACATCCTACAACATTTTGAATCTCCAAATACCTAGGCAAGGGTCCTCTTTGTAGACTTCAGTTCAGCATTCAATACATCATTCCAGACATTCTTCTAACTAAACTAATCCAGTAGTGGTACCTGAACACACTTGTAAGTGGATCATAAGCTTCCTAACAGACAGGAAGCAGCAGGTGAAGCTACGCAGAATCACATCTGATACTTGTACAATTAGCACAGGGCCCCCCCAAGGCTGTGTGCTTTCTCTAGTTCTCTTCTCTCTGTATACCAATGACTGCATCTCAAACGATCCATCTGTTAAAATACTGAAGTTTGCAGATGATACAATAGTGATTGGTCTCATTCAAGACAACAACGAATCCGCATACAGACAGGAGGTTGTACAACTTGCCTCGTGGTGTAACCAGAACAATCTGGAACTTAACACACTCAAAACCATAGAAATTGTGGTAGACTTTAGGAGAAACCCTCCCATACTACCACCTCTTACAATACTAGACAACACAGTATCAACAGTAGAGACCTTCGAATTTCTAGGTTCTATCATATCACAAGACCTAAAATGGACACCTAACATCAAAAATGTCATCAGAACAGAACAACAAAGAATGTTTATTCTGTGCCAACTCAGAAAGCTCAAACTGCCCAAGGAGCTGCTGATACAGTTCTACAGAGGAATTACTGAGTCTGTCATCTGCACCTCTATAACTGTCTGGTTTGGTTCTGCAACCCAACAAGACAGACACAGACTTCAGAGAGTAATTAGGACTGCAGAAAAAACAATTACTACCAACCTGCCTTCAGTCGAGGACCTGTATACTGCACAAGTCAAAAAGAGGGCTGTGAAAATATTTACAGACCCCTCACATCCCAGACATAAACTGTTTCAACTCCTACCCTCAAAACGATGCTATAGAGCACTGCACACCAGAACAACTAGACACAAGAACAGTTTTTCCCCAAACGCCATCACTCTGCTAAACAAATAATTCCCTCAACACTGTCCAACTATTTACAAAATCTTCACTACTATTACTATTACTCTTCTCATCACTCCTTATCACCCATCCCCTCCCACTTGTGACTGTATGATGGTAACTTCGTTGCTTGTATCCTAATGATTTTTATTGATTGTTTCCTAGTATGGTTTGATTGCTTATTGTACCCTATGACTATTATTAAGTGTTGTACCTTATGATTCTTGACTCTTGATTAATGTACCTTTTCTTTTATGTACACTGAGAGCATTTGCACCAAGACAAATTCCTTGTGTGTCTAATCACACTTGGCCAATAAAGAATTTTATTCTATTACACACACACACACACACACACACACACATACACACATGGAATAGAATAGAATAGAATAGAATAGAATAGAATAGAATCTTGTTTTGATAAAGTTTGGAATTTTTATATATATATATATATTTTCTTTTCCTTACACTTCTTTTCTTTCTTTCTTCTCTATTAGCTTAGTTTCTATCAGATTTTACTATTATAATCAAATTTCTTAATACAATTACATATACAACTACACACACACACACACACACACACACAGAGGTGTGTGTGTGTTTGTTTGTTTGTTGTATATGCAGCTTTATCCTGAGGAGAACATTATGAGAAGAGAATAACTTGGAGGTAACAAAGCATTTGGCACTAGTAATCCAATGTGCAATTTTAGCATTAAGTTCTTAAAAACTGGCTGTAAGGATATCTTGCTATACCCTAAGAGGGAAGAGAATTATTATATATTGGGATTGTGTAACACAACTGACAAATCCAGTTAGAGCAGGGGTGTTTTCCAAATATGATGCCTCTGGCTCAAAAGTGTAGAGCTGAAAGATAAAACATCAGAGGGAGATCATACAGGGAAGGCTTTGTTAGTGCAGCAGCACTGAGAACATCAAAGCCACAACAAGCTGCTGAGCTGGTGTATTGATCTATCTTTACAATTCACAATGCAATAGCTATAGATGGATATAATATAATAAAAATAAAATATTATCAATACTGTTATTATTAAATTACACTTCATTTAAAGTGTACAATTGCTTTGAAAAACAACCATACACAGTTAAACAAATTTGTTCCATGCATACAAAGAATTACTTTCTTCATATTTACTTTATGATTATTTTTACATATTTATTTCTAATTATATATAGTCAGACCTAGTACAAAATCACTGAACTGTATTTCAAGTGAAAACATTAATATTGCCATAGTCATTAAATTAAAAACTGCTAATACAACGTAAGTACATCAGTGTGTGAACTATTATCCTTGAAAATTTAGCAACATATAAATGGGATAAAATATAGACAACCATTTACAGTATTAAATATTTCATCTTTTGTCTTTTTTTCAGAAAAATGATGGTAAAAGAGAAATGCTGGAGAAGTACAAAATTTATATTCTTATAAAATGCAAATTGATTTACTATTTATTTATATTTATATGGCCTCTAATTTTATAATCAAGTGATCCAAACAATTAATAATATATATAAATTCATATTGATATTAAAAAAAACTTTAATATTAGAGGAAAAGTTTTACTAGGTTTTACTGATTTGAAAAGGAGTTTAAAAATGACAAGCTACAAGAATAATATGAGAAAAAGTGCAACACTGGATATATAAATGGAACTATTGATATCTTAATAATAAATATGAATATATAAATAACAAACCAAGAAAGTGTCCTAGGTAATTTTCCTATATCAACTTTATAAAAGAATTTTGTTAAAATTTTGAAAAATTTAGCAAGGAGAGACAAAGGAAAAATGAAACAAAATCAAGTTCATGGAAATTATTTGTAGAGAGTCATTATTAAGATTATATAAAGTAAAAGGAAAGAATGCAATGTTGGTTTCTTTGATCAACATTAACATGCTGTTATATCTGTTAAACTCTTAATGGACATTTGTTGATCAGGAGTAAATGATGAGACCTTAAGGATTCGTTTGGGGATAAGAAATGATATACGGGAAGAAGACAACATTTGATGTATTTTAGTTGTTTATACTTGTGAAGAAGGGAATTACTTTATATATTTCTTTTCTTTTTCTTGACTATATTCTTATTTTTTTCTCCCCCCCATTTTTTTCTCCCCCCCCCATTTTTATTTATTTATTTAAGTTTGTAGTCATTTCTACCTTTTTATTTGTAACGTTTAATAAAATTACTATTTTAAACAATGTAACATCCAATTCTTTATTGTTGCTGTTGACAGCTGTAATATAGCTTCATCATTGTGTTCATGTACTTTTAGAATGTAGATTTCATGTCCATATTCTAGGTTTTGAGTTTTGTATTATATGTTTAATATTCAAAGATACCATACATAATACAAGTATTAGCTGTATATAGCTACACTTAACAAGTGTTACACACAACTTAACAAGTGTTAAGCCAAACTGCATGACAATGCCAACTTAACGAGGGAGCTGAATCATCAATTGCCTGAAGTGATGAAGATAGCCAAAAATCGAGCCAAATTTGTTCCACTTCCTCCAAAGGATTGTTAGAGATCCCATACACCGACTCCATGGTCTGTTTCTGTTGCTACCCTCTGGGAGAAGGTTTTGGAAGTATCTATAGCAGGACTACTAGATTCTGTAACCGCTTTGTTCCTTATGCCATCCGTCTTGTAAATTCGCAGGATTCTTTCTTTCCTCCACCATGTATATGTATAAAATCGAACTAGACTGTGATGTTTCTCTGTGTCATATATGCATGTGTATGTGGGTATATGCATAATGGTTATCCTTTGAGAGCTGAATGCAATGAAATTTCATTTTAATATATTCTGATTAGTGTACATTTGGAATGACAATAAAATTCTATTCTACTCTACTCTACTCTACTCTATTCTTTCCATTTCATTCCAACCCACTCCATTCCATTCCATCTGGGCTTTCCCTTTCCCAGTTAGAAACATCTGGAGCATCTGCCCTGAGGAATGTCTCTGATGACATTTCTGTTATATGACTAGATAGATATTCAATGTGTGAAATAATGTGGATGCTAACTGTCTGATATATACATTTTTAAATAATAGCCACCACTTAACTCAATGTTTATTCCTTATCAATGAACTCTTGAAATGAGAAACCATCTTTTAAACTATCCAAAGTCATCTCTTCTTTTAGCCCACTAACATGCCTTCAAAAGCAGTTGCAAGCTTTGGGGAGGAGGTTTCCTATTCATACAGGCAAATAATTTTGATAACCAGATTATTTGAAATTCAGAAATGAAATAACCACATTCATCATTTTTAAAGGGGCAATTATCAAAACCTCCCTCTGTTTAAAAGATATCTGAAGTGATAGCTTTTACAGGCCGCTGTTCAATTTATCTGGGGTGGGGAGTGTTATTAATTTGTAGGTTCTTGTTTTTGAGGTGGGTTTAGAAATTTAGGAGAGAATTGGGGAAGATTAGGAGAGAAATGTTTCAAGGAAATAAAAAGGTTGATGGTTGTTTTGGAATTACTCACCACTCCAAAACCTTACTGGATACATTGTGCTAGATTTGAAAGTGTTAATCCTATGGCAAGGAAGTGATAATGCAATGTGGAAAGGTTGACTAGAGCAGTGGCAAAATAGACATGTTAAGGGTGTGTCACAATATCTGCCATTACCAGAAATCATCTTTCTCACAGATCTGGGAAACAACTTTTGTGTTATCAGTAGAACCAGATTGTGTAATATACAGGAGCTGGCAGTAAGTGGGCATTCAGCCCAGCTGCTGAATTTTTCTTCTGTTCAATCTTGTCTAACTTTCAGAGACTGCCTGGAAAAATCCTTGTAGTTTTCTTGGAAAGATTTTTTCAGAAGTGGTTGCCATGTCCTCCTGCCTCTAGCTTCCAGCTGGCCCATGGTCACCCATTCCTAGGGACATCAGGGCAATATTCCTGTGGAAAACTGAAACAGAAGTATAACCCCAGTTGCTCTGTGTGTATGTGTATGTGTGTTTGTGTGTGTTGTATGTTCATGTGTGCGCACGCACAAAGGACAACTAGGACTCCTGGTTTTCAGCCTGATGCCTTACCTTCTACATAAGAACATTCATAAACTCCCAGCCTCCAGATGATTTGATGGTTTTTTTGTAGTCAGGGAAAATATGGTACAGGGGAAGTAGATGCAGACATACATGAAGAAGTGAATGAAGTAGAGATGGCTTGCTATAACAAGGGAAAAGCTTGATTTGATCCTCTCCAGAAAGCACTACACATAGAAAAATATATGATATTAGTTGAGAAATTAGCTATGTCATGTGTCTAATCAAACAGTGAGTGTAAATGAAGCACAACTTGGATATAGATTTTTTTTAAAAAAAATCTTCAATTGCTTCTCTATTCCCAATTAGCATGCTTGCTTGCTTGCTTTTTAGTGCCACTTTAATTTCTGGTAAAATTCCAAGTTAAGAATGTATCTTTCCAGAGACTCATCTTCATAGAAAATAACCAGGCTCTATTCAAGATTTAAAGAGCCAAAGGTAAAGTATTGATTTTTTTTCTACCTGTTCGTACGTGAAAATCTTTATTTTCTTTCCCAAAGGAAACATTATTTTCATCAGTATCTAAAGAAACAACATCTCAAAATACAGCTCAAGAAAAATGTATATTGCTACAACGATGCTACACCTTATAAAACAACATGTGAAATATCTTCCAGAGTCACAAATGTCAATGACGTACATATGTCTGTAAAACTACATATTATTTTTGTATAATGTTAAATCCACTAGTCTCTATCAACTTGGGCAAAGCTTCCATAACTGATTTGGAAATGTTGACTGGCATAAACTCTACTACGGAAACACTGAGCTTCACTGCATGTTGGCAATGTGGGCAGGCCATGATACTGCCTTTACCAGATGTTATGAACAACAGTTTCAGAACAGCAACTGGTGGATTATCTGGCATCCTTTCCTTTCCCACCCAGCAGGACCAATGGAAGAAAAAAAGACATTTACAAATGCTCTCCATAACATACACCATGGTAGGCCTGAGGGATTCTGTGCCCTGTCTCCAGCTTTATACCATACCCTTTGATATTCCTGCATACACTGGGGTTATACTTCTATTTCAATTTTCCACGGGAATATTGCTCTGATGTTCCTAGAATTTAGAATGTAGCAATTGTTCAATAAATTGATGGACCAATAAATTAGGTACTGCAGTAAAACAGAGAAACTACCGCCTTGCAACAAACAATACCAGAAAGAATCTACGAAAGACATAAAATGTCTTAATGTAGCCTACTGAAGAAGGAAAACAATCATGTTCCCCTCTCTCATTCCACTTAAAACACTTAGGGAATGCTATTTTCCAATAAACTATTGATTTTACAAGAGATCAATATTTCTGCTCAAATAATTAAAAGCAGACAATAACCATACAATTGGTATGAGAATGTTGACATTTTGAAAGGTACACAATTTCATTTTAATAAAAAAAAGTTCAACTTTTGGTCTTCCTTGAGATTAATATACTCAAAGATTTCCAAATTATTGCAGGCATTTTCCTTTATTAGGAATAATAAAAGTTTCAGTGGTTTTTTTTCTAATGACACATGATATTGCTGAAAAGGACGAGGTGAATGTAATGTGTGACTATTAGGCACAGCATTTCAAAAGTATATTGGGCCTTGATCAACATTAAATAAAAGGTAAATGTTATATAAATACTAAGTAACATCTTATATAAATAAATAACAAACACAAGTGGCTGCAGAAGTCAGGACTGCAAGCAAGGCAAAAGGGCAGGAAGGTGTCTGTCTCAATGACTGAATGGGGAGAGGATGTTCCCACAGCAAACTTAAACCACCAGCTGGAGTTGAGAAGATCACAATCCCAACAGTATCATTCCCAAGCTCATCAATGAAGTACATGCCTTAGATTGTCCAGATGACAAGCTTTTGTCCAGATAAAAAGGAAAATACTATTAAATATTATTCTAGGACACTTCAACAATTCGTTGACAATGAGATGGAAACTGTGTCATGAAAATGCATCCTTCAAAAATGTTTAATAAGGTGCTTTTGTGCTATGGCATCTTGAGCATGAGGAAACATCCTAAGATTTGGAGCACTTTGCTAACGGAACTTGCATAAAGGGCTACAATGAGTGAAGCACAATCCTATCTCTTGTGTTTTCCCAATAATATAACAGTAGCCATAAACCATTGTTAACTTCTGAACGACAAAACAGATTGTCTTTTTATACAGATTTCCCATCTGTTTAAAACAGACTAAGAAAATGGTGAAGAAATATGAAACTAACAGATTGTACAATAATGACTGCAGGGACATTTGTTCAGCCACTCTGTTTCATGCATGATGCTGTATTTAAGCTGATGTATTTGACTTTGGTTTGACGTAACTCATTCTGTCTTTGTATTATGAGCAAATTATATATCTTTACTTGTTCAACAAACTTTTTATATGAGATAAATAATAGATGTGGTATACTAGGATTTCATATTCCTCTATTTTGAACCCTCATTTATTTCTATTTTCAGCCTCAACTTCCTTTCCAGAACAGAAATTTTCCTATATAACAACTTGTTGCCAGAATTCTATGTAATGTAGCATGAACAGAAATAAGGATGCAACATCATATAGTTACAAACTATAAGTGAGCTATCTGAAGAAACCCAGAAACTATGTCAGGATGCCTTTCATTGACTACAGCTCAGCATTCCATACTATCCTGCCGAGCATCCTTATCGAAAAGCTGACTGATTTGAATTTTCCCTCTTCCATCTGTGACTGGATCAAAGACTTTCTGAGGGACCAACCACAAACAGTTAGGGCTGGGTCTGTCACATCTACCTCCCTGAAGCTTAGCACTGGCTCCCCACAGGGCTGTGTGCTCAGTCCCTACCTGTACTCACTGTACACACGATTGTGTATCGTCTGACCCATCCACTGTGATGATTAAGTTTGAAGATGATACTACCATATTGGGTCTCATTACAGGTGGAGATGAAACAGCATACAGGGGAGAAGTTCAAAAATTTTCCTCATGGTGCCTAGAAAACAACCTGCACCTAAACATCAGCAAGAAAAAGGAGATGGTGTTAGACTTCTGGAAGAAGAGAGAGGAACCTGCCCCACTTTACATCGAGTGGGGCTGTGTGAAGAGAGTTTCCTCCTTTAAATTCCCGGGAGTCTACCTCAGCGAAGATCTTACCTGGAAAATCAACACAACCCAGGTGGCCAGAAAGGTCCAACAGAGACTCCATTTCCTTAGGGTCTTGCGAAAGAATAAAGTAGAACAACGACTGATGACCTCCTTTTACCAGTCCACAATAGAAAGTGTCCTCACATATTGCATTATGGTGTGGTATGCTGGCTTGACAGCCATGGATAAAAAGACATTAGAGAGAGTGGTGAGCACAGCACAAAACATTGTGGGCTGTTCCCTGATACCACTAGATGACATCGCTAAGGCTCGCTGCCTTAGAAGAGTGAGGAAAATTCTCAGGGACAACTCACATCCCAGTCAGCACTTCTTCACTCTCCTACCACTGGGTAGGAAATATAGAAGCACAGCCAGCTGCACCAACAGGCTGAAGAACAGTTTCTACCCGTGGGCTGTCAGACTTCTGAACGGAAAATAACTTCATGTCAACATAGTATGACAGACTTGCGGGGCCGGCGCATTGTGCAATAAGGTCACATAGTGTAATAAGATTGGGACTGGGTTAGGGACTTCTGTCCTCACTATGAGTTGTGGGGTATGTGCATGAAGGGAGACTCAGCCAATCTCACTGTACACATGTTGTATTCTGACAATAAAGGTAATAATAATACAACAATATCATTTGACAAATTAAGACAAATATCATTTATTTACATTTATTTTTATTTATAGACCATCTTAAACCAGTTGAATTCTAGATTACCCTCAGTAACAGGAAAGGAAATGCAGACAAAAGCTGACAATTTCCTCAACAAAGCAATCTGATATTGTAAAGAGAATAATGTCAGAGGCAGCTCTTTTTAATTTTCCATTAAATATAGTCTGCTATACATCACTCCTACCATGAAAAGCAAACTATTTTTCCTGAAGCGAAAATAAAAAGAGAAAAATTTGTCCACCACCACCATCAAATAGCTAGCCAATTCTCCAATTACCTAGAAGCACAAAGTCTCTCTCTTCCTTTTTTTTTAATGGTTCCTTACTACATCTAACCAATTGCTATAATAAGAAATCTACATGTTTCTATATATTCTTAACCAAGCCAATTCTCAATGCAAGCAGCCTCAAGATCAGGTGAAAAATTTCTAGAAAGAATTAAAATATTACAAGGAGTTCATACATTTTACAGCGGATTTCTACTAATGCTCAGTGACATCAAGGTACTGGACGATTTATAGCCTGCATTTATAGGATTATCCTGTTGAGAAAAATGAACATAAATGTAACCACTCTACAATAATAAAATATCTTTACTTCCCAAGATTTCAGCTACATGAAACAAAATACAGAGAGAGAGAGGGAGGGAGGGAGAGGGAGAGGGAGAGAGAGAGAGAGAGACACACACACACACACATATTTGTTTTCTTATGTTTTCGTGGGTATTTATATATATGGTATTCAGCTTTGTTCGGGAATTTTCCTACGTCTTTATAGTTGTGCTTTTAAAGTTGTAGCAACGTTTCAGCAGAATCTCATCTGCCATCATCAAGCTTGTGTGTTGGGTTCGTCTTTGTTGTGTGTGTGTCAGGCTTTTGCAGCTGTTTCTGTTTTAAATTTGGTGCTAGCCTCGTGCTTTGTTTGAATGGTTTTTTCTTCATCCTGATTGGTTGGGAGTCTTGGCCTGTGTTTATACAGACTGCACCAGACTGTCAATTTTATGGAAGCCTGCACTCGCTAACAAAAAAATCTCCACACCACAAGCCAAGCAAGCACCTGGGCACAAACAGACACCCCCTGATACCTCCAGCCCAAATACACCCCAGCCAGCCACCCAGATGAAACCTAGCTTCCTAATAAATGACAGCTGGTCATTCACCCGAAGCCAAGCCACGCTGAAAGTCCCCAATACAGAAAACACAATGTTGCCAGCTAATCAAGACAAAAAACACTACAAAACAGACAGAAGATATTACAAACACCAATCAAGCAGAACACAGCCAACTCCAAGACTAATAAACACAGACCAAGACCCCCAACCAATCAGGATGAAGTAAAAACACGAGGCTAGCACCAAATTTAAAACAGAAATGGCTGCAAAAGCCTGACACACAGATGAACCCAACACACAAGCCTGATGATGCTAGATGAGATTCTGCCAAAACGTCGCTACAACTTTAAAAGCACAACTATAAGGACTGGGAAAATACCTAAACAAAGCTGAATACCATACACACACACACACACACACACACACACACACATATATGTAGGTCTTGGCGTGTTCGGGTCTTTTCCTGTGTAAGATTGAGAGTATCTTGGCAACATTTTGACGAGGTCCCACTCACCATCTTCATGCTGGTACTTTCAGCTTCGTGCTTGTGCGAGCAAAGCGTGATCGGAGCTGCCGTCTCTATAAATACTGGTGGGCAGGTGTGGTGTGCTGGCTCTGTTGTGAGCGTGCTGGTTGGCTGTGTTGATACACACAGACACACACACACACACACACACACAGATATATAAAGCCCCCAATACACATTTCTGAGTTCTATTGTTGTGACATCCTGGGTCTTGTGGTGTAATCTCCTGGGTCGTTGGCTGTGTTGTAACATCCTGAGGTTTTGTGTTGTAACCTCCTGAGTTCTGTGATGTAATATCCTGAGCAGATGGCTGTGATGTTACATTCCGGGCTTTGGTTTGGCTCCGAGTTTGAGGTCTAGCTATGTGTTCATAGCGTGTCAATTTGCTTAGTTTGGGGGTCAGAGGGGGGTGTAGCAGCTGGTGGGGTGGGGGGAAATAAGAGAAACATAAAACGTTATAGGAATCTACTGCTAGAGGATCAGCAAGGGCCTGGCACTAGACCTGTCAGAGAGAAGGCACAATTGTAAACACTCCTTCTCTCCCTTTTGCTGAAACCTCTAATGAGTCTTGAATCCTTCTTAAACCTTTTATTTGCAAAAGGTTAGGTCTGGATCCAATCCACCATTGCCACCTAGTAAGAAAGCCAGTGATTCCATAATACAATTTAACAAAGGATACAAAGTTTGCATGCAGGTAACCTGGCTTTTTGTGAGCATGTACCTGGAATCTCTACTCTGAATACATTTTTTCGTGCTGTTCAGAAATCTGCATTACAGAATCTGATGATGTTTTCAACAACTTGTACAAGCGTTAAATTGGATGATGCTAGCATTTCAGGCAGAATCTCCAGTGCACATTAGAGGACAAAACCAAAGAAAAAACCAAAAAAAGGTCTCAGGACCATCACAAATTATAGCTCGCATGCTTTTTTCACATACAATCTTACAGAAAACTATCTAATATATGAAAGTGATTTTAACATTTTTTAAGTTAGAATAGGCTCCCAGCTTACATTGTAGGAAAAGTTATTTAAAAAAAAACCCTGAATGAAAGACACAAAGCATTAATAGAGATATGTATATTTTTATATATATAATAAATTCTATGAAACATTACAATTGAAAGGTCTAAAATAATAAAAAAGAAAAATTAGAGAATGCAGAAAATAGAAAAGAAAAAAATAGAATATAATAAAGAAAAAGAATATACAAAGAAATGATTTTCCCTTTTTTACAGGTGTTCATAATTTTAATAATTACTACTTTTTCAAATGCAGCAAAATGATCTCTTTTCCCCATGTGCCATCTCTTATCTATAAACAAATCCTTAAAGCCTTGTGATTTGGTCCTGTAGCAAAAGTCAATTAAGGATTACCAGAAATAATAACATATCTATTTTAACCTTGGTCAAAAAAACAACTGTATAGCTTTCCTTTTACTTTTAGCATTTAATATTTGAAGATTCAATTCCTTCAAATAATGTCATACAATTTGATTTCTTTTCTTTCTTTTCTCTTTCTTTCTTTCTTTTTTTGTTCCTTCTCACAAAATTCTTCAAAACTTTAACAAGACCCATTTGTAAATCCAATACAAGAAAATTATCCAAATCACTCTTCTGATTTACTATTTGTATATCCTTTTCAATTATTAAGACATCAGCCAATTCCATTAGTATATCAAATGGCTTCAAAGTCCCATCTTATTGTGTGTTTTTATTTAGAATTCTAAACAATAGCATTTTCCCATTAATTAAAATATGGAGGAGAGCTTTCAGAGCACTTATCAGTCCCAGATCTGCATCCTCCTCTTGTGCTCAGCCAAGGCTGCAGTGCAATGTTTTTACACCTTTCCAGAAGACTGGGAGAGTAGGGCTCACCTCACCTCCACGGAAGGGCAAGCAAAAGAATGGAAAAGGCTCTCTTCCTGGACCCTGCTAGAAAGAATTCTTTGGTTGATGGGATTAGCAACATACTTTCCTGGACTGATACAACAGGATATTAACCCGACCCCATGCCACGTAGTTCATATCCAACACCTTGAATTGAACCTAGAAGCAGATTGGCACCCAGTATGCCAATGCTATCATGCACTGTTCTTTGGGCACCCAAGTTTGCCAATGTGGCCTTCCAAATACTTTTCAAGGGTAGCCCCATGTACAGCACTTTGCAATTGTTTAAATGGGAGATGACCAGAGTGGCTGAATGGAGAACCTTCCTATCTAGGAATATGTCAATCTAAAACAAGTTGAGCGAAAGGTTCCTAATAGTTGAAAAGCAATTAAGAAATCATCCCAAAAGTTATTGAGGAATGAGGCTAGGCAAGTCTTGGGTCCATATTGGCTCTATTATGGTTGTGAGCTTGGTTGAAATCCTTTGACTCCCACCCACTCAACCATAAAAACCTCAGTTTCTGGAGTCTACTCACAAGGAGTTGTCCAGTATATATGTGGGCAATCTCACTATCTCTCCTTTTTCCAGGGAGACTTTACCAGCCAGAATTCACTATTTAACTACCTCTTTAAGCTCTCAATATACATAAAGCTATAAGTGATAAATCATGATCATTATCATAAAAATACATTCATCATAAATCATGAGATACAACACTTAGTGATAGTCATAAGATACAAAATAAGCAATCAACATAAATCATACTAGGAAACTAAATAAACAATATAAATTGTAAAGATACAAGCAAAGTTATAGTTGTAAGTAGAAAAGAAGATGGGTAATAGGACATATGAGAAGAAGAATAGTAATAAAGCCTTACTAAATAGTTTGACAGTGTTGAGGGAATTATTTGTTTAGCAGAGTGATAGCATGTGGGAAAAACTGTCCTGTCTAGTTGTCTGGTGTGCAATGCCCTATAGTGTCATTTTGAGGGTAGAGTTTGAAACAATTTATGTCCAGGATGTGAGGATGTGAGGGGTCTGTAGATATTTTCACAGCCCTCTTTTTGACTCGTGCAGTATACAGGTCCTCAATGGAAGGCAGGTTGCTAGCAATTGTGGTTTGTTTGTTTGTTTGTTTGTTTTTGCAGTTTTAGTTGTCCGTTGAACTCTGTGTCTTGTTTGGTTGCAGAGCCAAACCAGACAGTTATAGAAGTGCAGATGACAGACAATAATTCTTTTTCATACAGAAAGAACATTCTTATATCATAAGAATTTTAATTATATATATATATATAATGTATGGATATGTATGGATATGTACATATGAAGATGTGTGAGTGTGTATGTGTGTGTGTCTAGATCAGATTATTGAAGCAATCTTATATAACTGGTTTCTTGGGTTGTTTGTTTTGATGCTGGATGAATTAACGTTGTAGTACATTTTGATATTGCCTCTTTATATATGCTTGATAACATGGACTGCAACATGCCGAAATTATCACTCAAGAAGAGTTACTACAAATTTTACATGGTTTACTGAAGTGGTTCCTTATGAATATAGAAAAGATAGAAAAAGATATCTGGAAAGATGATTGGATACACACCATTAATTACACTCATAGCACTTCAGCAGTATAATACTGTATTCAGTATCAAAAGCTTTTAAAACTTACTATTAATAAATTTATGAGGGAAAATGGCTTTGGATTGCTGCTATTTTCTAAAATAGAATATTCCATAATGTAGTATATGTAAAAAATATTAACTTTTTTCCAAATGATACTATAAATTATAAATGATACAACAATTTTATATTTATATTTAAGTTCTAACTAAGATCAAGAGGTGTTTACATGAAGTACTGAGGAAGCATAATTAAGTTCAGCAAATGAAAATCCTAGTCTCCCTATATTTAAAAATAAGAGCTCCCCATAAAATATTGTCACTAATAAATGGATTGAAAAAAATAAAGAGAACCAAGAAGAAATATTAAATGAAATCTATATTTACTCTTACTTCCAGTATACCTAGTAAAGTTAATGGGACTATTTTTAGCACAATTACAAGTGATTCTGGCTTATTGTGTGGTGAATCAATTATATTGTCCCCATAAAAATAAACCTCAAAGAATATACATTTTCAATTTAATTTGGAAAAATGGTAAATGAATTTTTATTTGTTAAAGAAGTTTCACTATTCAGTTGTTAACTTGCATTTTAAAAATATATTGGATAAGTTGCTTACAGGTTGAAGAATGAAAAAAAGAATCTAATCTTGACAACGTCATTAATTGGTTTATGTTCTTTGATATTATGACATGGTCATGATTATAATGTTTCAAGCAGATTTAAAGGTTACTGGCAACAGTTTTTTTCAGTTATTAAAACTGACTTTAAAAACTCTCTTCTTTAGTGGTAAAAAAAGTCACAAAGTCATGGGTAAGGAAATTTAAGAAAGGAACTTTTCTATGCTTTTATAAATCTCTTTTATAAAAAACATCCGTTTAATATCTTTGCAACAACCGTATTTCACAGTAACTTATTTGAACTTTCTCACAGTTGGTTCCCATTAGAGTTTTGTTCAATTATGTATATCATCAAACAACCTAGTTTGGTACAAAACAGAAAGGCTATTCAAACTTACCTATTACATAGGTAAATCACTGTTCTTCAGTGATTAATAATATAATTTGTATAAGAAGATGTAAAAGTAATGGAGACTAATTGCAACAAAAGTAGAGTTATGAGAAATAAGAAATTACCTTGATATGGCTGCTCTGTAAATAAACTTTCTGGCAAAAATGAATGTTTGGCACCTTTTCCTAACTAAAGTGGGAATGGAGACAGGTTTCTTAGGTAAACTGTTTGCAATTTCAGAATCATGATACCAACCTAGACAATCTCGAAATCTTTCCCTGTACATCTTTCCTCCAACTGAAGTTTGGAACAGCCAAAGCAAGTAGAATTCACAAGCAACTAAAATTTAATATGGGGGTCAAGGTCTTTTGTTTCTTCTTTTCTTCTTCAATATGCTATTCAGCTTGCTGAACAGAATGTTATAATCTTTTTAAATGTAACTTACTTTCTCCTGTCTTCAACTATTTTACTTCTGCAAGGTATCTCTGGCTGCAATTAGCATTATGATCAGTGACCATAAATAATGTATTGACGCATGAACGTGTGTAACATTTGTTTAGTGCTTATTGCATGTTGATTCTAGTGTACAAAAAATCAAAAATAAAACCAGGTTATTCAGATATATTGGAAACTAATATCTCCTTGCCCTCCTGGTATCTAACTCAACTGCATCAATTGGCAAATTCTCTCCCTAGCAATTATAGAAGGGGGTGCTTCAGGATGGGTGCCATCCACATTTCCAGAATTAAAATGTTCCACAGGGAGTATAAACCAAACAATATTGTTTTCTCATTCACCCTTTCTAAACTTTAACCAGGGAAATATTCTCAATATCCCTAGTCAAGAAATACAAAATGGAGGTGTCAGTGCTAATCAGGGTACATGTAATATACAATTATCCATGAAAGCCAAGAGAGTAACTTTGGGCCAGTCACTTTTCATAGCTCACAATGTCAGGCTTAGGTGACAAGCTGGTTGGTCAATTCTTGTTGCAACTAATGGATAATATTATTAATAAAATAAGGTAGACCCTCTACTTGTAGGAAAATGCAAAGAAAGAAAAAAATGGATATAGCAGTTTGGTCTACTGATTTTCTTTGTCTCACATCACAGTTTTGGCCAAGGACAAGTTCTGCAATGCCTTCCTGATGATGAAGTTGATAACATGGTCATGAGTTTGGCCCTGCCATGTTAGGCTGCTGCAGATGTCCACACACCTGGTTTGCTAGATATTTACTTACTTTGTTATTTTGGTTCTGATTACTGAAGCAGCTGACTATCTATATCTGCATATATGTGTGTGTGTGTGTCTTGGTGTATTCGGGTCTTATCCCGTGTAAGATTGAGAGTATCTTGGCGATGTTTCGATGAGGTCTCACTCGCCATCTTCAGGCTGGTGTCTTCGGCTTTGTGCTCAATCTTACATGGGATAAGACCCGAATACACCAAGACCTACATACCTTTACCTGTGAAAATCTACGAAAACATATATATAGAGAGAGGGAGGGAGGGAGGGAGGGGGAGAGAGAGAGAGAGAGAGAGAGAGAGAGAGAGAGAGAGAGAGATAGATAGATAGATAGATAGATAGATAGATAGATAGATAGATAGATAGATAGATCTGGTCTAATGTTCTTTCAAAAGGAGCAGTAGACCTTTATTTTTTTTAAAAAAGCACCAGTCAGGAGTTACAGGGGCAGTTATCTCTGCAGAAGCTATGTGTTAAATCTCTACTTCGGCCCAAGCGAAAATCTGAGGCAGTGTTTACCAACCAGGCTCATTCCAGTCCAATTGCATATTAAAAGGAATGATTAGTGGTTGTTTTCCCTGCAAGAAAGATGATGCTCAGTGGGAAAGAAAACAAGGTGGAGGAATAGAACAATAGCTTTAATTGTCCTGTGTTAAAACTTCAAGGACAATACCACTTGTCAGCTCTATTAATGAGATAAAATAGAACTCAGGTATCAAGACAATGTGACTTACGATGGCAACTTTTTCTATTGCCTCTGAGGAAAGACGAATGCATGCTATGGAAACTGTGAGGAAGAACCTAAAGGTTCCACTACATTACCTCTATATGCTCCTTCCTTTAGTGGTGTCCCACAAACTAGTAAATAGTTTCCTTTAGGAGGTGTGTATTTTAAGTTAAATGTAAACCATTTTAATAAAGTTTATTTTTAAACTACTTTATATTTTCAAAGTTAGATTGCTTAATTTTTAAGGACTATTTCTACTATGTAAAAGGGTACTCTCATATTCATTTGCCTGAACATCCGATCTACTCTCAAATTAACATTCCCTGAGAAGTATGAATAGCTGCATCTGGAAGTGATTACATTTCACAAGACGTGCAGCATTAAGTAATTTAAGCTTACTGAAGTGGTTTTAAGAGAGGAGGGAGAAACAGGCCTTTCAATGAAAAACATGTTTTAAAAACTTTCTTACACAGCTGTTCAAGGCACTAATCAATTTATTCATTTACTTTACCAAAATGCAAACCAAAAGAATGTATATGTTAAACAGCCCATGACATTGGATCAGCCTGGGGAAAGATACTATTCAGAAATATTGATATTGATGATCTATATATTCTCTGAGGTAGTGATTCCCTGCCCCTCCTCTCAAATTGTGAGATTAATATCTAATGCCATAGCAAGTTCACTGGAGCATAACTGCATGGAGAAAATCTCTTTAAATACTGATAAAAGTCAGATAGCCCACTGATCTTGAGAGGGTCATTGCCCAGGGTTTTTTTTAAAGCTCATATATAGCTTCCCAAGTTTGACATCCAGTTTAATTTATAAAGGTGAGAGGAATAATTACATTTTACTTGACAACAGTTATCACCATCTAGGAATCTCTAATGTTTAAAGTTCTAATTAATAATGTAGAATTATGTGCAAATCTAAGGATATGTATAATGTGTACAAACCAAAGCTAAATTATTTTAAGGTTAAGAATCTTTAGGATAATAATCGGCATTGTTACTTAATCCACAAGGGTATGTTGAAAGAAAAAAGAAAAAAAACCACACACATCAAATAGATAATTTGATGAACCCAGCCCTATCAATTAAAATTTTAAAAATTGTAATATTTTGATGCCTCATGGCTTATTCTTTTCTCAAAGTTGTTCATTTGATTGGTAAATTAATTTCACCCATGACATAGTTTCTGCTATATTTCAAATCACTTATCAATATTCTAATTGTTAGCCAGCGAATTGCCAAATGTTTACTTGTCTACCAGTGTCTACTTCTAAGATACATAGGTTATTTTACAATTAATGAATGGTAAGCTGTAGTTGCGGATCTGATCCCAGTATCAATATTTGCTTTGTTATGCATACTCCTTTCACATATCCAATGAACAGGGTCAAAGTCTTACATTCTCTTACAATTTACAAGAAAAGGTAAAAGTTCAAACCAGCACCTTTAAAGCAAATCATTCCATGTCATGGAAAGCCAGTTGACTGATTAAAGATAATTATTGGCAAAGGAACAAGCCAAATTTAAGATCCATTTTTAAGCACTATATTGTGTTACATCTTTTGGCAGAAAAGCATATAAGGACTCTCTACGTCATATTGATTATTAGAGAAAAAGCAATGTTCTTGATTCTGATCTCTACAAATATTGGGGTTTAACCCATGTTTTGGCAATGGTTTGTCATCTTTATTTTTAAAAGACAGATACTATATAATAATATCCTTTTACGTGAGGCAATTTGGAATATTTAAAAAAATTTTACAAGTTGATTACAATAAGTTTGTTGACAGAGATTTTTGGAATTTGTGTTTTTATTATTGTTCTGCCTGTTAACTATTTTGTTATTAATACAGTATATAGACAACAGGATAACAACTTGCAAATAGAATTAGTAATTTAGTAGTTTAAAATTCTTTGGGCCTGTTTTGCAAGGGGTGAAAAACTAATATTGTTGTAATATATTAATCAGCATTCAACTGGAGGGACAATATATGTATATGCATTAGTCTTTCCTAATATATATTTTTTTCTTTTTCAATGTCTTTCAATTGTTTTAATTCAGAGCTTTTTCAAAGCTTAATGCAACTCTTAATGGCACTTCACTTCCTATTTTTAATCTCTAGATTATTTATTTATCACCTTTATATAGCAGCCCATCGCACAAAAAGCAACTTTGGGCAGTGCACAACAATCAATAAAACAGAAGATATATATAAAAAAGTCATAAAAAACATTTTTGAAAGGAAGCACCAATTCTTATGAAGTTAAGGCCTAATGATATATGCAATTAGTATCAATCAAAGTTGTCATTTTCTATAACTCAGGAAATAAATCTTTCATATATCTTACTAAATAATAATATAATTACTGTGTAGTGTGTGAACCTAGCCATTTTGATTTATAAACCATGGTTCATAATTTATGTATGAACAAAGCCACTATGGATCCTTCAAGTCATAATAAAAGCAAGACTTGGTTTTCTGCACTTTGTGAACATTTTATATGAAAGATGCAGCAGCAAGGCATCATTTTAAACTCAATATAAATGAAGGTTACATCAGGTTCTACAGAATGATCTGTAATCAATCAGAAGGAATTCTGTCCTTTATTATATTATATTGCTTAAAATTGGAGAAGCAAAGGGCGAACAGCTATGGCTTTCAGCTCAGCTTGCTTTAGGTCTGGGATATACTCAAAAGCACCATGTTCTTAAATCTTAAGTGTGTCTTTTATACCTGGATTATGTTGATGGTTCTTGAGATTTCATAAATTATAAAGTTCTACCCTGTAGTCCTTTAATGCAATATGTAATTTACATAGTATTGCTGGCATGCAACACATTTACTCTTTTAAACAGAAATGGCATTTCTCTTTCCTCACTAAGAAGTCAAACATATATGCATTACTCAGAGACAACACTGCTACTTTACAATTAATTGCAAAAGCATCTCTCCTGTTCTTGGGCAAAGAATAAAAGCACACCAATAATCAATCAATTAGCAACAAATTCCTGTATTTGTCAGAACAGCTAAAACCTAAGTCTTTCTTGCTTTGTTAACTAGAGTGTTTGCCTTGTTCATAATTATTGGTTATTGACAGAGGTAATATTCAGCAAGTTCTGACCAGTTCTGGAGAACTGGTAGCAGAAATGTTGAGTAGTTCGGAGAACCGGCAAATACCACCTCTGACTGAAGATTTTACAGTATCCTTCCCCTGCCGTGCCCACCAAGCCACGCCCACAGAACCAGTAGTAAAAAAAAAAATTAATCCCACCACTGGTTATTGCCTTTCGTACAAATCAAACCTGGGTAAAGAGAGTAGTTGAAATAAGATTCCCACATTTTTTGCAGGTGAATTATTGCGAAATATTTGTTCTCTAATATTTCTATCCCAATCACATTTAACAATAAAAACATCTGACCTCAAATTTTGCAGAAACGTATCACTATATACTCTGACTCCTTGCTAAATATTTTGTTAATCTCAGAGTGCTCTTTTTTTTCCTTCCTCCTCCTTCAAAGTCTGTGTATGTTTCCAGTAGGAAGTATTTTAGCAAGGCATGGCCCAAATTGAAAAATAAATAATTAATACTTTGTGGTTATAAAAGGTTAGGAAAAACTTTTATAGGAAGACATTTTAAAATGAAAGATAAAAAGATATATTTGTAAGAAAGATATATTTGTTTTGAAATATTTACCCTTTTTAATGAAGCAAAGGAATCCAGCTCAATATCAACAAATTTATTCCAAATTTTCTTCTCTTTTATTCTAACCTGGTATGGGTTCACTAAGTGCATCTAAACTGTATTTATACATATTTATCTTGCTTTTGATATTAGTTTCATGCTATTAATAGTATTAATACTAGGGATATTATTAGTACTCTATAGTATCATAATATTAATACTAGGGGTGACATGATAGTAGTATTCTAATATCTGAGGGGCTGCCACAAAGAACAGAGGGTCAACTTATTTTCCAAAGCCCCAGAAGGCAAGACAAGAAACAATGGCTGGAAACTAATCAAGGAGAGAAGCAACCTGGAATTAAGGAGAAATTTCCTCAGTGAGAACAATTAACCAGCTTGCCTTCAGAAGTTATGGGTGCTTCACCACTGGTGGTTTTTTAAGAGGACTCTGGACAGCCACTTGTCTGAAATGGTATAGGGTCTCCTGCTTGAACAGGGGGTGGACTAGAAGACCACCAAAGTCCCTTCCAGCTCTACTCTGATTCTGATTGAATACAAGGTAAGAATATGGAAATATAACCACATTCATTTTTTTAAATTAAAGTTTTCTTTGAAGTATAAAATTTCATTAGATATAAGCAGAACAGTAAGCAACAAAATATTCAAGAGGAATCATTAGTTTAATTACATTCTTGACTCCAAAAATCAAAACAAATTGCACAGAAAAAAAAAACCCCAATTGCTTCCATTATGGGAACTGATATCACAGTAAATAATCAGTTGGCAGGATTGAAGGCATGCTGCGTGGAAAGAAAATGTGTTTAAGGATTCAGTATAGTAACTGAAGTGTCAGATGTGATTTAATTTTTTTAAAAAAAGATGAAAAGCTTATGATTTGATTTTTGATTTGATCATCAACACGAAATGAAATTAAATAGCTAAGTATTCCAATGTTGGTCCAAAACCTGCGCGTTCACTTGAATGTCTCAAAATTTTCTCTGTTTTTATTAGGTCCTAACTTATAATCTTGCTTTCAAAATGGGAAGATACCAAAGGCTCTTCATGAAGATTTCAGAGAAATATTTTCCCCTTCTGAAATATTTATAGATTATACATTAATGCAGCCAATTTGTTCTGATCTTTCTTTTAGTCGATGAAAGGGAAAGCCACAACAACAAAAAGTTAAGAGAAAGAAATACAGAGAGTTAAAAAGCATTGGGGGACTATCTCATAATAGGAATAGAACATTTCCTATTAAATACAGTGAGTCAGGGGGCTTGCTATGTTTTTAATCTTTATTTTGCTAGATTTATGTTGCAACTTCATAATCTTAAGATAGCCACATATAACCACTTCTCCAATTTTTACCCACAGCAACAACCCTGTGAAATAGCCTGGGTGATAGAATGTAATTCCCAGGGGGGGGGAAAGGAAGTGATCCTTTAAAGACAGAATAGTCCTTTAGAGACAGCAAGTTCTAAAATTGTTATTTAATATAGTTATCTATGATTTGTTAAATATATATTGTGCCTCTTCTTAGATACTGCATTTACTATATCATCTGAAAATGAAAGCTATTGTTTTCTAAATATATGTTTTTATTTATCTGTAACTAATAGATGCACAGTCATTTTTCTCACCTGTTCTGAACATCATGTTTTTCTTCCAATCTTAAATAAGTCAGATAGAGAAACAGTCATATTCCAAAATCCATTAACATCTGAACAGCACTTTGATCTTTCAGGTGGAAACTATGTATATTAAATATTAAATTTTTACTCATTCAAGCAGTACCCATATTTGTAGCTGCTTGGAATCTGTGGAATTCTATTTCAATTTTTCTGAAAATTAGATATAATATGGATTCTATAACTCCAGATACTCTTTAGAAATAACTTTTAATGTCTACGTTGTATATATATTCTTAGTGTTTTACTGTAGTTTTGGAATAAGAAGCATTCAGTATCAATTCAAATATTCAAGGATCTGTGAAAAGAACATAGCTATCAGCTACAGCAGTTTTAGCATAAAAGAGGTTAAAAAATCTACACAATTCTTCAGCTATTCTTCAAATGTTTGCAGGGTGGCAGGATTGCACTACCTTAGAAAAACTGGCCACTACCCAAAAGTGAATTTAGGCTCTTACCACAAAATGCATAATAATTTTTTCACATTTGTGAAAACGTTTTGCCAAAAGATAGACAGAAAATTTAAGAAAAAACGTTCGAAATATTTGAAAAATGTTTGAGAAAATATTGCAGTGTTACAAAATGAGGACTCTGTATTGTCCATAGGAATTTCTCAACAACAAATATCACTGGAAATAGCCTAACCAGGGTTTTGTTTTGTTTTGTTTTACAAAATCTGCTTAGACACATGAACTTAAGGAACAGGCAAACTTTAAAAATTAATTAAAATAACATACGGAGTTAAGTTAGATGTTGTAATATGAGTTTTTCTTTGAAAAGAAATCAAATTTCTGTTGATAAATTCAGTCACACATAACTGTCATATACTCCTTCCTGTGAAGCATATCTTTGATATTTTTAATAATCAGAGTTAAGTAATGTCCTGCCTATTTAACTCCAGATAACAGAAAAATTTGCAGGCCAGCAAGGGGGAAAAATATTCCCTCAGTAGGAAAATGTGGCTAAGAAATTGTCAGGCTCAGTTACAATATATTATATCTCATCATCATATAAGCATTCCTCCAATATGTGAGTAATAGGGAAATAGGTTGACTCAAAAACCGAGAAGATGAGCAAGTTTGCACAAGCAGTTTTACTACTTTGTGGCTTACATGGCAATTATGGCAGGAAATAACTATTCTATGACATACTGTAGTAGTTGGTGTGAAGCTCTATTCTTATCTTGACAAATATTCAAACTTATCAACTACATTTTAAAGCATGTCTCTGTGACCGGCAGCAACTATCTAGAAAGCAATGATTAACCCAACTTCAGCCAATTAATCAAAGCCAATAGATAGGAACTGTCATTTATTAACAAGAAATCTAACCAAGTCTCAGACAATGTCAGTTGAAAAGATAATGCTATGATTCCTTTCAGAAAAAAAGGGGCAGCTTGTATCAGTTGTAAGGTTTCACTGAAACAGCATATTAACTTTCAATATAGAGGGCTTTTCTTTTAATCCACTTAACTATATTTTATTTAACTGATGAACAGGGTAATGTTAAATTTGTGCATATCCTTTCAATCTTCACTGAAACATATTCATATTGGAATTAAATCTTCTTTAAACATTGGTTTATAAATGTTAAAGAGTTCCTGCTTAGGTGTTCTAAATTTATATTTTTTTATATATATATATATAAATTTATATATATATATATATTATTTATAATTTATACTAAACTTTTCTTCTACTCAAAAAAGACAAGCCATGCCACTGCAAGACATCATTTCATGAACTATTTCACATTCTTCACAGAACAAAAACTTGGGATCTAACCTCTTAACTTCATTTGCAAGATCACTGTTGCAACAACATCTGTGTTCAGATAAGGAACTGTAAATCAATCAGATGGTTCCGGAAGCTGCTCAGACTTTAAATTTTCCCAAAGTGTAATATCACATTGGGACAAAATAGCTGTACCAAAATGTATAACATTCATCTTTTGCTCTGGAGTGAACAAAAATAGTTTGGTAAGAATTTTCCAAAATGTACAGCAAACATGATTTGCAATAATATTTGCCCCAAATATAGAACAAACATGGTCAGCAACTCATCTTCATTGGGAAGGTATAGATCTGAATTTCTCAAGGGAGAAACTCACCCTCATTGATTAAAGTCTAATCAACTCCTAAATCTGTGAACCTTGCAAACTTTTGAATTTTGGCTGAACTGGAAGGATGAAAACCAGCATCCATCCATGACAGATTTTTGAAAATGAAAAAATGTACACATCTTTGAAAAAGTATTCACCTTTTTGGATTTTTGCATATTTTTGTTGCTGAATTTAATCAGAGCTTCATGTGGGCTCAACTAATGTTTAAAAGGAGAAAGAAAAAACACAACGGCTTATTTCATTTATTTCATAAACAATTCATCATATGGCGTGTGAAAAAGTAATTGCCATGTAAAGGGTAAGAAAGGCCAGTTATATAAGTACTTCATTACACATTACATAATAAAAGCTAATTTAGGCCATACCACCTATATAAAAATTACACAAAATTCTGCATCCATTCTCTCAATGAAATTTTCAGCACTGAGATTTTCAATGAGTGGAATTGAGGGGAGCATCATACTACTTTGAAATGCATTTCTAAAGAGCTATGTTAAAAAGGCATTGATGCCTTTTAATCTGACAAAGATTTCAACCCCTAAATTTCTAGTGTTCCATTAATCTACCACAGTAGATAAAATATTAAAATAGAAAATATTTTGGATCAGAAGGAATCTTTCCAAGAACACCATTCTGTCAAAATAACTAGCAGAATAAAATTGTCCAGGAAGTTATAAAGAACTCCAAAACAGCATCCAGGAAAAAGCCTCTCTAACCTTGCCTGAGACTAGAATTCATAACTCCATTATCAGAAAAGCACTGGATAAAAATGGGATTCCTAGAAAAATAGCAAAGTGGAATCATTTCCCAGTAAGAAGGCACTTCATACTTCACATAGGAAAGTTATATGGCCAAGTGTCAAAAGTTGAAATTTTAAAGCTATATCCCATTGTTATATCCCATGAAAACCAAATACTGCATTCCACAACAGAACCAAATATGATTTAGGATGCTTTGCTGACTCAGGCCTAGCAACTTATCCATATCGGAGGAAGAATAGAAATATAAATTCAATGTTCTGGAATCGTCAAGTAAACATCCAGATCTAAACCCCGTGGTAATATTGTGGAAGAATTTAATATAATCTGTTTTCACTAAAAAAAAACTTTTTAAAAAGTTATTGGGTTGAAGAAGAAACTTTCTTACAAAACTGATCAGCAACTACACATAATGTTACTTGGAATTATTGCTAGTAAAGGAAATATAACCAGTTACTAAAATTAAGGGGATATAGTTATTGTTTTACATTTGTATTTATTTATGAAATAAATGGACCAAGAACCAAAAGTTGATGTTATTTGTTTAAGAGAATGAGTAACATCAACTTTTGGTTCTTAGTCCATTTCTATGCATCAGTAAGAATTGCATGAATCATTCTTAATAGTAAGAAGCAGAAATAGGTGAAAATTCAGAACATTCAAAATGAGGTGAATACTATTTTAGAGCTCATTAAAACAATAATAGTACGTTTTAAAAAGATTGTATTGATCTTAGTCAATCATCATCTGTAGCTTAGGAAAGATTCCTTTCTATTCTAAAATGCATACTTTCTTAAAGGCATCAACTGCACATCAAGGATAGATGCAAACCTACACCTGGAAGATGTTGATGGAGAATCTGATTGCACAAACACTGAATTGCTTACAATTTTGACAGGCAAATTAACCTCCAGACAAAAGGTCAGTCCAAGCCTTTTCATACTTTAAGCTCCAAATTAGTACCTCAATATCAGACAAAAGTGAGATTTGGCAGGTATGCAAGGCATGGAAAAATGTGTGAATTTCAATACAAGTAATTACTAGTTTAGATTTTTAATAAATTAAATCCTAGAAAGTATAAAATATCCGGAGGGATTGTGTGTAAGGCCAAGAGAAACCCACACTTACATCTTCCATCTCTCACTCTTATTATGGGAATAAAAATGAGGGAGAGAATTACATCCATTGTGCTGACCTTCTGAAATAAAGCTGGAACATAAAATAAATATAATTTGGATATATGCAAATGGTATACCTGTTTTAGGGTCTATAAGGGAGTACATACTGTACATTTTAACTAGAATTTCTGCTTATAATGTGATGGAAACATCTTTCAGGAACGTACTTAGAATCTCCATTATTTAATACAATCTAATTCTTCTTTGCTTAGAAACAGACTGAATCTGTAGTTATAATTATGTTGTGAGCAGTGAATAAAAGGATTTGGAATATAGGTCAAAAGGAAGAAATAGCAGGAAAGAGTAGCAAAATCCAACAATATATTTTCATACCTTCTGATGATTCTTTACTCTTAAAACAGCAAACTCTATTACTAAACTTTATCACTTGATTTATTAAACTAACTCGTGATTATTTTTCTTGAAGCTTAACCTGAAAAATAACAATACACATGCAACTTTTAAACATAGAGGTACATTTCAGGAGATACCTACTTTCTGTGTTACCCACACACTGTTCACAACATTCAACAACTCTGGAGATGTTTACTTTTGTGGAACTGGAGAAGAAGGAGAGAATTAAGCTATTCTGTGAAGGGAATTCTAAAGGCAGAGTTTCTTGTGCAACTTGCTTTTATTTTTATTTCCTGAGAATTATGATTTTATTCTTTTATGTTAGTCAAAAATTTGAGCTTTCACAATTGCAAAACTAAAGATAGTTGGGTTGTGCAGCACCTCAGTTACAATTCCAAAAAGATGCTTTAGTGTGCACAGAGGCACAAATGTATAAATTGTGTACAACTTTTTTAGGAGTTGCATTTTCCTAGGAATTGTGCAGCTATGGGCTTCTGGTGGCACTTCTGTCAAAGATGGATCAGAGTCCACGATTGTGCGACTTTAACCCGTG
This sequence comes from Naja naja, assembly GCA_009733165.1. Taxonomy (NCBI): domain Eukaryota; kingdom Metazoa; phylum Chordata; class Lepidosauria; order Squamata; family Elapidae; genus Naja; species Naja naja. The sequence goes on along the minus strand of CM019148.1, from coordinate 167,485,580 downwards.
CTCTACCCATTGGAGGACTCCAAACAGAGCCGGAGCTGCCTTGTAGGGGTGGTGAAAAAGTGTGAGACCACCTACCAGGTTGAGGAGAGCCGCAACTCCCCTCCCTGTCTAGGTACACTCCCTCCGAAGACAGGCTGTAGTGGTGGTCTAAAATGGCCACCCTGAAGATGGAAGGCTGACCAGGAAATAAGGTTGTGCTGCAGCAGTGAAGCTGTGAACAGTGTGTAGACCAGGCAAAATATTTGGACATTAAAAGGTAACACCGGAATTAAAGCAAAGAGTTATTATTAAAGATTATTGAAGCAGCGACTGAAGAGAGAGAGGAAAATTGAACAAGTAAGAAATTGGACTTTGGATTTGAAAAGAATTAAAATGGATGTGGAAAAAACCTAGCCAAAACGTCTAAACATTACAAACTTGGAAATTGAATTGGATAACTATTTGGATATTAGCACTAACATAGGAATTTTAAATGCTGGATTTGACTGTACTAAAAAGGAATAATAGCTAATAATTTGGAATTAGCAAAATTAACAAAATTAAGCAAAGAAGAAATCAGCCTCAAAGAACATGTGGAGCAGCGAACATTAAGACAGGATAAAAAAGGAGTTAAAATTAAAATATTAAGGTTTGATGAGATAAACAAAGGGGGAATTGCTTGGAAGGTTAAACAAAGGAAGAAGAAATAACAGAAAAAGGAATTGCAGAGGAAAGATCAGAAGAGGGAGGGGACAAAGCAAATAGTTGGAGTAGAAAATTAAGGGAAAAAATAGGGAAAAGAAGGGAAATGAAGGGAAAGGACCAAAAATGATAGAAAAGAAAAAGCAAGCTAAAATGAGAAGAAATTATATAGTCAGAAGAATTAGAGATGATGGGTAGTAGGTGATTAGGAAAAGAGATTCTGCATGGAAATGTATTGTGATATTTAAGAATATAGACATAAAAATGGAGAATATTAGAATTGATATTACATTAAGAATTATTGTTAAACTAGATATAAATTTAATCTGAAATAGATATGGAAATGAGAATTTACAAAAAGAATATTAGTTAATATTTAACAATGTGATGAATAAAGTAAAAAGGGAGTATGAGACTTGAAATGGATAAATTATTAGTAGCCTTTAAAAATTATCAAACAGATTAAAAGGGGAAAATAAATTTATTATGCAAAAGCTTTTGGCATAAATGTATGACTTAGAATATAATAAAGGGAATACCATGTGGAATCTGATTATGTGTGTGTGTGTGTGTGTATGTGTGTGCTTACCTAATTTATAGTAGTTAAGGACTATTGTTAATAATGTTAATTAAAATGGCTATATTGTTATAAATTTTTAAAATGGATTAAAGGGGGGAAAATGGGGAAAATGTATAAAGTAAAGGGGTGGCAAGCTTGAACTGACAATGAAAGGGGAAAACTTTTGAATGGAATAATAGTTTGTGATAAAACTTGCAAATGTGACAGATGTAAGAAAATGTGTATAATTAATATAGAAATTGAATAAGAATGTGGATAATAGTGTTAAGTAAGACATGAGAATATTTAAAGAAAAATGAAATAAGCTATAATATGAAATGAAATAAGCTACAATATGAAATGAAATTGGATAAGAGTAATGAATATAAAAATTGAATAAGAATATTGATAATATTGTTAAACAATGTATGAGAATATTTAAAGAAAAATGGAACAAGCAATAACATGATATGGATTTGGATATGAAAGCTGAGTATGTAACCATGGTCACGTTTGCACTGAAATGTGAAAACCTGGAACCACATTGTTCACCTAATGAGATGTTTTTAAAATATAAAAATAAAAAATTTATTGAAAAAAAAAAAAGAATTGTGTAGCTATGTCTCCCCCACCAAATAATTCCAGGAAAAGACACCTTTTAATGGAATGGAATTTAAAATGCTGCACAGCTCTACAATTTAATATTGTATATAATTAAAAATAAAGCTGAATAAAATATGTAATTATATATTTTACCAACATTTGTTTTCATATTTTAAGCATTGTTAAGTATTTTACCATTAACTCTATAATTTTTGGAGGGAGCAAAATTATATAATGGATAATGACTTACACCTTAAAGATTTTTGTCAATTCACTCTTTTAAGCAGGCATGTTACTGTTATAGCAGCAGTCTTAACTCTAATTCATATAGTTGTGACAGAAGAGCTAAACTCTGACAGCACTATTATTGGGTTCATTTGTAACTATATCTGTATAATTGCCAAAAGTACTGCAATAATTCTCCTACATATAGAAGAATTAAAATTGCTGAACCAATTGCAGGGTTTAAAATCTAGTTCTGCTGGGGTGTACTTTTGCCTTACACACCTTTAGGCAGCTGTCAGCACAAACCATGGGAAGATCTCTTATTTAAAATGTAGAAATGCAATGGTATCCATGAAACTTTTAGCATAGGAGCATTAAACTAGACAATCATGCTTCTCAGTAGGAATATACACAGTTAGAGCCACATTCTCCAAGTTACTAAACATTTAGCAATGTTAGTGAGCTATATATGGGTAGAAGATTCAAGTGCCCAAATTTTGAATAACCAGTGTTACTTCTGCATATCAGATGCAAGCATTTTGGTAGAAACCATTAATTCCAACATTGTTTTCTCATGCTACACTACACATCATTAAAGCAAACCTGCAGAGAATGGGAAAGCAATTAGAGATTAGTGAATTTCAGCATCAAAACTCAGAGAACATTCTTTGAATTGCAATGTTTCTTAACTAATCATTTTTTTTCATTTTGGGGTATTGTTTCTTAAAACTAGTCCTTGAAGTACAATCACAATTAGGACCAGAATTGTGGTCGCTAAGAGATGCAGCAATAAAGTGAGGTGTCACATGATAGCACCTCTTAGCAACCAAAATTCCAGCAATCCCCATTGCTGTCTTAAGCAAATTTTACCAGTCATTAGCTGAGGATCCATCTCTAAGTCATTCCAAGAGATAAGGGACTGACTGCAACCCCTCCAACCTTCCTATCTCCCAGTCTCTACCTTTTGGGGTGACCTGCACCCTTGCCTTGGGAAATGACTAACAGCCCAGAATCTCTGAAGCTGCTTGCCATGCCCTGGGGGAAGCTGCAGCCAACTTACCAGTTCTAGTCACCCTCACCCCCCTGCACTTTGAGACCTCTGCCACTCTGCATTCAACCACCCCAGCTTTGCCACAAGCTTCTTACTCCTGCAGCTGCTGAAGTTTGCCCAGCCTGAGAGATGGGGTGATGAAGGAAGGAAGGAAGGAAGGAAGGAAGGAAGGAAGGAAGGAAGGAAGGAAGGAAGGAAGGAAGGAAGGGCTTCCAGGGGCCATAGAACACCAAAACATTGCTTTGTGCCATATGGAGCTAACTTTGTCTGTAAAAGATATGAGGGGGGAGCCAAAATCACTTTTTTATTTCCTTTTTTGAAACTCAAATCCAGTCCCAACTCTTCTTTCACAAGGAGCTCCTATGGTGAGCTGGGGCTAGCTTTGCACTGTGGGGCCAAGGGATAAGGACTGAGGAACAAGACACAAAGGGGAGTTTTGGTGTACTCTTGCTCAGGAGAGGTTGTTTTGTGCTTTTTTTTCTTTTTCACTGCATGAAGCCAATCCCATGGTCCAGTAGCCAGGCTTAGGATACCTCATCAGTGGTACGAGCAAGATGGTGGCAACAGTCAGCTACAGTGGCAAAACACAGGGAGGAAGCAGTCCAGAAGGGATCTATTTGGCTGGAAAGAGTTGATTATATGATTGTAGGGGCATTGCATGGCTGTAACTTCAGGCACAGGTCATAAGTCACTGTCGTAATTTGAAATGGTCGCTGAATGGTCATAAATTGAGGACTACTGTATGTCATTTTAACAGATTATAATTTTAATGCTAAATGAAGTATCAGAAATGGTATAGGGGAGAAAAGGAAGGAGAACATAAATTATATGAAACTGGTCACAGCCTTCTACATGTCAAGAGTCCAAAGCCTTGAGGTCTAGACATAATCACCTTACTGTATCATGTAAAAAATTGAAATTTCAAGAACAAAGCTGAGCCATACTCTGTATGTTTTTGGTAGAATGAGGTTCCCAAAAAGGACCACAAAATCCGAGATGACCTGCCTTTTTATCTACATCTACATCAGCTCAAAACCTCTCAAATATCCTTCATAATATATATAAAGCAACTCCAAATGTTTGTAAAAATCACTTTTCCCAAAAGAGCTAATTTACTCAAATGCTTTTAACAACTGTCTCATAAAAATGTAATAGTATAGGATTTTTAAAGTTTTCAATAAGTTGATGCATGCTTTAAAAGTAATTGTACCTCATTTGAAACATCATGCTTTAGTAATCTAAGTTTTACCAGGATCTTTGATACTATCATATGTGTCTTTTGACATGTAAAGATCATGGTATTCTACACTGGTTTTAATCAACTTGAGGGTGTATACAGCACTAATGTGACCTTCAGTATAACAGTGAGACAGGCTTACAATTATCTGGATAGGTAACATGACAAAATCCTTTTGTTATAAAAACAGAATGTAAAATATAGCACCAGATCCACTAACAAAAACTTGAAAAACAAAAACCTGCAGTGCTTTAAAAGACCTCAATTTATTGCCTTGACCTTGCTAGCTGATGCAAAATAAGGAAATGAACCAGCAATGGAAATAAACCTTTCATTCTATACAGCTGACTAAAATGTATTGTGGAAATTACATTGTGGAAAAGCAGTTCTGTGCTAAGCAATTTTCAAAAAAAAGAAAGAAAGAAAAGGACATAGAGAACATGCTTTCAAGAATCTTTTAAATTTGGATGCTTGTTGATAATAAAATTCCCAAATGCCTCAGATTTTTAACTATGTTTAACAATCAGGCACTTAACTGTTGCTGCAAAACGTTAAAAGTATTTCTACCACTCTCCTCTGAGAAATCCTGCTATGCTTAATTAGTTAAGACATTTTTTTTCCTTTCAGTAATTGCTCCTTATTGAAAATGAGCTGTTTGCTGATTTTAAAGAACTCGGAGGTAATATACTTCTACATTACCACCTGAGTTCTTTAAAATCAGTAAACAGCTTCTTTTCTCTGTAAAAGCCAGTTATCTACATTAGCATTTCATTATGAATGTATGAATTTATTAATAAACAATGAATAGTAGGAATAATAGCTTTATTATTATGGTCAATGACTAGAATTAAATCCAGCTTTTTAAAAGGATAAAAATAAATGGATCATTAAAATAAAGAGGACTTTTTTAAAAAAAATCTAAAATAATAATTAATTTCTGTTAAATTACTATTAAACAACATCAATTACTAAAACAATAAAATAAAATATTGAAATTAAGTGGTGATTAAAAATGAAAATGAGTTAGGAGTGATAATTTTAATAAGATAAACACATATGAATTAGTATAACTTGGTTAGTTGTTGCTATGCTTAATTTAGCAAAAGGTATTTTGCTAAGGTAGACATACCAGGAATTGGGTATATCTAATCTAATGAAAAGAAGGACTAGGGAAGACATGATAACAGTGTTCCAATATCTGAGGGGCTCCGACAAAGACAAGGGGAGTCAAACTATTCTCCAAAGCACTAAAAGGATGGAAAATAACTAAGGAGAGAAGAAACCTAGAGCTAGGGAGAAATTTCCTCATGGTGACCACAATCAACCAATGGAAACACCTTGCCTTCAGAAGTTATGGGTGCTCCATCACTGGATGCTTTCAAAAAGAGACCGGACAATCATTTATCTGGAATGATACAGAATCTCCTGATTGAGCAAGAGATTGGACTTGATGACCTCCAAGGTTTCTTCCAACTCTATTATTCTATGTTCTCTATAGCTCTAAGTTGGGTTAATACAAAGACTCTCCCATGATTTAGCCCTAAAATATTTGCAAGGTATTTAACCCCTGCTTAAGTTATAGATTTTTGAAGTAAAGCTTAGGTCCTTTGAGAAATTTCAGTCAAAAACCCACTTTTTTAACTTCCAATAGAGCTTTCTCATAACCAATCAACACCACATATTGTGTAGAAAACCTGTGGTCATAGACTGAATTTTATTTAAATCAACCATGAGACTAATGTGAGACAATCTGGCTGCAGGCATGTGTGACCCCATGGATAGCCAAGGCTGATTTGATACAGATTAGGAATATACTGATTATGTTGTATAGTGAAATCAGTACTGGTGTGCATGATCACTACAAAAGAAACAAACAAAATTGTGCAGTCATCACTCCCGACATAACTAGACTGATTCTAAAACTAGAAAGTTTAGAATGTTCTAAATATTAATCAATATTATAATTAAGCTACTTATAATAAGTAGCTTAAATGAAAAGTACTGAATAATTATTCTATTATTGGTGGAATTCCAAAATGCTCTTAAGAGGCAGCAATGGTCAATGATTGATTGACATACAAGGAAATATGCCCATGTTATTCCAATTCCTAATTTCAAAACAGTAATCAAAGATACCCAGGATAGTTTATGAATATAAACAATACACATGGGTCCTCCCTGACTCTGCCCATAGAAACAAAATATAGTGATATTGCATTTTGAGCTTAGTGACATATTTTGATTTCTGCTTCATATTAAGAGCCTCGGTGATGTAGTGGTTAAAGTGCAGTACCGCAGGCTACTGCTGCTGGCAGCTGTCTGCCTGCAATTTGGTAGATCGAATCTCACCAGGCTCAAGGTTGAGTCAGCCTTCCATCCTTCCAAGGTGGGTAAAATGAGGAACCAAATTGCTAGGGGCAATATGCTGACTCTGTAAACTGCTTAAAGAGGGATGTAAAGCACTATAAAGCAGTATATAATTTTAAGTGCTATTGCTATTGCTATTTTAGAAGTTTAGAGTTCATTCTGGCTTATGTTTCATCTGATTATTTTACAGTCTTGCTTGATGAATAAACAGAAGTGGGAAACCAGGATCTTCAAACAGCTGTAGAAAATCTGTGAGTGAAAACATCAGGGAAATGGACTACATATAAATTTAATAAATAAAAATAAGTAAATAAAAAGCCTCAATATTTTGGTTGGTGCTAGCTTATCCGTATAGTTCCCAGGATCCTTTCAGTTTGCATGATAAACAGATGCACCATCCAGTCAAGGTCAGATCCTGCAGTTTTGTTACCATGGAAGCAGGGTTATAAAGTTTTGGTGTCAGATCTTAATATAAATCCTAGTGTTGCCCTTTGAGATTTGACACAGACTTAAGTTCTGTGTAACCCGGCCATTTGGGGTCTCTGCACGGCTGTTTTCTGGGACTTCCAACAGCTGAAAAGAGATGTGTCATCATCTTGCTTGGTATGTTATGCTTTTGTGCTTCTGTTTAAATCTGACTGCTCAAGTTAATAATAAAGCTTAAAATCTCCTTACTTCCTGGTGTGCTCATTGTCTCTGGATCCTCAAAGAACCAATTGTCTGGCACCTGGCCACTGCCTGACATTTGGCAGTACACAAAAGGATGGATGTTAAAACAAGAAACAAAAGAAGTGGCCCTGATTTTCCTTTTCTCAACAGAGACAATATACTTTATTGATTAGTCAATTGACCATATCAGACATGAGCACCAGCCACAGCAAAACACAATAAAATTTAAAATATAGGGGAGTAAGATAAAATAGCTATGGTGAGATAAAATGGAATAAAGTGGGTAAGTAAAGAGTAAGATAAAATAGTAGAAGGTAAAACAGAAGAAGTAAACTTTATTAAGTTGATTGATTGTATCAAATATATAGAATGATACAAAAATGCAAATAGATAAGAAGAAAACAAAAATTCATAATAGACTGTCACCTTTACAGTTAACTCCAAGCTGATCAAGGTATTCTGTCCTCTCTGAGATGGCCTTTGAAATTAAAAATCTTACTGAGGATGTATAGGTTCATTCTCTGCAATAAGTAAGACTATTTCTCCCAGATACCCCAGTATTTTTTAGTTTTTAAATAAGGGTCTAAGTAAGCAATACTTTCTGGAGAGTACAATTTGAAGTCAATATGTCCAGGATCTTCAATGGCTGCTGTTCCACAAATGCACAATCTTTCTTCAGTTGGGGCTCCATGAAACCTTCCATGACTTACCATGGAGTCCAGTTGTTCAAATTGAGCTCTAGAAAAAGCTCTTCTGACAAGATTAATATTATTATTATTATTATTATTATTATTATTATTATTATTATTATTTATTGGACTTGTATGCCACCCTCTCTCCCTAAGGACTCAGGGCAGCTAACAATATAAAACTCATTACAAATTTACAATATAAAGAAATTAAACCAAATACAAGCCTAAGAATTAAAAATTCAATTACAATTTAGAAACCCTCTAAAACAAACCCACCCCTCCCCTTGGTTAGTCCAGACTGGCCTGTTGAAAAAGCCAGGTCTTAAGGTCATGGCAGAAGGAGTGGAGATCGGGGGCCAAATTAAGGCTCAAGGGGAGTTGGTTCCACAGGGTGGGTGCTCCCACAGAGAAGGCCCTGCCCCTGGGCATCGCCAACTGACAATGTCTGGCCGACAGTATCCCAAGGAGGCCCTGTCTGTGAGAGCGTACCAGGCAATTGGAGCGTGATGCTGGCAGGAGTACTCCCGCAAGTACCCCGGACCCAATCCATGTAGGACTTTATAAGTTGTTACCAACACCTTGAATTTCACCTGGAAGGCAACCGGCAACCAATGCAGGTCTTTAATGAAAATTCCCTATGGAAAGCCAAATGGGTCCCTGAATGCCCAGTCATAGGAAGATATATATAGGCTTTGAACCACTACATCAGCAGTGGATAATCCCGAATAGGATTTGCACTTCACACAGGCGTCTGCCAGAACTCTCTGTATAAATGGGGCATAGTATTCTCCCCTCAGTGGTACTGCAGGGTCTCACATCAAACCGTAGATCACATCATGACCAGCGGTAGACTGAGGGCATATATCGGTGTAGTATCTGGGTTTTTTTTAATATATATGATGCTGTGCTTCTGTGGTTCAATGGTTAGATGGCCTAGACATTGGTATTTTAACATATATCATTTAAACATTTATATTTTATTGTGTTCTACAATCTAGATGAAATATTAATGTATATTTCTGGTCCATGTATGATATACCGTATGCTAAATAAACAAATAATCAGTCAATCAATCAATCCTCTGGCCTGATGGATCTCTAGATGAAGTGAAAGCCATCTATTAAATTTAACAACTATTTGGGGGTCCCTATCCTTTCTTACATATACCTGGAAATCTGAGAAAAGGGACATATTACTGTTAGAGACACAAATGTAGTATAAAGTATTACCGTACTTGATTTCTCTTGATGGTAAATAAAGGGGTATTCAAAACTTCTCTGCAGAATGTCTGAAGTGTAGCTTTATCAGTAAAATTCTCCAAAAACAAAACAAAATTTGTGCTTCAGAAAAAACAAGTCTCAAAAAAGATATGACATTTTAAAGCATCTCTCTAGTTTGGGTCAAAAAATTTCTGATCCCATTTATATATCATGTTTCTAAATGCCTTTGCTATTAGGCAACTTTTCACAAACTCCTATTTTACCTCACCTAACAAATGCAATAAGCAGAAGAGCAAAGCTTGTCCTTTTCTTCTTTTTTCATTGATCAACTTACCACACAATGTCCAGAGTTACAAAACCCAGAACTCTAGGAGAAATGTAACTTTGATCATAACTGTTATTCCATTTAAAGATAGTGAAACTGTAAAAGTTTCTTACCTGGTAAGTAGCCTAAATGACAGAAAGTGTTCAGAGTTTTGCAGCATAAATTCAGTGCCAGAAACGTAAACACAGATGACTGAGGCTTCATTTAACTTCTTTATAAACACAAAGTAAATTTTACAATACCAGTTGTAGATTTCTCTAACATGGAGCAAACTCAAACAGAAGCAGACATGTTACAGGTTCAAAGCAGAACAGCAACTCAACTTCAGCAGGCAAGCAAGCAAGTTTCTCTTTCATTTAGAGCTGAGCACAGAACAGAGATAAACCACGCCCAAATCCAAATTCTCTTTAAGTTTCAGCCCTCAATTCAGCTCTCATTGGCTGACCTTGTTACTAAGCTCTATTCTAATTCATGAATATACTCTGACAGAAAGCTTCTGAAATGCAGATAACATTGTAAGATAGCATTACCACTCTATTCTTTTTCAAAGTTTGAAACAGATTCTAAGAAATCACTTCTCTCTAGAGAAAAGGGTATTGCAGAGGAGATAAACTATCAATGAAACTGTATTAATTTATAGTTATACCTTTATGGGGTATATACTAGAAAGGTGTAGATAGATAGACAAAGCTGGCTGCTACCAGCCTGGACCAAAATTAATATATAAGCACAAAAACTTGGAAACAAATATAATAATACAGCTAGCATATTTAAACTATCATTGTTGTACTAATATAGCAACTTTTCCCAATGTAATAATTATGAAACACAAACTTGTTCAAGTGTGGAGTCAGAAGTCACAACAACAACCATCCAGTCAAACCTTTTGCATGTGCAGAAAAACCAATTATACCATCTTTTCTTACAAAGGCATAGAAATGGAGAATCCATTGTCAGTTATTGAAGCATTGGATTCCCACAGCTATACAGATCTTACCAGCAAGAAGTTTTTCTTTATGTTTAAATGAAATCTAGGTAGTTGCAACTTATACCTGTCATTTCTACTTTTAATTTCCCTTATTATATCTGAACTTAACTATTGTGTTTTCATTCAATCTACTTTTCTCACTAAATGTCCTTTTCAAAAAATAGCATTCACCTACATAAAACAAATATAAGCCTATTATTTAAAAAACCCTTTATATTCATATTTTATTTTCTTAATAATAATTAAAAATAATTCAAACAAATACCTTGTCAAGAATGAATCTCATTATTCATTATTCTTTCTAAAAGATCCATTATTTTAATACTGCAAAGTTTTACTGGGGTAAAAAATTCTGAGTGATGAGGGTAGACAGACTTACTATTTTAAAAGTATGAGATAATTTAAAGTCCTTTTGAGCCTTACAATCCAAACCAACTCAGTTTTCTTTATTAAAAACTCTTTTATTTCTCCAATGCTTCAGTACTGGTAACTGACAATAAATGAATACATTTCTATTTTGCTCATTCATTGTTGGCTAGGTAATGCAAAAGAAGAATTATATATTCCTCCTCCTTTGCAGAAATTCTTTTGTTTCCTTGATTATTTTGGTTGATATATAAATGTCCTCACATTTATGGACTGTGGGTTTTTTTTTAATTTAATGAACAACATTTTTGAAAGAAATTGGATACACAATAAATACAGCCCAGCTTTGCACAGCTGAATGGAGATTAACATGAACTATTCATTGCAATACAGCAATTATCTTTTATATCTACCTTTTGAAAAACCTGATATCTGTTCCTACTGAGATCTAAATTGTCTCTTAGCTTATTTATAACTAATAATTCCTATTTTTTCCCATATGGGCTACAATTTAAAATAATTCTTCTCAGTGTTTATGTAGTAAAAATATTTTCCAACACTGAATTGTATATATGTATATTCACCGGAAAATACAGAATAACTTACATATCTTATATGTTATGTTTCGACCAAGTTTCAGCTATTCAGATGTTCATTGCTTTCCCAATTTCAAATTATGAAACATAAGCTATCAAAGCTTTTTTTTTCTTGCTTGCTTGCTTTCCCTGGTCTTTTCATGCACATTCTGGAAACAAAAAGATAGCTTACAAATCAATATTTTCATTTCATCAAGCACACTGTGCTTCTACAAATCACAATCTGGCATGGCACACCTGTGTCTAATGTGATTCTCTCAGTATTTAAGGCAATAAAGACATGCAGGTAGGACTAGATTAGTAATGGGTCAACTATAGAATCTTTCAATTACAGGTTTCTGGTTCAGATTCAATTCAGGTAAGTAATTACAAAGTGCTTACCATTTGGCAGCCTATGTAAAATTAATTGATGGGTTCAATACAGAATTTAAGTCGTAATTTCCCACTACACATTAAACTAACAGCATGGCTAGCATTAATTGATGCCCATTGTTGTGATTTTATACACCAAATATTTAAAGAACATAAACAGTAAATTAAACTTTAATATTCCAAATTTTAACAGTAGAATAGCAAAAGCTTTATCAGATTGTTCACTTTCAAAGCAGAATATTTAAACTGCCTTATGTCTCCCAAAAGGGTGGTAATAGTAAGGAATTAATTTCCTCATTAAATATATCAATCATTAGTTATACTGTGCCACAAATTAGAATTTCTATGGATTAATGTATTGTTTCCATCCATAGCATATTAAATGTGGTCCAGTCATCTAAATCACCTTTGCAGGTGGTTAGAAAGACACTAAATTTATGTTTATATGAATATATTCAAATAAATGCATGATAAACACAGCAACTATGATATTCTGAGATTTTAGTGCAATATTTAAAAAAAAATAGAAACAGCAATTTAGATATTAAGAATTAAAATTTCACTTGCAAAACAGCAGACAAATATAGGAAGAAATTGTTGCTTGTTCCTATTTCTCTTGCAAAATTGGGAGGATGGGGAGAATCCTTCCCAATGTAGGCAAATTGGAGAGATTACATTTAAATCAGCTTTTTAATTTAATGAAATTATACAGGCATTGAAGAGTACATGTATAATGTATAATTAATTAAATTATACAGGCATTGAAGGGTACAATAGATTGAAAGGTTGCAAGACCCAAAAGATTTTTAGGCATGTCTTGGTTTGCTGCTTTTCATGCTAAGAGAGTATTAATAGAACCATAACTTGCTCTGCTTCAAGAACACGGGAAAGTTGAAAATTTATATCAGTTCACATATTGCTCAAAGTTATTATTCTTTATCATGATTTCTTGACTAATTATGCACAAGTTCACATATGACATTAAAACACAATCATTTAGAGCAAGGATCTTCAAACTTGGCAAGTTTAAGACTTATGGACTTCAACTCCCAGAATTCCTGAGCTAACATGACTGGAGGAAGAATTCTGGGAGTTGAAGTCCACAAGTCTTAAAGCTGTCAAGTTTGAAGACCCCTGATTTAGAGCATGGGTGTTCAACCTTTAGACTTGCTTGGGCTGTATTGAATAAAGAGGAATTGTCTTGAGTAACATATAAAATATATAATATAAATGTAAATAAATCAGATGATAATGTTAAAAGTTTCTGAACTTGTGGGGCTGCATTACTAGCTGTCCAAAGTTGCATATAGCCTGTGAGCCAAGGGCTGGACATGTCAAATTTATATACTACCAGCTCTCAAGGCAGAAAATCTCCTTTCATTTTATTCCAAGAATAATAAACTCAAAGAAGCACGTTTAAAAGATTGAGGGATAGAGATGGGCACATCACTAGGCTAAATGTGAATTTGATAGATCTCATTAATCTTGACTAAATGTTAACAGCTTCCCCTACTTTTGAGTTCTATGTGAGTTGGATTCCAACTCTCAGAATTTCAAGCCAATGAAGCTAAAGGGTTGGAATCTTTGTAAAATTGGAAAAACAAGTAATTGAGAAGATTTAGATTGCAAAAGGGTATTTTAATTACCCATTTTTATTTCTGTCAACTAGTTGAGAATACAGTATATTTAGAAAAATAGCCATATAAACACTAATCGTTTGTAAAATAAATGGAATCATATTTTCATGTTTCCTCTGATTCTTTTCATGATATATTTGTACAAACTCAGCACCCATTCCTCAAGGGCAAACACCATATCACAAACCATTAATTAATTCTGCAGCTGTTAATAAGTCCCAGGTTAATTGCAAATGCGCATATCACATTTCATATATATACACAGTGATTTTAATTGTACTGAATAAGCAAGTCAGTTTCTAAAACTCTTTTATTTTACTACTAGATGTTTTAGAATTGGTGACATGTATTCCAATATATGTCTGACCTATTCTTAGTCTGTAGAAATAGCTCAAACAACATGTCCAGAAGTAGGCAAAGAGCAGTTGTGTTTTGCCACATGCTTACTTATTTTGCATCTTCAGTCATCCAGCACAGGGTGAAATATTTAATGGAAGATGAAAAGTTTTGTGTGTGTGTGTGTGTGTGTAGATAGATGATAGATGATAGATAGATAGATAGATAGATAGATAGATAGATAGATAGATCAAAATATCCAACTATTTTGTTATTTTCTTTCAGAAATAACAGAGTATAAAACTTACCCAGACTTTGACTAAGTCTGACCTCTTCAAGCTTTAAAAAGCTAAATGTTGTTTCTTTTCTTCCTAATTTTATCACCATAGAGATTTTAAAAACCTACGTTTTTAAACTTTGTCAAGTGTAATATGGTAAAGTTTCCCACAAACCTATATCCCAGTCTTAGTTCCTACTTAAAACCTACTTAATACCTAATGCATCAAAATCTTTGTAACATTCTTTCATTATCAACCTGCAATTCTAAGTGGGGGAAAGCATCCCATGAGAAGCACTGGAATGCAGGCAGAAATTAAGCTACATGTCTATTTGCACGCTATTTGCAGTAAGCAACTGCAAATGTTAGAAAATTAATCACTCATTGTTTTCTACTTTCCCTCTCTATTACTCTTTTGAAAGAGGATTGTGAAAGCTTTACAGTAGTGAGAAAGTCCATTCCACTGCATGGATATGAACCCAGGGTTACAATTCAAAAAATAAACTTATGGTTACAGAAATCCCTGAGAGTGAGCTCATTTGGCTAGGCAGTATCTAAAAACCAACATCGTATTTCCTTATACCTCAGCTCTCATTATACCCAGAATTCTTCTTCTGCTTCTAAGTTACTGCATGTTTAGCCATGGAATAATGAATGTATTGATCGTTAATGTAAAAAAGGCTGGTAATGTGGTTTCTAACATTTCATATTCTATATCCTACCAATCACACGATCGAGGAATTTTGAGTCCTCTAGATAAGAGCAAAGAATTCATTCCTTTAAAAAAATATATACTTTTTATATATTTTTTTATTTGAAATTCCTTTTAAGGGAGGAATGTTTTACTGCTTTAACTGAAAAATAGTGAGCAACTGGAGCTAAACCAATGTTTAACCATTAGTAGCAGTTTTCCTATTAAGTCTTGTTTATGAAGTATATCCCAACAATGAGAGCTAATTAGCTCAAAGTACTGAACCAGTTTAGTGTAGTGGTCAAGGTATTACATTTCTAGTGCCACCTGAGACACAATGCCAGCTGGGTGACCTTTCTTGGTCTAGTCACTTTCTCTCAGCTCTAGGAAACAAGCAATGGCAAACCACTTACTAAAAAACTGGAGGATAGTCACCAAGACTCCAGACTGATTCAAATGAACCAAAAACAAACAAAAAAATAAACAAACAAACCCTAGTTCAAAACATTATGTTATTTTACTTTGGCTTCTAAGATGAAACTTTTTACATGTTTTGCTCTGATATTTCAGGAAATTGTAATATGAGGTATCAGTTCACTGTACTTGCAAACTGCTAATTCTACCGTCTCCATGCTCCTTTTTCTATTGTGGCCTCATATTTTGGGAGACAATTTATGGTCATAACTAGACTACTTCAGCATGTAAAAATGCTAAGGCAATTAACCAATTAGTGAATGGGTTAATGCATAATTATTCCCTACTTGTAATAAAAATAGAGTTGAGATCTATAGGACAAAAATATCTCCATACTCTTATTATCCTGCATACTCTTTTTCTTTCTTTTTTTCTCAGAGGTTCAGTGGTTTAAAAGATGCTGGAGAAGATCGATGGCAGTTCAAGTCCTATCACTTCATGACAGAGTGAACTCCCATCACTTGCCCCAGCTCCTGCAAATCTAGCAATTTTAAAGCATGTAAATACAAGTAGATAAATAGGTATCATTCATCCATCCATCCATTCATTCATTCATTCATTCATTTATTGAATTTATATTGCCATCTATTTACCCATGGCAACTCGAGGCAGCTTACAAAATGTAAAATCATATTTAAAATAAAAAACAATAAAAACTAACAAAAAGAATCAAATAAATTAATAAAGTACAATAGAACAAAATCTGGGGAAAAAATAAATAAATCACCCCCAACTCCCACCCCCCACCCCAACAACAGCAGATCACATGAGTAATTTGATGGGTTCCATCCTGCTCTGGGTTCCCCAGGCCCACTGGCAGAACAAGGTCTTTGGTGCCTTCCAGAAGAGTATTAGAGAGGGGACCATTCCAATCTCTGGGGAATGATGTTCCAGAGAGAGGAAGCCACCACAGAGAAGGCCTTTCTTCTGGGTCCCACCAGGTGTATTTCCCTCAGGGTTGGGACCCACAGCATTCCCTGCCTTCCCGCTCTAATAGATCGGGTAGATGTGATTGGCAAGAGATGTTCCCTCAGATAACCTGGTCCCAAGCCATGAAAGGCTTTAAAAGTGACAACTAGCACCTAAGGTGGGAAGGTAACAGCATTCCATGTTTGACCATACTCTTTGAGCTGCAAGATGTCATGCTAGCGACATGACCGTGGAAATGACTTTGGATAGTGCTAATTCAATGGTTTAAAGAAATGGAGGTGAGCATGGCCTCCATAAAGTTAGCTATGAGTAAAATCCAGAGAGATGCCTTTCCCTTTTACTTTTTTTTTCTGGCTCACTTCCTCTTTCTTGAAACATCATAATTCAATCTTTTAAACACGCATATTTCAAAAATCTTGAATTCTTCGTTGTACACCTGGATGCCCAAGGTTTAATCTTTGGCATCTCCAGGTATAACTATAAAACTCCTGCCTGCCAATCACTATTGAGGATGCTAGACTAGATGAGAAACTGAAAGGCAGTTTTATATGTTTCTGTGACTGAGTAACCTTTCTAAAAACTGTATTGTGCAGATTTATTTAGCTGTAGTTTTTGAATACAACCATACTCCAAAATGATTCCCAGCATTTTATGAAATCCACATCAAAATACCCTAAAAGACATATATTACATTGACACTTACTGATAAAATTCTCACCCCATTTCAGGGTCTGCAGTCCAAGCAACAATTACACTTTAAAAGCGCTATGAAAGATCAGCAGAGTGGGTCCCAGGTCCCTAGACAGTGCAGCAATGAGAGAAAAACCTATGCAGAAAGGCCCAACCCTAAATCAGAGTCTTCTTGACAGACGTTGTCAACAAGACCCAAATATAAATATAATCTGAACGTGATCTTGGTTTTCACCTGTTTACTGGGATGGCATTCTAAATCTTCAGCATGGCATATAGAAAGGCTGTTCAGCACAGTCTTAGATTTACTCCTTTATCCTTCTGATGGTAATAATATTCCAATGCAGATGCACAGGTGCATTCCCCTTCAGGTGACACTTATTGGCTACAACCATGTTGTTGCTCTTGCACTGATAAGAAAGCAAGACATCAGCTGCCTAAAGATACCAACTTTGATTTATACCTTTGCATATAAATTAAGTTTTAAGTCATGCTCTCATTAAATATTTACAGAAGAGAAGCTCTAAAGGAAAAGATATATATTCCAGAAAAACTGACACCCCTTAGTGACATTAATTCAACAAGTCCTTTCAACAGGAACTTATGATAGAGATGGAAACTGTCCAGTATCTTTATAGATCACATTGTTCATATTCTGTCCCTTGAGATATTTCAGTAGAGGTTTCAGAGCATCCTTAGAGCTGCAAATCAAGTCTCTTTAAAATTTCAACCTGTTTCAGTAAGGGGAAGCAATCAGTGCCTTCTCTCTCAGAAGAAGTGTTTATGCACAGTATTGATTGGGTAAGAATAATAATGAACACTAAAATGATCGTTCTCGTATATTATCTGAGGAACTCTTATGATACCCTTGTAAGAAAGTGTTATCCCAATAACAGAATTGAACAGCTGAGTCTAGGAATTACTGAAATAGCAGCTAACACCTCTTAAGTGACTTCCAAGTGGGAGATCTGAACTGCTAACTTCTTCAGTTATGTGTCATATTTGGTTATTAATTTTAAAAAGTTTAACCATATAAAATCATCTGTACAATATATGCTTTTTCGTAAAGAGGTGGAGGGTCATATAACAATAGCATTTAGACTTATATACCGCTTTATAGTGCTTTACAGCCCTCTCAAAGCGGTTTACAGAGTCAGCATATTACCCCCAACAATCTGGGTCATCATTTTATCGACCTCGGAAGGATGGAAGGCTGAGTCAGCCTTGAGCCTGGGGAGATTTGAACTGCCAAATTGCAGTAGGAATAGCTTTGCAGTACTGCACTCTAACCACTGCACCACCGAGGCTCCTTATACACAGGCATACAAACATATACATGCATCCAAAACAGATATCTGTGAGTGTGTGAGTGTGTGTGTGTGTGTGTGTGATGTACATGCAAATGAACATCATATGTAACTCCAACGTTAGCAAATGACTATATAGCAGTGTCTCATTGAGAAAAATGCTTTCATGATTTTATACTAAAAGAAAAACATGCATAATTAAAAATACTTTATTGCCCATATGTATTAAATGTACTGGATATATGTACTATCATTTTCTTCAATTATAATATTCTAAGTAATCCAAAACAAACTTTTAAAAGTTATCTTTTACTAATGGCTTCAAATCTAATTTTTAAAATAAAACCAGATTATTATGCATAAACAACAGAATACCTCCTAATCCCTGAAGAAAACTTTAATTAACCAGTTTATTTCCACTGTGAATGATGCCAATATAGCTTCTAAGTATTTGCATTACATCACAAATTACCTTGGAGAGCATAGTTACATTATCACATTGGATTGATCTCTATTAAGTTTATCAGAAATGTGAGTTTATATCCAAACAACATTTCCTAAAGGGCAGAGACTACATTAATAGATTTCCATAGTGTGCAATTTATTTGTCCACTTAAAAAACAAATTCATGCCATATTTCAAATGCAGGTTTACCCAGGATGACTAAAATCAGAAAAATCTAAAATAATTAAACTATATACTAAAATGCAGTGATTAAAATACAGGGTCAAAACCAAGTCAAGCAGAAGCCATATAAAAAGTTTAAGAACAACAATGTATTTAAATTTTAATGTATTAATTTATTAAAATGCATGGAAGAATAAGTATTCCTTTGCTTAATGTAAAATAAAATAAAATAAAACCAGAGCCAGCCATACAGTACTTGGAGAGATGGGGACTACCATTGAAAAGGCCTGTTTCTGGATAGATGCTTACTACACCTCATCGTGAAAGCATATAGTGAATGAATGGCTACATAAGCTTAAAAACAAGATTAAGGAGTGGACTACCATAGCAAGTGTATCTAAATAATACTATAACTGGTGCACCATGTGTGTGTGTGTGTGTGTGTGTGTGTGTGTGTGTGTGTGTATATAGGAGGTCTTGTGTATTGTCTTGTCCTGTGGATTGAGAATATTGCTGAAATCTCATCCGTTCTTCAGGCTGGTGTCTTCAGCCGTTCTCCGGGAGAAGACTGACCAGCCTGAATGAATGATTTCATGAATTGCCAACTCTCAATCTTACACGGACAAGACCAAATATACCACAATCTACACGGGACGTGAATACTAATACATTAAGATATATATATATATATGGAGAGAGGACACATCCCTTCTCAAGGATGCTGAATACCATTCAGTTAAGCAAATAAATCATTCACTAAGAGCAGCTCTCTCTTTTCTAACCTAAACTTCTTTTTCTTCACCCTTAGTCAGCTCATTAACAAGGCCAGGAACTGATTCAGCATTTCCACTATTTTGCTGTATCTAGAAGAAAGAAAGAATAGACAGAGCTACATATGGATGATATTTCACTCTGAATCTCCAAATGCCATCTCTCAGTAGCTTCACATAGATGTTAAACAAAATGGGAAAAATAGATTCCTGAATATAATATCAGTATCTTTCTATGTAAACAACCCACCAAGGAAAAGATAAGAAGCCCTCTGGTACAAACTTCAAGAAATAACTGATCAGAAACACCACAAAATTGTTCTGTCCATCCTCAGCACAGATAATCTTGCAGAGGAATGAAATGATGAATGGAATCTTAAGAGTCCATGAAGATTAACATGATTGTACTGAATATATCTCTCTCAGGTGGGGTGGGGAAACTATAGCATGATCAAGGCAGCTTCACAACTAAAACCAGGACTAAAATTGATTGGTAAAGGCTGAGAAAATCAATTTTATCCAAAGTGTCTAGTTCTCATAAACCATCACTTTCTTGAGCACTTTCCCCAGAAGAAGATCCTGGCTACAAGCATATAATTGTTCAAATCTTTCATGTCCAATTATTTTCATTTAAAGGAAACTATCATCTTCTGTATCTGAGATGAATAGATGGCCTAGTTTATTACATCCAGCAAGCCATCATGTGTAATAATAGAGCAAAATAACATTAGCAGCGTTAGATTCCTACTGTGATCATGAATCTTTAAGAAATGTTCTTCATTTTGGTTTAGGACTTTATTCCATTCAATAAAAAAGACAAAGGAAACATAGTCTTATTCAGTATATATAACAATAATCAAAGTAATCCTGTACTTTGAGGTCCCAAGCACATATTAGTGAGTTTGGAGAAGAAAGAAGCAGTTCTCAATGCTTTTGCTTAATTTTAGATTAATATTATGTTATGGTTTATCTCAGATGAAATTAAGCTAACAAAATAACTACCTACAAGAAAGGGATGGAATTAGAAAAGCTCCTTTATATCTTAAATTCTCTTTGATAAAATTGTTGAGGAGGCACGACCAACTTTAATTGATTGAATTCATAAAGACAAGCAGAGTATAATATCTGGAAAGCATCGTGACTATGAGAGACTAAGGCCTAACCCTAACCAATCAATCTCTCATGGAAATTAATTATTATTTTTTTCCCATGGACTTACAAAGGACTATCTTTCTCAAGAGCGGAATAGTCTTCTACAAGTCTACAATTTCTTTGAAACTTAAAGTACAAAAGATGATGGCTTTCAATTATCCTATGACTTTACTGGAAATTTGTATATTGTTGTTAATTTGTGTGGCTGAGCTGATTATGTTTATAAAAATTTAAAAAACAAACAAACTTAAGTGCAGATAGATAGAGAACCAGGACGGAGTGGAATTGGAACAGACTCAAAACAAATTGATCCTATCTTCCCTATTGACAATCTTGCCTTAGAAAGCTCAAACTAGCTTATATTGCCATCGGTTATCTCCTAACCAACAGACTCCAGTATATTATTTTGATCTTTAAAATTGGATTAATTGCTTCTTTATCAATCCCTGGACACCACCAAGATCATTAGAATATTTACATCAGAGGTGTCAAACTCACGTCGCTATGGCGGCATCAGGTGACGTATCAGGACTTTTTTCCCCTTCACTAAACCGAACACAACAGATCTCAAACCCTTTCCTGGCAAAGATTCTGGAGCAGTCATGTAATCTCTCAAAAGAAGAGCCTCAGACCCAAGAGTCACTTATACAGGCACCCAGTTGGTGTAAACAGCAGCACATCAAATACAAAAAGATTCCGTAACTTTGGGAAGAAAACTGTAACAAAACAAGCTCAATAGTTAATAGGCTTCGCTGTCAGAACACATAAGTTAGGGTATGACAGTGATGGTGTTGTAACCTTCATTATAAAGGTCTCTGTTACAGAGCAACATATTGCCAGAAAAATGTGTACTATGTGCAACCTTGTATACTTGACTATTTGTGTGCTTTGAATCTTAATGTCTGACAGATCTCTTATATATTGTCTCCTTTTTACCTGAACCCTGACTTCTGCTCTCTTGCTCTCACCCAATGGAACTTAATCTAATATTTCTGAAACTTCACATACTGCTTTGATATTGATTTAGTGGCTACTCTTTCATGAATATCTCCTTGAATTAAAGATGGATTGGCTCAATATCTAGTTGTAGCCCATGAGAGGACAGGTACTCGGTTTTTTATAACCTATACAATAAGATGTATCAAAATGCCAAGAGATTTAAAAATTATGTAGAACAAAGGCTCCAGCTCCAGCAAATTTGTAGATTTGATCAGGCAGCAAATGACATTATCTAATGCAGACCAAGGGACCACTATAACAGACCATAAAAGTAAACCAAAAAGTATCCATCTAACCATCGTGGACTATGCCCAACCAATCTGTCTTATTTCCATCGAACTGGTGCCCACAGGATTATAAATGATGAAAGGTACATGGCAGTGTCATGTGTTATAAATGTTGTGACTTACATACTGCATCAGACATTGTGATCAAATATGTAACAGTGCCATTTGTGTAATAACATCACTTTTATGTTACAGTTTGATGTGGTTGCCTGATGAGTATGAGAACATCCACATAGAAACAAAAAAGGACTGGGTCAGAATGTGTTTTTATTTTTATTTTAAAAAGGAAATTTCACTCACTAAAATGAGGTAGGCTGTAGTCAACTATTAGGCCAGAAACAAATTAGAAGTATCAATTATTTTTTGCCAAATATTAGTATATACTAATATACTAATTTTCTCTCTTAAAATTCTGTGTAAATCATGCTTCAACCTGCTACCTATACAATCCTGATATTACCTTCATATGTTCTTCATTTATTATTCCACAATCAACCTGTTGTTAGTGCAAGATTGATTGTTTTCTGTCTGCTCACTGCATTTCTTTCTAGTACTCAAAAATCAGGTCCCTCCAGATTACTACTACTAATACTACTACATGGGATTATTTCCCTTCTTCTGCTACCCAAATCAACTCTTTTAGGAAAGGCAGGGTTAATCCTTCAAAAACTAAAGAAGCAAGAATTTGATGGTCCTTAGTCTATCTTTTTTTGATACACCTAGTTAAGAAGAAGAAATTGGACTCTGTTCCACTTTTTTACACTTTGGAAAAAGCATTATCTGGTCATTCCTGACTAAAAATCTGATTGAGGCTCCATACAGTCTCTAGTAATAATCTTCAGGCCTTGTTTTTATCCAATTGTGTATTTGGCTTCTTCTCCCCTCCTGTTTTAATGTTTAGCCATTCTATCCAGTTCATTGAGGAGACATGGGAAACCATTACTTTAGCTCTGCAGAGTCCCATTCCGCTTCCAAAGAAGGGGAAATCCATGTGTTTTTTACTCCTCTTCCAAAATCTTTTCTGTCCTACAAAGCCATTTCAGCAATAACGAACAGCTAACAGAATGTGTGCAGCCTTGCTCCCTTTCCTTCGCCCCAGTCACCTTCCTTTTGTATTCCATTTTTACCATCTTATTATAGATCATTAGTAGCTGCTCTGGGAGCTTATTTTAGAGGATCCTTCAAAGAAACATGTGTAATGCCTAAAATTAATGGTTTCTTAAATAAAAGATGCAGAGCTTTGTGTATGCCCCTACCTTATGCATCCCTATTTGTATGACAGGCAACATAATTCAAATTCTCTGGAGGAGGCCAGAGAAGAGATGAAATGTTGAATAAGAGAAAAGACGATTGCAGACGAGTTTTGTTAAGTTTGCATGAAGAGACAGAGCGGGTGCTTCAAGCTCTTTGTTTATTAGTGACTACAGCTCAGAACGAACCCACTTTGGCTGGGCTGCGGCTGCTACTATAGCCAGCAGCCCAGCCAATCAGAGTGCAGGGTTTCCTCGCACTTTTTAAACCAATCATTTCTTACATTTTACAAGAACAGTTCAAACTAAACCAATGACTTTAAACCTGCATATATAACACCCCTCCCCACTAGGTTCAGTCCATACTCAAACCCCAACCTATCTAATGTATTCTTTTAAATAGGTGGGGCTCTTACGTGTATGTTGAGACCTACGTGGTTCAGATGTTTTAAGGTTCTCACCTTGTGAGGGAGGAAATGTATCTGCTGACATTTCCTTACTAGGACTTGTAGTAATGGTAGAACCTGTTTCGTTACTACAACCTGGTCTCTCCATCTCCAACCCAATGTCAGCACCTAAATCAGGTAATGATGTGCAATCTTCCATTTGTGAAAATGGTTGTTGGTATTGTGACAGGTTTTGGGATGGTTCCTGTTGTGTTAGCTCGTTACACATGGGGTTGATTCTTGCTTGTTCATTACACTCATGATCCTCCCTTCCCCTAGAAGAGGCAGTAGGTATCCGCTCCTGAGAGGACACTGATCAATACTCCGTTTGTACCCTGTAAGACCTGGGGCCTGTGATTTGGGTTATCTCAGCAGGAATCCATAATGGTTCACCCATAAGGTTCTTAGCATAAACAGAATCACCCACAGTGAATGTGCGAATTTTGCTAGTGGAATCTAGTGGTGCGTTGGGTGCGTAAGTGGGATGAAGGCGATCAAGGGGAGACCTGAGTTTCCTACCCATCAACAATTCAGCTGGGGACAAATTAGTTGAGGGGTTGGGAGTGATATGCTGAACACTGAGAAGTTTTTCAACTCTCTCAGTGATATCCCTGGACCCAATTGCTGAAGTTTTTCCTTGGTAAATCGTACCATACGTTCACCCGGCCGTTAGCGAAGGATGCCCAGGGGCTGTCAGGGCATGTCTGATACCCTGTTGTGCTAGATATGATTCAAAAGGTTGGATGTAAATTGAGGACCATTGTCAGAAACAAGCACATCAGGTAACCGTGAGTTACAAAAAGCTTTTTAAGCTGTTTGATGACAGCTTCAGTTGTGGTGGATGCCATAGGGATAACCTCTAGCCATTTGGAATATGCATCAACTATAATAAGGAAAGTGTGCCCTCTGGTAGGGCCAGCAAAATCAATGTGAATCCTGGACCATGGGCCCCTAGGACATTCCCATTCCTGGGGGGAGAGGTGGGGCAGGCCTGACTACCTGACAGTTGGGACAAGATGCAACCCAGTTTTCAACCATTTTGTCAATACCTGGCCACCATACATAACTCCTGGCCAATCCCTTCATTCTGACAATACCTGGATGACCCTCATGTAACATTTCCAAAACCTCTTTTGCAGTTTTGTAGGAATAACCACCCTGTTACCCCACAAAATACATCCTCTTAATACAGATAATTCAGTTTGCCTGGATTTAAAAGGTTGGGCAAGTTGAGGTAGATCTTGAAGAAGCCAACCTTTCTTAATCCAGCCTATAACAGGAGCCAACACAGTGTCTTTGGCAGTCTCTCTGGCAATTTCAGCAGCGTGTACTGGAAGCTTGGCAACAGTTTCTAGGAAAAAGATGTAAGTCTCAGGAGCAAAGTCCTCAGTGTGAGAAGGAAGTGGGCAGCAACTCAAAGCATCTGCATGCTCAATGTCTTTACCAGGCCTGTGGATGAGTTTGTATGAATAAGCAGCAAGAAATTCAGTCCACCTCAGCATTCTTGGTGACAGGATAGTGGGAGTAGGTTTGTCTCCTGCCACAATGCCTAACAGAGGTTTGTGATCTGTGACAATGGTAAATGTTCTCCCATATAAATACTCATGGAATTTCTTGACAGCTGCAACAATTGCCAAGGCTTCCTTGTCCAGTTGGCTGTAGTTCCTCTCTGCTTTGGTCAAGGTGCGAGAGTAAAATGCAATAGGAGCTTCCCTCCCGCTGGGAAGCCTGTGGCTCAACCCCCCACACTCCAAAAGGGGATGCATCACAAGTCAGTACAACAGGCAAATTCTCAGAGAATTGTATCAGTACAGCATCAGACGTGATTAATCTTTTAATATTGTTAAATGCAGATTGTTCTTTTCTGCCCCAGACCCACGCAGACTTTTTGTCTAATAATCTGTGCAGTGGTTCTGCAATGGTTGCCTTCTGAGGTAAGAACATGTGATAAAAGTTAATGAGTCCAAGGAAGGCTTGCAAATCTGTTTTACATTTTGGTCTAGGGCTTCTTTGATTGCCTGAACCTTGGCATCTGTGGGGTGGATACCATGCTTGTCAATCATATAGCCCAAGAACTCAACCTTGTCAGTTCTAAGAGTGCATTTTTCTTCCTTGACTTTTAACCCTGCTTTTTGAATCTGGTAAGGACTTCTCTGAGTCTCTCTTGTAACTGAGTGTCATTTTCAGCAGAGATTAACACATCATCAAAGTAAGGTACTACCCTGGCAGTCCTTGGAGCATCCTTTCCATAAGGCTTTGGAAGATGCCTGGTGCCACGCTTACTCCAAATTGTAACCTTTTACATTTGAAAGCACCTCTATGAGTCACAATGGTTTGGGCCTCTGCAGTGGCATCATCAACTGTTAATTGTTGATATGCCTGGGCCAGATCCAATTTGGCAAAGACTGTACCCCTGCCAAGTGAATGTAGTAAATGATGCACCAGTGGAACTGGATATGCGCTCTGTTGGGCATGGTTCAATGTCCCCTTATAGTCTCCACAGATTCTTACTGACCCATCAGTCTTGACTGGTGTGACTATGGGTGTCTCCCACCTGGAGTGGTCAGTGGGCTCTAAAACTCCTTGAGCTATTAGTTTATCTAATTGTGCATCAATTTTTCCTTTAAGGCAAATGGGACCCTTCTGGGCTTTAAGCGAATTGGTGGCACCTTGGGATCTAGATTGAAAGTGATAGGGGTCCCCATATACTTGCCCAATCCGTCGCTGAAGACCTCTGGAAACTCAGACTTCAAGGCCTCCTCCCATTCAGTGTTGCTCACATGATTGATGCCAGTCACCTCGATGCCTAGTGGATTGAACCACTCAAGTCCCAGCAAGCTTGGGCGATCCTTGTCCACGATGGTCAGGGGCAAACGTTTGGTGTGGCCTTTAAACTGCACGTTGAAATCTCTTGCTCCAACTACAGGAATCTTGTTCCCTTGGTAGTCTTTAAGAGTCAGTGCTTGCTTCTGGAAATGCTTCTTCTGAATGTTGGGAAAGAGTCTGTGAATAGTGTCCCATGACACCATAGATAAATATGAGCCTGAGTCCAATTCCATTTGGCAAGGCCTTCCTTCAATTAGTACCTTGACATGCACTTTTCTGTTATTGATAGAAGAAGAATGACCAATAGTTACTGTCTGATGAGTTTCATTCTTCCCATTTGCTTCTGTGCTGCGCCCCATTTTCTCACTGAGGTTGTTGGGCTTGAATTCTTTGTCAGGAAACTTCATTCTGTTGGGTGGAGTTCTGGATGATTTGCAGACTCTTGCTAGGTGACCTCTTTTTTTACAACGGAGGCAGATGGTATCTAGGAACTTGCATTCAGTGCGGGGGTGGCTTCCCCACAACCTCTGCAGTAGAAATCTTGCCTCTTTCTTCCCAGGTCTTTCTTTTTCCGCTCCATTCTGAGTCTATAAATTCCTTCCTCCACCTCACTACAGTCTGACTCAGAATCTATTTGCTCACAATGAGTTGTTGTGGACTTTTCCACATCAGTATGGCTTGTGGCCTTGTTAATTTTCTTCATGGCTGCTGCTGAGGACTTGATAGCTTCTGCTGAAGAGGCCTCTTCTATTGCTTCCTTCAGCGTGATCTTAGGTCTTAGTAATAACTTGCTCTGAAGAACCTTGTCTTTAAGGCCCAGAACAAATCGATCGCGCATGGCCTCTTCTAAATTGTTAAATTCACATGCACCCCAATGTCTCTTAAACTTGCCACGAAGTCGTTTACGTTTTCGCTTTCCTCTTGATCCCGACAGTAACACTCGTGTCTCTTAATGAGGCACGATACTTGTGGGGCGTAATGGGCTCTTAAAAACTTTTCTAAGTCAGGCCATTCCATTACCTTCATGTCTGCAGCTCCCGCCAATGCCTTCGCCATCTTGAAAACTGCCGGACCACAGTGCGTGAGAAAGACCGCCCTCTTCCGCTTCTCGGAAATGTCGGCAAGATCGTTTCCTTCCAGATACATTTGGAAACGATCTGCATCGTCTCCCATTCTTCTGCCATCGGATCGAGCGGGGCTGGGGGTGTTCAGCGCAGCCATCTCGCTCTCCTTCTGTTCCGCGTTGCCTTCTTCTTCAGGGAGATCCCACCTTCGTCGCCAGTGTTAAGTTTGCATGAAGAGACAGACGCGGAGTGCTTCAAGCTCTTTGTTTATTAGTGACTACAGCTCAGAACGTACCCACTTTGGCTGGGCTGCGGCTGCTACTTATAGCCAGCAGCCACAGTTGCCAGCCAATCAGAGTGCAGGGTTTTCCCGCACTTTTTAAACCAATCATTTCTCACATTTTACAAGAACAGTTCAAACTAAACCAATGACTTTAAACCTGCATACATAACAAGTTTCATAAAGCAGCCTCCTTTTCTGGATGGGAAATAAGAGCTTACTGTCCCAACGATCCTGGGTTTTGAAGAACCCGAGGGTTTCTTTTCCTAAGTGAATCAAGCTGCAAAAGGGTGCTGAGCTTGAGAACAACTAATATATAAAAAGTTTTCAACTTTAGTAGGAAGGCAAAGAATATTCTTATATTGAGATCCATAAGATGCCTATAATTTACCCATGTGAGCTGCTATGTAGCAGAACGGTAGCATGATTTGCCTCTTATTGACACTTCCCATCAGTTCTCAGCTTTGAACTGTAGTTCCATTCCTTGGATGAGGTTTCTGCTTATACACAAAAGCCTCCTCCACCTATTGGGACAATTCAAGGTAGCCTTCAAAGTGAAACAGAGCAACATAACCTCCTTTTGGTTAGAAGTTGAGGGCATGCATTCCTTCATTAAGCAGCTTTGTAAGGGATGGGATTACATAACTTTTTTAAAAAATTGAAGCACAGAATCTTTTAAACTTTTGCACAGGTCAAGATACAATGTTCATTGAATTGTTACCATGGGCCTTTTCCTGGACTGAAATTGATTTTACAGTACAGACAACCTGGGATACTGAATAGATCAGATTTAATTTTGATTAAATGTTTGTCACATTTAATACACATGAATGTATTAAATTTTGATTAAAAGCATAGAACAGAAATTTACAATGTCTGGAACAAAGCAGCACATTTCACAATTTTGAACTGTATAGGAATGACCCTGAATGTCCAAATCATTCAGCAAGTTTTACAGTATAAAATACAGCCTACTTTATAATAACTGTTATTATGCAGCCAAACTGCATATTACTATTTCAATGTTTACTTTTCCAAGAATGGTTCCACCATTATATAACGTGGAAAAGAAAATAACTATATCTTTATTTACATATAATGGGACTGTTGTCAGTTCAAGGTTTTGAAGTGAAAAAAACATATTCTAATATTGAAAGCAGTATTCCACTGAATGCTTAGGTGTGACAAAGTCCTCATAGTATTTGCCAATCAATCTACACCCAAGAGCTGAAACAACATAAATCACTTTAATCTTTTTTCACTTAAAATGAATTTGCTCCCAAGGAATCTGTATCAGGTCAGAAGCGGCGCATCTCTCTTTTGCCCTGTCCTCAGCCCAGCAGGATTCAGTCACAGGGACTTTTGCATTCAGAA
Organism: Naja naja; assembly: GCA_009733165.1. Taxonomy (NCBI): domain Eukaryota; kingdom Metazoa; phylum Chordata; class Lepidosauria; order Squamata; family Elapidae; genus Naja; species Naja naja. Next base: position 167,456,212 of record CM019148.1, on the reverse strand, counting down.
GGAATGACCACATCAATAAAGGCTTTATTTAAAGGCAGAATGAGAAGATAATGCACAGTCGTACATAAGACATCAATGGAAAAAAAACCTCTCCACAAATATTAAAGAATATAAGACACTAACAAATACAAAAAATAATAAGATGAACAAAGAAAGACCTTATGCCTCTTCTTCCAGTCATGACAGCAGGCAGACCCCTTCAACGCCAGCAAATATGCAGCAACATCTTGGATCTTTCAGAACAACTTATACAGACTCCAAATGGAATTAATCATACCTGTTTTCAATGACCTCATCTCATTTGATTTTGCCAAGGCCAAACAGAATAATGCTTCAAGTATGCTAGCCAAAGAGGAGGCCATTTAAAGATTAAGAAGCATTGAAGATGAGAAACACCAATCTACATAGGTGCTCTGTAATAAGGGCAGGATAAAATAGATAACCTTTTAATAACTATAATAAATCCTTGGTTAATTCTGTGTGACATTACATGGAAATATAAAATTTTATGTGCCATACATCTAAGTTAAAAGAATACATTTCAAGTATCCAATGCCTCCTGGCCAATCTTCTGGTGAAACCATCATTACTATAGCCATGCAGTCAAAATTAAAATGTTTGTTCTCTTAAAATGCTAGAAGGCTTTTTCATAGGCAGAAGTCTATGACCCATCCTACTTCCTAAAGTAAGCTGGATGCATCCAATTATTTAGCAGAAACTAAGCTTTTAAAATATCTCCATTTCCCAAAGGACAAAAGTCATCGTAAACCACACTTAATGTTGTTAATTTCGTTAATGCTTCATTACATTAGATTGTTGAAAATTTGATAAATATATAGATGTGAATAAAGATATATAACTTCACCTGATTCTTTTTTTTAAAAAAAAATGTATGAAATGGCTTACTCACATTTTGCTGGTAGGTCATAACCACACGTGATTTTGGCTTGTCCAGTTTCACAGCCACTCAGACTGCGGCATTCAGCAACTAGACAAGGACCAGCAGCTCTGTGTATACATCCATCCACTAAACAAAAGAGAAGATTTTTCAGTAAATCAACTTTTTCACTGCTTTTACAAGAATGAGGCAGAGCAAAACCAGCTTCCAACAACCGTAATAATAATTAGGTGCGCTTCTAAATCGAAGCCTGTTTGGGGAAAGACAGGGGAAATGTTTCATTTGATAATTGTCTTTCATTTACTTATTCTGAAGAGAGAAGAGAGAAAAAGCTTTGCCTTTTGTTTGAAGTTTTGACAAAATTGTAGCCAAAAAGCCTCCCGGGATCTATCTGATATGGATTAATGCAATAGGAACAATTCTCTGATGTAAAGATATTCTGCTGGGCCAGGGGAAGAATGGCTGACTAAGCTTTTTTCTCCTGCTCAGGAAAGGGGAAAAGAGAAAATCTTTCCAATTTCATTTTAAATGGTGGTACATCCTTGATAATAGTGAAAGTTGATAGAGAGTCCCAAATATGGTCCAAAATGCATACAATGTACCCAAAGACAGACTTTACTTGCACGGTATGGATTCACACATGCCTAGAAAGAGACTGATAATATATACACCTGCCCCCCCCCCAAAAATACCCCACTCACATTACGTTTCTGTCATGTTAATGTGACTGGTTATTAACTTAGCTAGTTACCAAGTGAAAAGAAAATTGTATTTGTTGTTATTAAAAACCCAGCCTGAAGATTAAAGTTTAATTCAATATTACTTTGTTGATCTAGCTAATCCCTTTGGGTTAGTGGGTAGAATATTATATATTTGAATTAAATAAATACAAATGTTCCTCTAAGTTATCTGATACTTGCTGCATCATAAAATCTTTTGTATAAAACAATGTGACTGCCACATTATCTCTTTATTCCTGCAATATTCTAAACATTTAATAATTTAAATTATAACATTTTCAAGTGTAGTATCAACCAAAAATTGTTGAAAAGTTCCTAGTGCTCACTGTCACTGAAAGAAACAGCAGAAGGGAGGAGAGATTTAACCTATTAGTGGGAAATAGGAGAAATCTTTATCCCCAATTAGAGATGCAATATCAATTAAAATAAATATCTAAAACCAATAAAAATAACTGCAAATATTGCTAGTCACTACACTAATGGCAATGTTACAATTTATTACAAAAATACTGTAGTCACCATATGTTCCTTTCATATGTTGAAATTACAGAAAGGGACAAAAAGTAGTAGAATATGGTGTGATCCAAATTTAATCTCTAATACTACAAATATTTACATAAACAAAGGAAATCACAATCCATCTTGTGACACTCACATTCAGTTTGTAATTCTGAGCTGCTACATCCATCCAATAAACCTGTTTCAGACTGGATCTATGTAACAGAGTTTGGGCCAATTGGTTTACTCTTTTTATCCCCTTAAATCTTGCATTTCTATATTATATTGAGACAAGAAGATACTGAGATTGGTCTCTTTGGACAAAAGCCCTTTTATAAAGTTGGAGTCAAATCAGTCTTTATAAGGTAAGGCAACTACCATTTTCCAATACAACAAGGATTTCCAACCAGTTGGCTTAATTAACTGAAACCTTCTATTCATTTAAAAAAAATTCTATAAATAATTGTTTTAGACCTCAGTAAAACTGACATTTCCTTTTCCACTACCGGTAGCCTTATGACCAATGAAATAGCTAAATTAATGACACATGTGTTTGATCTGATTTAGATACAGGAACCAAGTAGGAATGTATAAATCAAATTGGACATTATCTATAGTAACTCTAACCTTGTACTAATTTTCTGACCATTTTCACCACACATATTGTGAATGCTAGTTTTTCTTCCTTTAAGACTTCAGCCAAAAAAAGGCCAGGTGAATGTAGAAATATTATTAAGATTTAAAAAAAGGAATTCTCTTGATTGTGTAAAGTGCATTGTATTATAAGTAACCAGCATTTTTTAATTTCACTTAAAGGAGTGTGTGATATGAAATAGCATACAGCTAACGTTCACATTCCCACATTTAAATAGCAGATCACAGTCAAGTCACAACCAGGTTTCTCATTATTGTAAATTATTCAGAAGATTATTATTTCTTATGAGTTTTCTGCTGCTCCAGTTAAATGAAAGGATAACAACATGCATAGTAAATATGCCAATTTACAATACATAAAGTTAAGAAACCCTTGTATTAAATCAATGCTTCTATATATCACCATTACTGAGCTGAGGTAAAGGGAACATATTTTTTTATTTTTTTTCTCTCTTTTATTAACTTTGGGATGAATGTACAGTTTACACAATTATGTCCCCTGGGCCATAAACAGTCAGAAGCAACCAAATAACAAATATTATACAACAATGCATTAAAATCACATTAATATTATAAATAATTACAAACAGCTTGTTCTCATGGCATATTCAAGGCTTACATACAAAGCTCTTTTCTCAACATGTTAAAATTGGCCAAGGAAAACAGCCAACCATCTCATTATATAAGCTGCCTTTTACTAACTTCTGTAAGAATATTTTTTTCTGGGCTAATCTTGCTTGGTGAAGGTTAGCTATGAGGCAAGCAATTCTTGATTCCAAACACTGATTCAGCATACCCACAGCATATCAGAGTTGTGTAGGTAGACAATATCTGTTTTCCCTAAGTAGTTGCCTCTGATTGTTAAAGAATCAAGAGAAGAACATGGCCCTTCAAGTAACTACTGTGAAATTATTCTTTAAGTACCTCTGGTAAAAAAAAAAGTTGAATTATTAACTCTATAGTCTTAGAAACTGCAGTATTAAATTGACTCAGATGACACTTTCTGGGTCAAGTCCAAGAAATAACCTTTCTTGATATAGGACAAAACCTAAAGGTCTTGTGAAAAAGGTGCTTGCCCCCAAAATTATAAAGTGAGTCATCAAATATTTCACATTCAGTGGGAAGCTTTTATTATATGCTATGAATATGAATGTTTAAACAAAGGGAGCGGTGTTTCTATTGTAGACTCAGACTTTATTACTGAAGACAATTTAATAAATACAGTGCTAGATTTTCTGGAAGGACCTGTGAAATAGTTGATGGGATAAAAAAGGACATTATTGCATAGTTAAAAACAGCTTTTTAAATGTAAAATCAGATTTTAATGTTGACCATGCACACGTAAACTGGATCCATCAATCTGTAGATAATAATTTACACAAATAAAATCCTTATCTTCTGTAAGAAAATAGTGTGTTATTCTTTTGTATGTAATTCTGTCAAGCATATTATCAATGATTTCACCATACTTATGCAGAACATAGTTTTGAAACTTTATACTTTTTCTAAATTTATACTATCTCAAAAGAAAAAGAGAATATTTTTAAAAACTTAATAAATTTCTAGTTGACAAATTCTACACCACCAGAAGGTTGTCTCTAATTCCAACATCACTCAAAAGTTGCAAAATTGAGGAGTTATCACGTTTTTATTAGCATGGATACCTGTCCAAGGTAAATCAAGTCTCTTCTAAAATTGAAAGACAACACAGAGTGCAAGATCACAACACATATGATAAAGACAAATGTACATCTCAATTTGCAACACCATGCTAACAAAAGGTTAAAGCCTGGGGAAAAGTCACATTATTAGTGAAATATAATCAATACATTTATAAAGAAATCTCCATAATGAGGTGGATAACAGGGCTAACTCTTACTTATATGCTTCAAAATTGCCTCTGATCATAATTCCCAAACATTTCTATATGATTTCCTGCTGTGATTTCTAAGGCAAGAAGAATACGAAAATTGTAGCATGAGCCAAAATGTAGTGGTGTGTACAATGCTGGAAACTTATAGGTTTGCCCTCATTGCACTTCTGATAGGGAACCTGCAGTGAGTCCCAGTTTTCTTCCAGGTGAAATTTAAGGTGCTGGCTATCACCTTGAAAGGCCCGCATAGCATGGGACCAGTTATATACTAGACTAAGGTGACCAGATTTTAACATTGGTAAAGCGGGACACCATTGATTGGGGGGGGGCATTCTTGATTAACATTTTGGTCTATATGAAACAGTTCTTACTTAAGGTAGAACCTCCCTCCTTCCCCCTCCCCTTAAAAAAAAGACACAGGCAAGCCACCTTGAAAAAAAGAGCCTCCGGCACAAATAAAAAAAACATGCAGTGGCAGAAATGCCAGGTTGAAGGAAAGGGGAAGAATGGCTGAAGGGGGGAGGGATTTTATGAATTCTCTTTCTCTCTCTCTCTCCCTCTCTCACACACACATACACACACAGAGACAGGTAGATTTAGGTAAAGATTCGGTGGCAGCCTCTCCCCCTCATTACCAGGAGACTCCCACCCAGCATGGTTTTACCTCTGCAGCCTCAGGAGGGAGCAGCAGCCAGTCCTGGCGAAGCCACCCAAGCAGCGGGAAACAAAGCCTGCTCAGGCCACAAGGCCGGGCCTGCTCTGCTCTTGTCTGTCTGTCTCTCTCTCTCTCTCTCTCCCTCTCTTTCTCTCTCCGCCTGCTGTAATTCCCGGGAAGCGCCTGGCCGAGCAAAGCACAATTCACCTGGGCTGAGCACGGCTGTTTTGCGCTTGCCAGCCCAGCAAGGGGGCTGGCCCGCGGCGCCCTTTTGCTGGAGCAGGAAAGGCAGGACCAAAGCCCGGCCGCGAGCGAGGGAGCGTGCAGCGAGGAGCGTTCGCCGGACTTCTTCCGCCACCACCGCCTTCACTACGTAGCAAACACCCGCTCCTCCCCCTCGCCCCTCTGGAGAGCGCAGCACTTTTGCAGAAGGAAGCCCAACCTGGGTCAGAGAAGACAACGACATGCATCCCTCCCTGACACTAACACGTGCAACGTGCACATTCCCTCTCTCTCTCTCTCTTGGCTTGCAGCTGCAACTGCTCTCAGGCAGGGTCAGCCCAGAGCCTGCGATGACAAGCCCCACCCTGAAGTTGGAACTTTCATGCATTCTTTCTGAAAAATCGGAACTTTTAAAAAAACCCGTGGGGCGCGGGACAAATTGTGAAAACTCGGGACTGTCCCGCCAAAAGCGGGACGTCTGGTCACCTTATACTAAACCAGTGGTCACCAACCAGTGGGCCGGGGACCACTGGTGGTCTGGGAGAATATTTTGGTGGTCCACAGAGAAATGTCACCCCCAAAGCAATTAATCCAGGCTGCACAGGAACACAAGGCTGCGCTGCCCACATGGTCCGCAGGAACACAAGGCTTTCATCGCTTGCACTGCAAAAACACGAGGTAGTGAGGGGAGGGGGGAAAGGGCAGGGGGACTTGCCCCACTCGCCCCACACCTCACCTGGCCACCGGGCTGCTTCTTTCCACTTCTTTCTTCTTCTGCTTTTGGCTGCATGCAAGGAAAACAGCAAAAGTCTTTCTCTCCCCAAACTCCACCAGAAATGAGTCTTTGGGATCCTGCAAGGCATCCTGCTCCAAGAGGCTGAGCCAGCAAAGACTCATTTCTGGCAGAGTTTGGGGGAGAGAATGAAAGACTTCTGCTGCTTCTGCTGCTTTCCTTGCATGAAGCCAAAAGTCTCTCTCTCTGTCTCTCTGTCTCTGTCTCTCTCCCTCTCCCTCCCTCCCTCCCTCTCCCCCCCCGAGAACAGAGCTGGAGACAGTATCCTGCGATTCCAAATAAAGAATGATCGATCGGTAGGAAAAGAGGGTGGGGAATTTTCCTGCAGACTTTTTTTGGAATTTTCCCAGGATCTCTGGTCCACAGGATTTAAAATTATGAGTTTGGCGGTCCCTGAGGTCCAAAAGGTTGGTGACCCCTATACTAGACCACCTATCACAGAGATGATCTACCTGCCCTACCAGATCAGATAGAATAAGCACACTTCAGGTTCCTTCCCTGAAATGTTACCATCCAATGGAACCTTGGAGGCATGCCATTTCCATGGCTTCCCCTGCCCTGTGGAACGTCCTCCCTCCTCCAGAAAAAGCAGGCCCTACCTTCTGAGCTTTCCAGAAGGCTATTCTGACTTTTCATTCAGGTTCTGGAGTCAAGTGGGGTGGAAGCACTGGTTTTGTTTGGTCATGTTTTACAGTTTTATGTTTTTTTAATAGTTTAACATTTTTATTGTTCTGTGAGCTGCTGTTAGCTGTAATTTTAAGAGGGCAGCCATACATATATTTTAAATGAATAAATTACCTGACAGCTTAAAATGTATTAATGAGAAGCATCATTGAAACTAATGAAACATTTCATCACCATGATTAAAAGTGCTGTTAATTGTGGTGGAACATATGGTAAACTAAATTTGAATGTTACACTTGAGTTCTAAGACCAACTTACTTAGAAATATAGTGCTTATATAATTTCAAAACAAAATATTATTTATCTTCTGTCACAGATAATAGGCCATTCTGTTGAAGTCTTACAGAATTTATTATTTCCATACATGGCACACTGATTATGTCACACACAAGAGTTTATATATAATATAAATATGGGGGTGTGATTTCTTCTTTTACTCATGATGCTCATCTTGCAGATATTGGTGACAGCAGATGGCCTTCTCCTTACAGGATTTACTCTTTCAGAAAGAGTTTCAAAAATCAGATTCAGTTTAGACCGCTCGTAGATGCCCATTAAATCATCATGATCCATTAGCATTGCTTTTAATCAACTATATATATGGTATGGAATCCTCTCATGTTAATTAAAGCATCCCAGCTCCTAAAAAAGAAAGCTTCCTGCTGTTGTGTATACCTACATAAAGAAACCAAAGAGCAGAATACACTACTATATAACAAATTTACATTGAAATTGTAAGATAATTCTTGAACTACATTATAGAAATAATAATTAGCATCAATATATGTATATGTACATGAGTGCAGACATGTAATACAAATGTAGTTTGTATGGGACATATACCATATTTTGCTGCCATTGTTCAATGTTCATTCCAATGACTTCTAAAATAACTTCTGTAATATACCACTGAATGAATGGAAGGGATTGGAGAGGATCAAGTTGAAAGTTGCTGATTTAGTAACAGGAAATCCCCAGTCTAGCTCTGTTATTAAACCTGTCAGAAACTGAAAATGTAATTTTATTATGCTTTAAAAACACATATAGATTTTTTTTTCAGCTTTGTTAGTTTTTATGCAGCCTAGCCTATATTTGCAGCATTGAATTTACAAGATTCTGTCATGCTACTAAATTTTTTATAGCCAGGAAGGGAACTGAGATTTCCCTCCTAAAATTACATAATAATTACATAAATTATGGAAGATATGGAACCAATGGGTTTTTTAAATATGGAAGAGGAAGGAATGATGAATTCTATTCTCCAAAGAATAAGTTGACCTATTCCTTGGAAAATAGGTCAACGTATTCTCCAAAGCACCTGAAGTTAGGACAAGACATAATGGATGGAAACTAATCAAGGAGAGAAGCAACCTAGAACTAAGGAGAACTTTTCTGACAGTTAGAACAATTAATCAGTAAACAGCTTGCCTACAGAAGTTGTAGGAGCTCCAACTGGAGATTTTTAAGAACAGATTGGACAACCATTTGTCTGAAGTGGTAGAGGTTTCCAGCTTCAGCAGGGAGTTGGACTAGAAAACCACAGAGGCCCCTCCAATTCTGTTATTCTGAATTTCTAAGGGAATTGACATTTTGTTCATTATTTTAAAATTACAGAAAATGCACATGTAGTGAATACTGACGTTCTTTGTTATAATAACCCAAACATGCATACATAGAGAGAGATTAGGATGCATCATTATGATGCCATTAGGCATTCAGTCCAAGTTTTGTAACCTTTAATCCTGATTGTGAGGCTGATTGGGTCAATACATGTATTTGCATCTTGTTAGGGCCAGGGGTCCCCAACCTTTGCAACTTTAAGACTTGTAGACTTCAACTCCCAGAATTCCTCAGCCAGCAAAGCTGCCTGAGGAATTCTGGGAGTTGAAATCTACAAGTCTTAAAGTTGCTAAGGTTGGAGACCCTTGTGTTAGGCAACTGTTTTGGTTAGTGAGAGATTCCCTGATTTATAATTGAGGTTGGAAGAATTATAACCAAGTATACTTTATAGTACGTCAGAAATACCTGAAACTCAGTCTGAAGCCCTGGTGGTGCAGTGATTAAAGTGCAGCATTGCAGACATACTCACATCCTGGAGTTCAGTCCTGTGGGGCTCAAGGTTAACTCAGCCTTCCATCGTTCTGAGGTCAGTAAAATGAGAATCCAGATTGTTGGGGGCAATATGAAATTGTAACCTACCCAGAGACAGTTGTAAAGCACTATGGGCCAGTATATAAGCCTAAAATGCTATTGCTACTGCTGTAGCACAAAATGGAACAAAGAAGGCATCTATAAAGCAGACTCAGTAGGCAGAAAGTAAAATTCTACAATACTTACCAATCCATCATGTCACCATTTTGAGCAGCCAAAATCAAGCCTTTAGTTTCTTTTTTAATACTCCAGTTGTAGTTTTTATTTTTATCCACTTTTCTTCTATCTTTTGTAGAAATTGCCTATGTAATGCTTTTCTTTGTTGGCATTCTATTCCTATTTTTAATTACATTATTCATGTTTTGTTTCATGTACGGTCAGTACATTCAAAATTCAACTTACATCAATGTTTGTTTGTGACTGTTTTGTACATAATCTCTGTAGAAGGTGGGTGGTTAAGAAGTGTGAAAAACAAACAAGCAAACAAACAATAATCAGCCAATGCATGTTTTTCTTCTTCAACAATTTGTTTGACTTGGAGTAAACCTCGGCTTCATTTCTGCAGGGTATATATAATCTATCAACATCACTACAGGGTTGTAATGCATAGTGAATAGTCATCTGTTTTCATGTTTTCTTTATCCAAACTGTCCAATTTAGCTTGTGCCAAGTTAATTATTCCAGCAGAATATCGTACCACAGGTATAGCCCAGGTATTGATAGCTTTAATGGTGTTTCCACCGTTCAATTTTGACTTTAGCAATTTTTTCACTCTTTGCATTTATTCTTTATTAATCACATTTTAACTTGTCTACAGTTGATTATCCAACTGTAAAATGCCCAGATTAAGCTTCATCCTGTTGGCTCCTATTGTTTTGGCAATTCAGCATTTCGATTCCATTACTATTTGTGATTCTATTATTATTACTCTGTGTGTGTGTGTGTGTGTGTGTGTGTGTATTTGTGATGGGTAAACACCTTTCCTTCCAATAGTTCCGCCAGCTGCTGGCTTGATTGCTCAGTCAATAGTTTTGAGTGCAGTAGCCCATTTTTCACCAGATGTCCAAGAACTCCAACACCTAGTGCAGTCCTTGTTGACCTCAGTGACAAACAAACCACAATTTCTATAATTTACATCCCACCATATTTTTATGGGAGAGACTGTCTTTGACTTCTCTGATGAGACCTGTCCAGTATGGTTAAGCCTCTGGCATATCTTTCATCTTCCTCAGATCATACAGGCTCCATAACTACATCTAGGAAACTGCCTCAATGTGGGCCAAAGTAGTTATTGTGTTTGTTGTTGTGATGATGATGGTGATGCTTAGGAATATATCTACATTTAGATACAAACATACAGTTGTGCTCATAAGTTTACATACCCTGGCAGAATTTATGATTTCTTGGCCATTTTTCAGAGAATATGAATCATAACACAAATCTTTTCTTTCACTCATGGTTAGTGGTTGGCTGAAGCCATTTATTATCAATCAACTATGTTTACTCTTTTTAAATCATAATGACAACAGAAACTACCCAAATGACCCTGATCAAAACTTTACATATCCCAGTTCTTAATACGGTGTATTGCCCCCTTTAACATCAATGACAGTTCGAAGTCTTTTGTGGTATATGTGGATGAGGCTCTTTATCTTCTCAGATGGTAAAGCTGCCCATTCTTCCTGGCAAAAAGCCTCCAGTTCCTGTAAATTCTTGGGCTGTCTTACATGAACTGCACATTTGAGATCTCCCCAGTGGCTCAATGATAATGAGGTCAGGAGACTGAGATGGCCACTCCAGAACTTTATTCTGCTGTAGCCAATGACAAGTCGACTTGGCCTTGTGGTTAGGATCATAGTCATGTTGGAATGTCCAAGTGCGCAGTTGAATGCAAATTGAATGCGCAGTTGAATGCAAATTTTCCTCCAGTATCTTTTGATAACATATGCATTCATCTTGCCATCAATTCTGACCAAATTTCCTGTGCCTTTGTAGCTCACACATCCCTAAAACATCAGTGATCCACCTATGTGTTTCACAGTAGGAATGGTGCACTTTTCATCATAGGCCTTGTTGACTCCTCTCCAAATGTAGTGTTTATGGTTGTGGCCAAAAAGCTCAATTTTGGTCTCATCACTCCAAATGACTTTGTGCCAGAAGGTTTGAGGCTTGTCTCTGTGCTGTTTGGCATATTGTAAGCAGGATACTTTGTGGCATATTGTAAGCAGGATATTATGTGTTTGCATAGTAATGGCTTTCTTCTGGCGACTCGACTATGCAGCCCATTTTTCTTCCAGTGCCTCTTTATTGTGCATCTTGAAACAGCCACACCACATGTTTTCAGAGAATCATGTATTTTACCTGAAGTTATTTGTGGGTTTTTCTTTGCATCCCAAACAATTTTCCTGGCAGTTGTGGCTGAAATTTTAGTTGGTTTACCTGACTTCAACCGAACCCCTCATTTTCCACTTCTTGATTAGTGTTTGAACACTGCTGATTGGTATTCTCAATTTCTTGGATATCTTTTTATATCCCTTTCCTGTTTTATACAGTTCAACTACCTTTTCCAGATCCTTTGACAATCAAGACTCAGAAGCCAGAAACATCACTGCAGCACTGGATGAAAGATGCAAGAGTCTGTCAGGAGTCCAGGAAGTCATTGACCTTTTACATACAAGCAAACACATCACAGGTGAGGATGGTTACCTTTAATAGCCATTCAAACCCCTTTGTGCCAACCTGTGTGCATGTTACTAGGCCAAAATCACCAGGGTATGTAAACTTTTGATCAGGATCATTTGGGTAGTTTCTGTTATCATTCTGATCTTAAAAGAGTAAACACAGTTGACTGATAATAAATGGCTTCAGCCAACCACTAACCATGAGTGAAAGAAAAGTTTTTGTGTTATCATTCATATTCTCTGAAAAATGGCCAAGAAATCATAAATTCTGCCAGGGTATGTAAACTTATGAGCACAACTGAACATACACCTGCATACACATGAACACATTCTTCTCTTTCCACATGGAGCCTGCAAGGTTAAAATAACTTGGTTTACTATTCCTCATATGATACACTGTACATTTTGCTTATTTAATTATGCTGTCATTATGCCATTATGCTCAACATCTTTTGTTAACAAAATTGCCTTTGGTACTGTTAATATAATGCTATGCTTTGGATTAATTTGCAATTCTCAGGATTTTTTCCCTAGTAATAAATGTATCAGTGTTCTACATTATTAAATTGTCCAATGTCTTCTATACTATTTTAACAATTAAATTTTGAAGAGCTGCTAGGAGTTTTAGTACATGGCTACTGTATAAGTAATTCATGACCAGGCGTAATATTCTTTTATTCTGTACTTTGAAAAGATATTGCCTGTGGCTTTTTTGTAGGCGGTCTTTGACAAATTTAAATGTTGTACTCATTGTTTTAATATACCTCAAGCAGAAAACCCTTAGCACATTATTGTGTTCTTGCATCTTTTCTAAAGCAATTACTTTCAGAATGATAAAATGAATACTTTGCTTCCTAGTTAGTGCACTGAATGCTATTGATCATGTCACTCCTTTAATTCTTTCTCCTTACATAAATGCATGTATAAATGTATTACACAGAAAAAGCATAGCATTATGTGCATAGAAATGTCAGGGTCTCAGCCAAATACATACTCATCCCTTTACAAGCCTATTTACCAGAGAGTATAAATATCTCACTTCTCACTTCTTTTGTTTACTTTATTCTCTGAGTATGTTCATCATTTTTTCATATTCATGAAGTAAAATTGGGCTCTTATACCAGATGGGTAGGAAGGAGAGCAAAAATAAAAGTAGGGGGAAAAAATAGAATAATCTGTAAATGTGTAATTTCCTCTCGCCTTGAATTTTAAATAGCTGGATCTTCCAGTAAGAATTAGAATGGTCTATTAGTCCTGTCTGAAGATGGCAGTATTTACAATGACATTATATTTATTTATGAATATAAATCACTTAATTCAATTTAAATTATGAATTTGGACATTTAATATAAATTTGACACCAGTTATGGTTTCTCTATAAAAAATGCTCATTGAGGAAGGTAGTATTTCGGATGAGACCAGCACTAGTTGGATGTCATAGAAAAAAATAAAGCACAGAAGATGTACTGCTTTGGAGAAACAAGTTGTGATATACCTACATTGGTTTTCATTGGTGGACTATTTCTTGATTTACATCACTTGCAAAACAAAAACCTTTTTATATTGAATGTGTTAAGAGTTTTTCCTGATCATTTACTAAATTTATAATTTCCCTTTTCATCCAACAAACACAATTTTGCCAGGTATGCAGGTGTCCTTCTCTCATCCCATATTAACCAACACATGCATTAAGATTAACTGGATATAAACCTTGCTTTTGGTTCAAGTCATAGTACAGGGGCCAGACTATGCTATAGTTTATAGCTGAAATTCCAGTTTTTAGGAAATTGTCAGAAAATATAAAAACCTTCTGCCAGGCTTTTAATTGTTAATTTATCTTATGCATTTATTTTTTATCAGGATTTTAATGTACTAACATATATTTTAGCTTAATTTGAATATTCTTACTCTTGAATGCCATCTTGAATGTTGCATGGATAGAAAGTCAGGGTATCAACAACAAAAATACAGCCATTAGATAATTGGAACTGCTACTTCCTACTTGTTGCCCAATGATCCTCAACAGATGTGAACCCTTTAAAATGTTCTTCACACAGTATAAGGGGAGATTTGTATGAATAGTTGAGCAGAGTGGATTACAGAGCACCTTACTCTATAGTTGGTTCACTATATTTGGTTCATACCAACAGAGTTCAACACCTAACACAGTTTCACTTAAAGTTATAAAGTGTACATTTTACAGTTATAGCAAAAAGCACTGTAAAACAGTAACTACAAAGAAGATAAGCAAGGAAGTGCAAAACTACAAAACTGCAGACAAAATGCAAAACTGACTTGAATGAATTTCGAAGATCAACAAAAAATGACTAATTATCATTTACTGACACATGTTATCTAAGGTAAAGATTTTAGCAGCTGACATAGTTTTCTACTTCTCCAATCTAGCACTTCGGGTCTAGCCAGATCATAGACTCTTTCAGAAAGGTTGATGCTTCTTCCTCTCTCAGATGTTAACTATCTCCTTGACCTAGTCAGTCAAACTCTAGTTAAAGCAACAAGCTAAGATGGGCAAGGTTGAGTATGCAAATCATTAGCTCAATTTGCCTGTTTCCTTGTTCCTCACCAACTGGAACTTATCAAATGCATCCGATAATATGAAGACGTGAATATAATTTCTAATTAATACAATTGTGTTCATACAATCATATCTGATGTGAGTAAAATCAAGTCAGTAGAAAGATGCTTAAAATATGGGAGTCTTGCTTTAAAATGAATTCTTTAACAGTTCTATCTGAACTCATAAACAAGTGCAGGTGTTTACCATCAGCTAACTTTATGTAATTGAGCATTCAAATAATGTCTCATCATCTAACTATCAATAGCATCTTGGTGTTTATTTCATTAAAAGAAAAACCCGAAGAGAATGCTAACAGACCAACCAATTTAATTAGAAAAGCAACCATCATGAAAACAGGTGTTAAAAAGCAGTTGATGACAAGAGACATAAAAGCGTCAATGTTATGCTGGAAAACCCCTGGCCTGTTTCACACATAATACTAAGATACGATTCAATATTCACAAACCACTGAAAGCCCAAACAAAGCCTGAGTCTTTAGTGTTAGGTTCCCATATTCTATTAATTTCTAGTTACCAGCTAAACAGGCCAACTTCACAGTGTGAACTTTATACCGAATTTGGAATTTTAAACTGATATTTCAATATAGAAGTCTGAGTTTTAACATTACAAGCCAAAAAACAGGGACAACAAATATGAATGGTGGTTTATATCCTGCCAATTAGAGAACAAAGAAATGGAGGAGTGAACACTAAAAACCAATATTTTACTAGATTACAGTTTCACTTACATGTGTTTTATGTGACTCAGATTTCGGTTATATAATATTGACAAAGTCAAATCACAAATGAAGCTAATATTAGTGTGTGCAACCTGATGCATTTTATTATGTCCTCATTAATTTATTCATTTTTCAATATAACCAACCTCAAGATATCTGAAAAAGTCAAAAATACTTCCTTTTCCCTGCACAACAAATATAAGTAAATCCATTTGTTGACTGTACAAAAAATGAAAATAAAATTTACACATTAAGAGGTTGTTGACACAAATGGTTCACATTGTTCCCCTGGCATTCAGTCCATGAGAATTATACAACAGTTACAACAGATACTATCGACATACAAACTGCTTCTTTTCTAGTCTTACTTACTTTATTAAATACATGTGGAAAATGTGTTTATAATATCAGGAAATATTAACTATGTTGCTGATTTACATTCTAAAATGAATATTTAAAATCTCATCATCAAGATAAAACTCTGTGTCAATCAAAAAAAAATCAACATGCAAATATTTAAGGTTCAGGAATAACCATGCCTTAACATTTATAGATCCTCCTATGAGTGCATGAATTCATAAGTCTGCCTTAAACTTACTACAAAATTTCATTTGCAATAGCACTGTTAAGTAATTTGAAAAGATTATTTTCAAACAAGCATGTAATGTAACATTAAAAAGAAACCTATTTTAACTTTTTGTCATGAGGAAGCAAGTGAATACAGCAAAGCTATCGAACAATCCTACAGTACAGGGCCACTGTTATATTAAAAAAACTCAGTCATAATAATAGGATTTTTTGTGAAATTCAGCCATAGTGCAAGTTAATGAACTACTGTATAGGTGCTAATATATTAGTATCCTGGCCCTATAGGCAAGTTCCTTTAGCTGTTTCTCACACTCTGGTCTTTCAAAAACATTATATTGATTTATCATAACATATAATCAATTTTCATGATTTTGTGAATTGAAGACTAGTTCTTCCAAGCAAAGAGCTTTATATATGACACAATATGTGTGAAATGCACAGTTTGATAAAATGAATGTAGTCATTCACAATTACATTCTAGATTAGAACCTGGCTAAAAGAGATGTGATGAAATATAATATCTTAATTAGGCCAAATATTCTGGTACAATTATGTTCCATGTCTTTGTTTTCCCTCTGTGTAGTTTATACTACAAGAGAAACACCCATAAACACACATATCAATCTAAACAATTTGACTGGCTGAAACATGGCAAGGCAAAGTTTGACCAGGAACAAACTAAGAGCTTTTATACAAAAACTTTCAAAGGTCAATACATGAGATTTTCAAGTATGCAACTGACAAGCAACTTCATTTACAAGAGAGCTAACAATATGCAGTGATAATCAAGTTTTATTTGCATGAAATATATAGATTAATGTATAGAATGAAACAATTAACAAACTGTTTAAAAATGAAAGAAAAGGACCAGAAATAAAACACAAATTAAAAGAAATAATACATAATATTATTCTCACTATGGTTGCCACTGTAAATTATGATTCTAGGACTGAAAAAAACAGATTATTATTTGTTTTAAAATAAGACGTAAAACTAAAATTCCAAGATAGATTAAATAATAAATGAAATAAAATAAACCAACATCTATCTATCATTATTTGATGTTCAAAAGTTAGTCAGATATATACTATATTGAGAGTTGGGGGTTATTTGGCTTAAATCTTGTTTTACTAACACTCTAACTGAATTTGGCAACATCCAGAGAGATGCAGAGACCCTTTCATCAGACAGCAGAATTTGTATGTAGAAAGTATTAGAGTGACTTGGGTGTTTTACCAGATAAGACGGTATAAAACAGAATAAAAGTAACAGTAATGTACAGTAAAATATGAACAACAGATTCTATAATGCCTGCATCACAAAGGCATAACTGAGCAACATAAGGAATTGTTTTGTATCTGCCCTTTAAATTGACTGTAGAAAGAGCATGAAATTGAGCCTGTGTTAAAACCCTTCTCAGCTTGGGTACTATAATATTGTTCAAGTATCTTGCTGGTGTAAACTTTGGCTCTTCAGGAAAACCTTCCTAGTCAGTCGAGCCTGGTTTTTCCATAACCAGAATGTGTTGTATTAAAATGTTCTTGGCTTGTTCATGTCCCAAAGAAAAGAGAACCTCTTGTGAAAGCCATAAAGGTATAGTTTATCAGGGAGATATCACTGCCATCTAGCACTAAAATTGTCAGCTAATGTCATGGGGGGTGGGAGTATCAGTCCTATGGGAAAAGAAATTAATTTTAGCCAGTATATAAAGAAAATTAGCCACATTTTGGTCTCAATCTTAACTGATCTCATTTCATAGCAGAGAGTAACATTAGAGATACAGCCTAGCACGTGGAGGATATTTCTTGAGAATTTAGATGACACAATTTCTAATTTGGAACAATTATTGTATGGGCCAAGCTGTACACTATAGATGAGCTGGGCCTTTAATTTGGTTTTAAATGGTTTAGGACAGCTGGTTAAAAAAAATGACACCTTTTGTTCTGTAAAAAATTTCAGCTGCCAGACTGATCTTTAGGCATTCTAAGCTACATAATCTAGATGTACTTTTCTTTGACCTGAAGCCTGGAAGACAATTCCAAGGTACCTGAAAACTTCAGTTTGTTTAATTTTGTGTTCACTTAATTGCCATGTATCGATTCCTGGGCATTTAATGAATACCAACATTTTTCTATTTTCATAATTTATTGTTAACTCATCATTTGTGCAATGATTGGCAAATAATCAGTGCACATTTTAAGATAAATGGAGTCTGGGACAGAAGGGCTGCATCATCCGCATAAAATAGCATTATGATTAGTCTAGGTGCTAACTTTGGTGGCGGGAGGAAACAGAAGTGTTTTGACAGGCTACTAGGAAATTTATATAAAGATTGAATAATGATGGGGCCAGAATGCAGCTCTGTCTGATTCCTCTCACTGAGAGAATTGTTTTTGTGAGGTGGCCTTGTGAAGTAAATCAAGTTTTTACACACAGGTTTTCATACAATTTAGTAACAGCCATTTATCTATGGTGGATTTACTGAGTCTGTCCACAATCTGTCTCTAGATGTTGAGTTGAATGCAGATTTAAAATTGATAAAAGCTGAACATAGTTCTGAGTTAGGTTTATCTCTATACTTTTTTTAATTAAATGTTGTAACACAAGTACAAAAATATGTAGGGAGGTGGAAGCCGAGAAGTTGACACTTCATTCCAATATTCTTAGGTAAACAAGGTGTTCCAAGGACTTTCCTTAACCACAGAGAAATGGTGAATGATCCTATAATGCCAATCGCCCGGTGCGCGCCCACAGACAGGGCCTCCTTGGGGTACCGTCAGCTAGACAATGTTGGCTGGCGGTCCCTAGGGGGAGGGCCTTCTCTGTGGGGGCGCCCACTTTGTGGAACCAGCTTCCCCTGGAGCTGCGACTGGCCCCCGACCTTCGCTCCTTTCACCGTGGCCTAAAGACTTGGTTATTCGAACAGGCTGGCCTGGACTAAGGGGGAGTTGTTTTCATATTTTAAATGTTTGTTAGTGGGTTTTAATGATTATTTGGTCGAATTTGGTTTAATTCTTTTTTAACTTTTATAATTTGTATGGTTGTTTTTATGTGAGCTGTCCTGAGTCCCTCGGGAGAGAGGGCGGCAGATAAGACCAAATAATAATAATAATAATAATAATAATAATAATAATAATAATACCTAAATGTATTCGTAAAAAGGTCTTCAAATTTTGGTGAAAAAGAATAAAGAAAAGCCTGTGATAACCGCTATGTTGGGAATAGGAACATATGCTGTGCACATAGTTTGAGCCCTCTTGTATACTATAGGAGATCTCCATAAAGGCTTCTGTGTCCAATAAAATCAACAATACATTTAAAGTATATTCAACTGTACAAAATACCAAATCAATATTTAAAACCAGTATTGGTATAGAAAAGGGTGTTAAACTTGCAGCCCACCGGCAGGTGTGTCACACGCTGGCCATGTCCACCCTTGGTTTAATGAAGAAGGGGAAAGTTGCAATATGTCACATGACAATCTGTCATCGTGAGTTTGACACCCCTGGTATAGAAAGTTTCAGAAAAATGCCACACTATTCCAAGCCGACATCAACACATTTTCTGGTTGTCCTTCCTGAACTGGGACAACACATAGATACAAAGGTGCAATATTCCTTAGTTTCTTTAGTACTATGTTGTGTTTACACCCATTAGCATCTATTAACACCTTATATCTTTTTCAAATAATGCTAGTTGTATAATGCACTTTTGACAAACAGCTAAGTGAACTGGTCCTTGCTTAGTAATCTTTCCTTTCCAGACACAGAACTGTTGGTAGCAATGAAGGAACTTAATCAAGTTAATATAATTCTGCAGTTAGAGAGCAGAATGGCAAAGACTTATATCTAGCACTGAAGCATTTTAATGCACTTCTATGCTATAAAGAATATTAATTGTACTTGAGTACTCTGCTGGGTAAGATATATGCAAATATTTCATATACTGTACAGTACCTGAATTAATAAAATGGTAAATAGGTATGTCTTTAGTTTATGGATCATTAGAGAGTACATTATCTATTTATTCATCCAATGTTACACTCACTAATTTTTTTGCCCTTTCAGTGTATGCCAGCCAAGTGAAAGAAAGGTTAGTAAAGGCTAACACTCTTTCACAATAAAACAGGACTGCTGCTTCACTGAAAATTGGACTTATCTTAATAATGTCCTTAGCTTAGGCAATAGAATGAAAATAATTCTAGAAAATGCATTCCAGTAAGTAAAAAAAAAAGAACAGTCAAACTCCACTCACAGTTGCCCTGAAACTACAAAGTTGTATAGAAGCACATTTTACCTCCTACCATCAGAAGCTGCTGAGTTCTTCAAGTGTTTATTTCCTGAGATGATTCTCCTAAGACTAGGTCACTTCAGGAACTACATAAATGTATTTGCTTGCTTCCTCTCTTCAGTATCCCTTAATATTTATGACTTATTTTATGACTTTTATGACTTAAATTTAAATATGGTAGAGTTTCATGTCTGCCTCAGTACTTACCTTGACTTTACTGCCCAGAACCTGCATCCTTAGTATAAAACTAGATGTGAGCACAACTACATAAAGAGGAAGAATGTAGTTAGTACATTGTCACATCACTGGATCAGATGCTTAGACTCTAATCTCATGGATATTTACAAAAAAATAGTTGTATTGAATTGGACTTCTGAAGAGAGACATATATCATTCCACTCTTATCTTTTGATTTAGATTTGGGCTGCACCTTTAAATAAAACATATTAAAAATAAATAAATAAAGTACATTTACCATGTGAAATTACTTCATGAAATAGCAGTTACCAAAATTTCAGATAGCCAAGCCAGATTTCTTTTCATATAAATATGGAGCCCTTCACACAGTTTAAAAATGTAGAATACATAACACATTCACTTCCCGATAGTAGCTCAAAGTTATTAATATTCCTGCATTATTATCCTGTCTGTATTTATTCACGTGCATTCTTTATTTTTTTTATTCAGATTTATATGCCGCCCTTCTCCAGAGACTCAGGGAGGCTTACAATTTTTGGACAGCAACCCAATGTGCTCAGCAATAGCCTTCATTCCATTGTATATGCCTGCTTATTACTAAGTGGCATTTTTACAAAGTCAGCTTATTGCCCCCAACAATCTTGGGTCCTCAATTTACCTACCCCGAGAGGATGGAAGCCTGAGTCAACCTTGAGCCTGGTGGGATTCGAGCCTGCACTAATTGCAGGCAACTGGAATTAAGTGCTAGGCATTTAACAGCTTGTACCACCAAGGCTTCCAGAGTTACTAAAGTTTTATTTCTTAGTGATATATATTCTTCAGAGTCTGCAGCTAGGTGAAGTTGCTTCAAGTTCTGCTTGATTGTAATTTGAAACAGTGAGGAGCCTGCTTTGCACTTCAAATCCTTCAAACTAAGGAATGAACACTTAAATCTTGAAGAATTTAGAAATCTTGTTCTTTGAATCGAAGAATTGTGTGGCTAAAGAGAGTTCTTCGGTACTTTTTCCAATTCAAATCCAAATTCTGACTCAGTTTAAGTATTAACTCAGTAACTTTGCAAAACTTTCCATCTACATGGACTTGAGCGCAATGGTTATGTTTTCTCATCTTATTTTCAAGGAATTTCTGAAGGTGGTGATTTGTTAACAATAGCACTAGCACTTAGACTTATATACCACTTTCCAGTGCTTTACTGCCCTCTCTAAGTGGTTTATGAAGTCAGCATATTGCCCTCAATAATCTGGGTCCTCATTTTACCCACCTCGGAAAGATAGAAAGCTGAGTTAACCTTGAGCTGGCAGTGGGAAAAATTAGCCTGCAATATTGCATTCTAACCACTGTGCCACCACAGCTCTATTAGGACTTTTCACTTTTCTGTGTTTCAAGCTATTTCCACCATATTATCTAGTCAGAATATTCAAAGCTGTACAGAACACATTAAGATTTCACCTTTAATTAATCTCAGTGTGAATATTTCACTTCCTTCCCTACTATTTTATTTCCTCATTTGTTATTTCTAGATGGTATGGTGGTAGGTTTACGAATAGGATAGGATAAGATAGGAAATAAAATAGGATAAGTTACAAAATAAAATAGAATAGGAAAGGGTAG
Organism: Naja naja; assembly: GCA_009733165.1. Classification (NCBI taxonomy): domain Eukaryota; kingdom Metazoa; phylum Chordata; class Lepidosauria; order Squamata; family Elapidae; genus Naja; species Naja naja. The sequence goes on along the minus strand of CM019148.1, from coordinate 167,434,359 downwards.
GGTAGGATTAGAAATAGGAAAAGAATGGCATGGAATTAGCATAGAATAGGAATTAGAATAGAATAGGAATTAGACCAGGAATTGGAATTAGAATAGAATTAGAATTGGAATTGGAATAGAATTGGAATTGGAATGAATAGGACCAAACAGAAGAATTCAGTGGGCAGCTAGGTAGGTTATGCCCCCAAATATGAGAATTTATTGAACATTTTATGTATCAGCTTTAGAAGTAATAAAGGAATATTAGTTCACAAATATAAAGTGGAATTTTACAAACACTAGAAGAAACAACACTGAATATAGTTGATAGCATAAGATATCTTCACATATCACATTCTTTTTACAGTTGCCATCTGAATTACCATCTGGCCACGATTAAACTAGACTAGCTAAAAGGCATTCTGCCACCTGCCCACACTCTATTCAGCTTCTAGGTTAGGAAATAGACTGTACATATTTGACACATTTGTCCAAATAAGCCTAAAGGATGTATTATTTCCAGCTGTTTTTGTAGTTAGCTTTTGAAATTTTGTATTTTGTATTTACCTTTATAAGCTGTCCTCATGCCATCTGCCACTGAAGGGGCAAGAAATAAATTCCAGAAATATAAGCAAGCAAGCAAAGAAAACAATATGATACAAGAAAGTCCTCAAATAAATCTATACTTTCTGTTGCTTCCCTGGGAAAGATTATTCTCAAACATCACATACTCTCTGTAGATTAACAAGAATGATAACTGTTTGTGTTATGAATTGAAGGTACAGTGCTGTACTTCTGAATGTGTAAAGAATGTACAAATCTCATTCTTAAGTAGCAATTGCAGGAGTATGTTTCCAACTCTTATGATAATAAATGAAAATATAGATTTTGAAAGATAATAAAAGCACAGAATAAAAAAATATCCTAAGAGTAAAAGTATTGGTGCTAAATCAACCTACTTAGATAAAGAACCAACAAGTGTATTTGTACCAAAAATTAAGCAAAATGTAAACTGATCCTCCAAGAACATTGCCTAACTATAAAGCACATAATCAATTTTTATATAGCCTGTCTCTTCCAAATCTCACTAATCTGCACCAACTTTAGATTGCCAGTGATAGCATGTTGGTTTATTTCCAGTTGCCATAATAACTCATCTCTAGATGGTTTACAAATTAAATCACAACAGCAATTAAAAACCATAAACATCATTAAAGCCTTAAAAAAATAGCCACTGCTGATAAAAAAAAATACTTTAGATCTTAGTCTCCAAAGATGGAACATCCAGTTTCCCCCACTCTCCGCAAAAAAGTTTCAAGTAGAGGCTTACTAGATTTTGAGAGATTATCTTAGTACAGAAGACTGAAGAGGCATTATAAATTCCAACCAGCACTTTGAATTGTGCTTGAAAAAAAAACTATTAGAAGTGCAGCATCTGTAAACTAGATGTTATATTTCTGAACTGACTTGCAGTCATCAACATACAGACTACTGCATTTTTCAGCAAGCTGTCTTCAAAGTAGTTTCAGATAGAAGACAGCATAGTAATCCAACCTGGAAATAATTTAGAGAATGAGTAATTGTTCCCAGAGCCTGTCATTCCAAATAAAGCTACAACTAGAGCATCCATTGGACAAGGGCACCTATGGCTGGTGCTCTAGATGAAGCTGTGAATTTGGAAGCACTTGTACCTCAAGTTGTGTACCTTCATTTTCAGGAGAAATGTTTCCCCCAAGTAAGAGAGCTGCTCAACCACCACACAATTGCCGTACAAATAGCCAATCAGACTTGGTAAGATTCAACTTGTTTTGTCCCATCTAGATTCCAGACACTGAAACAAAGACCTCTAGAGCATCTCTAGCTCATATTGGACATGTACAAAAAGACAACATCAGCATACTTGAAAATACTCCATCGTCTACCAAAAGATAATGTCTTCAAACAACTTTATTTAAATGTTAAATAGCATCAGAGACAAGACTAAGGACATCCCAATGAGAAGGGCACAGAATCAACCACTTATCTCAAATCACAATAGATTGGTTTTATTGTACTAAATTTAATGTTCACACTTATGAGCAATAGAATTTTCCAGAAACTAAAAATAATATATTAAAATCTGTTATTTGCATACCCGTATCATATAGTAAAGCAAATAATTGCTACAGCTCAGGGCCACCATTCACCATACCTACAATGGGAAAATATTAAGAATGCTGCCTTGAAGGGCAAAGTAAGGGTCCACATATAAATCTATAGGAAGGGCATTTCTACTGAGGTTCCAAGGCATGATGGGTTTTTCAGGTCAAAAATAGCATCTTCAGTTGAGTCCGTAAACATGTTGTAGTTAAACGGGTATGATATGATGTGAAAGAAAGAATACTATAGAGTGAAAGAAATACTATAGAGAACATCAGTGTAAATGGTGCTACATGACATGTCAACATGTGTTCTACCCTAGATGGAAAACTTTGCTAAGCACAGACATAAATGTGGTCTGAATTTTGTCAGTATCATCAGTCCTCACCAATAGCACAAATAGTGTGACTTTTTCATTTTAATATTTTTATTGTAAATATATGGGGAGGGGTTAATTTTGGGTTTTGAGCTGCCTCGACTTTGATACCAGATGGATGGCTACATAAATATTTTGAATACATAAATGAAATAAACATTAATTAAGAATGTTTTAGAAATAATACAATATATTGATACTCAGGTGAGACAGAACGATCTTATATGCCCACATGGAAAAAATACAGAATATTCTTTCCCCCTTTTCTGCCGGACAAGTATGTTTACAGATGCCTCCATATCTGATCATTCAAGTAGGTAAAAGAAAATCAGAAGCAGCTCTATTGCTTCTCAAGGGAAGATACAATGTCAGGGAGAAGAGTGAGAATTATTTCCTAATCTTATCTATGTTGAAATATCACTTCTTGACTGCCATTAAAAGCTTTGCTTGTTAGAATTGATCAACCCGGCCAAGAGACATTTAGGTCCCAAGTGTGACATTTACTTTGTGTAACTTAAGACAACTTTTTCTTTTTAATTAATACCAATGAAGGAAGTATGTATACACATAAAGCAGCTAATTGTGCTTGCATGTCGAAGTATCAGCCTTTTCTCACTCTAAAACATGGAACTTTCTATCGAGGAATGACATATTTTGTGTGTATCTACAGTATAAAACTATAGTAAAAACATATGTGCATTTTAGTAGATTTTCTTATATATTATGCCAATTGTTCTGTGGTATGGATTGTTCTTTGCTGTTTCTACTCTAATGTACTCAATTTTTTGTTTAATATATATACTGCCAATACCATACATTCTGCTTTGTGAGTGATTTTCCCTGGGCTTTTTTCTTCAAAATTAAACCATAACTCAGTAAATTTAGGGAGATCTAAAGAATCTAGTGACCTTATAACCAGTATTAACCACTCTTCTGGTTTGGAAATCCATTTCTTTTTCTCCTCTCTCTTATTTTATGTATCTGAGGCAATGTAACTAGGTAAAATGTGAGGAAGATCTAGAATGGTGTATTTTTTAGCATGAAACAAGGAATCAAATTAACGTTCACTAATTAATTTCAAAAGTGTTGTAAATAGGTTCTTTATTATTGCAATGTATCTATAGGCTATCAACTCTTGCATTTGCTGGCAAAATGTATGGACATAACTCTGTCATCAACAGATGGAGGTTTTCCTAGGGCTACAGCTTTAAGTTTCTCTCAGACCCATCCTTCTATTACCACACCTCTACAATCCTTCTGTCCTCAATTTCCCCTTTCTCCAGAAGATAGCATCAGCATGTTCCAACTAATGAATCCAATACTGAATCAAGAGAGCCGTAATCGAAATTGTGTCACACTCTAGGTAAACAACACTTAAAGACAAAGAAAAATGGGGGAAAGAGGCAGGATGGACAGGATTAAAAAGTCAGCAAGAAATAAAATTAATGTGAAAGTAACTGAAATAGGAAACTTGTTACTATGTGACTAGTTCTATGTTCTTGTTGTCATATATTACACATTAATGATACAAAGGCAACAATTAGCTTTAGATTCATATACATCCAGATGGATAACAGGAGTTGGCAATCATATCAAAAATATCTTTAATGTTTCTTCTCACAATATCAAGCCAGAATATAATGGAACTATGGAATCTATTGCAAAAGTCAGTCCTGGAACAAGCATGCATGACAAACTGTCAGAACTCATAATCATTAATCAAATTATACAACAAAATATCCAAGTAATTACAACTGCAGTTTTCTCTATTTATATCAAATATTAACTATGCAGATTCAATGAAATATATTTAATATGCAGTAAACGTTATCAAAATGCAGCAAACAAAATAACCACTGCATAACTATTACAATGGTCAATGAACTGAAGATGTATTTTATACCATCATCCTTAATTTGACTCTTCTACATTCTCAGTTACTATGACAATGTTAAGCAATGTAGAAAAAGCATGCCGAGCATAGCTTCTGAAATTGTTTATTTATCATTACACTTATATGCCACTCCATTTGTGGAGACTCTGAGTGGCTTATCCTATTAATGTTGGATGACTAAAAACAAAAGGTCAGTTAACTCAATTATAACTAAGCATTTTGATGTGACACTATCCAGGGTAGTGTAAACTTACTATGTAAGTCATGTTTTCACAACTTTGAAAAATATAGTAAGGAAAGGCGGTAGCTAGGACTAAGCTGTTCCAAAGAAGGGGGATTATTATTCAAAAATTTCAAGCCCAGTGATCCTAAAGATGAGAGATTTTTGGAGGTAGGAAGTTAGGAACCCCAGCAAACTTTTGCTTCCAGCACTTACTGAATGGACAGGATTAAATCAGAGAAGGAGGTTAGACGACCAGCGCCTAGAATCACTCAGAAAGCTAACTAGCTGCCAATGCAACTCTGATAATAGTGGTGACACGTGAGCACCCATAACTCACCAGATTATTGCATGCTGCACAATTCTTATCAGTAAGCTTATTTACAATGAGCCTATAAGTAGATCCAAATGCTGGTGTGTGTGTGTGTGTGTGTGTGTGTGTGTGTGTGTGTTTGGGTTGCCTCAAGGATATATATTGACTATAAAATGCTTAAGATGCTTTTGATCTATTTATAATTGAGGAAGTCATTTGAAAAATCTGTTTCACCTCTATAAGGATATTCATAGTTCTCAATCTCTTTCTTTCTTTCTTCCTTTCATTCATTCATTCATTCTTTCTTTCATTTAAAACATTTATATCGCCACCCATCTTATAACCAACTCTGAGGGCTCAGCTCGCAAACAAAAAACCACATCAAAACGATAATAAAACTCAGCACATTAAAAACATTAAAAGCAAAACGCCTTAACTACACAGGATGGGAATCTTAACTAATAAAGATTTACAGGTTGGGAAATTCTGCAAACAGTAATCCGTAACATCTGGAAAGCAATATATTTGGAAAGATGGTTTAAGTTACCGATACTGTTCATTTTAAAATTACTAAAATACTGTTGATACGGTAGATGTTTTGTTCATTGCGCACATATTTCCAAAATGAGTGTGCTTCAAATAATTGCTCCAAGGCAGAATCATATTATTAAATATTTTTAATTTACCTGAGAAAGGAAGAATTATTAACCTAATTGTCTTTGATCTATGGTGTTCCCAATCTTGCTGCTCTTTGTTAAAGTCTTATTTATTTTTTTAAAAGAGGTGAACAGCTCTTCTTGGATTCTTCCCAGGAGAATGATTTGATATAAGGAATGTCATAATTGAGCATTTACCACATATCACAGCATACAGTAGCTTTTTATTTGAACATGTTCAAAAATAATTCAAGTTGTATTTGGAAAGATAAAGGCTCCACAATCATAAGCGGGCTTTTGAAACATTGGTTTCCACTAGTGAATTACAATGCAATTTTCTAGTCAACTAATTTCACTCAAAAAGATAATGACTTGAGCAAAAAAGCTAATCAACTGCCAATCAGGATTCCTTGAAGCATAGAATGTAAAATATTGAAGCCATTTTTACAAGCCATAAAAAACACTTATGTTCCATGATATGTCATAAAATCTGTGATGGAAATCTAAAGTTGATGAAGCATTCTATTTCTCCAGTGAATCCCCTAAACAAACAGCTTTCAGGTTTAACCAAATCTGCCATTAATATTCAGGACCATTTACAGAGCATCAATACCATGCAATTAACTGTGTAAATGTCAGTATGAGAATTAAACAGATTAATCATCCATCTTGTTTTGCGTACTTGTCAATTCTGCTAATTTCCCAGGGGAGGGGAGGTGATTGGTTAGGAGCAAAGGTAAGGGTTAAAAAACTTCACTGTGAAGTACAATTTTTTAATCATACCATAAATCACTCAGCAAATGATCTAAAGGTATAAAGTTAATTAGCACTCATTATTGCTATACATTGGTTAATTTTCACATTTTTGATAGACTGGGTATAATCTCAAAATGAGCCTATTGAAAATGTAAACTTGAATAGTCCTTTACTGTAGATTGGTTAAATCATAATAGTTCTAAGTCAAACTAGTATTTGTCTTAGTGCTGTGTCAGACAGGGAAAAGTGCTAAACAAATTCAATAACACCAAATTGCTATGTGATTCAATGCAATGGGCAACTTCAATAAATCAATGCATGTAACATATATTAATTTCTGTTGGGTTCACTCAGAACTGTGCAAGTCTATTTAATTAAATGAACGCACTATACCAATAATTGGGAACCTGATGTGTTTCTGTTGTTGGAGTAACATATTCACACAGCTTCAGCCATCATGGCCAATGATGAGAGAAGCTGGGAGATGTAGTTCCGCAAGCTCTGGATGCAGTTGATGTTTTAAATCTGACAGATATAGCTTAGTTGATTTTACTATTAGAAGACCTTGATGGAATCAATGTCCCTATCTTAAACCATTCTTAAACCAGATACCAGCTATTTTAAACCAGCTACCATGGAGTAGCAAAGTCATCTGAATCAATCTTGATTCAATCTTGAAACTTGGTGTCAACTTTTAGTGACCATATAGGAAGAAAAAAATTCCATGATATTCTATCCCTCAACTGTTCTTCCACATTTCCCCATGGTGTACTCATTGCCACTGTAACTGAGTCCATCCACCTTGTGCTTGCCATTCTGTCCTCTTTCCTTTCATCTTTCCTAGCATTGGAGCCTTTTCAAGAGACTGGATTTTCAGAATAATTTGAACTGGTCATTTTTACCTTGAGTGAAAACTCTGGGTTGATTTGATAGATGATCCATCAGTTTATTTTCTTGGTTGCCCAATGCATAGAATAGAATAGAATAGAATAGAACAGAACAGAACAGAACAGAGTAGAGTAGAGTAGAGTAGAGTAGAATAGAATAGAATAGAATAGAATAGAATAGAATAGAATAGAATAGAATAGAATAGAATAGAATAGTTGGAAAGGACCTTGGAGGTCTTCTAGTCCAAACTCCTGCTTAGGCAGGAAACCCTATACCATTTCACACAAATGGTTATCTTCTAATCTCTTCTTAAAAATTTCCAGTGTTGGAGCATTCACAATTTCTGAAGGCAAGTTGTTCCACTGATTAATTGTTCTGTCAGGAAATTTCTCCTTAGTTCTAAGTTGCTTCTCTCCTTGACTAGTTTCCACCGCTTGCTTCTTGTCCTACCCATAGATGCTTTGGAGAATATCTTGACTCTCTCTTCTTTGTGGCAGCCACTGAGATATCGGAACACTGCTATTATGTCACACCTAGTCCTTCTTTTCATCAAACTAGACATACCCAGTTCCATCAACCGTTCTTTATATTTTTTAAGCCTCCAGTCCCCTAATCATCTTTGTTGCTGCATATTCTCAGGAATCTTCTCCAATACCAAAGTTCAAAGATCAATCCCATGCTGCTTCTTTAAAGTCTAGTTTTCACTTCCAAAAAGTATCAAAGCAGATACTATACCCTGCATAATTTTTAACTTTGTAGGTATAGATACATCACAACATTTGAATATCTTTTCCAAGGCCTTCCTAGCTGCTCTACTGCTAGTCAGCAGTGCATTTCTGGTAGTTCTTTTATTGTTGATGATTGATCCTAAAAGGTATCCACCACTTTGATACCTTCATTGTCAAAATTTCTCATACAGCTATTGCTAATTTGTTTACAGCTAGTTTTAATGTTCTCACATCATCTAATATCAACCAGCAGACATTAAGTAGATAAATCTAACATCAGTCTTTAGGTTTACCTTTCTGTTTAGCACAAATGGAAATCATTGACAACATTCAATTTAAATGCAAATAACACATAAGATTTGCTAAGACAATATCATTATAAAAGCACTGTACTGTAATATTAATTCCAATTATACGTATGTACACATATAAGCTATTAGTATAGGTTACTATTATTATCATTGGTTTTTATTATCAGTTTTATTATTGTAGTTATTTGTTATAATAATTGGAGAATGCTGGTTTAGTCCCGCAAACATTCTCAGTTGAGGTCTTTTTTTTCCAATTTACTCTAGTAGATGTGTTATAAGTCACCCACAGTCTTTCTGGAATTGGATGGCCTTAAAAAATTAAATCAGTGGTGTTGCTTTTCATTCACTTTGAGTTCTTCCCAAGAGCCTAGGATGTTGTATTGTATCAGCAAAGTATATTGCAGATCCAAGCACGTCTTAATATTAAGGTTCATCACATAGTCAGGTGTTTAGATTGGATTTGGCATTTTGCCCACCTATTGAGTCCTTCTAAAGGACCTGGCATAGGTAGATTATTGCAGTTATTATTAGTATTAGTACTACATTTTTGAGATAGGTTGGGCTACGAGATGGTAACTGAACCACAAACCATCCAGTAAGATTTGTGACTGGATGGACTTGACCATGAGTCTCCTTGGTCCTACTTCAATATTTATAGATATCAACTGAGAATTCCAAACACTGCAATCAAACATAGTTGAAGCCCGTCCGAAAAGTTGTTTTAAAAGTACTATCATCATCCACTGGCACTACTTTGATACCAACTTTAAAATAATATTCTACCAAAACAATGATAAATAATATGAACACTTTAAAGAAACAATAATATGCTTCATTCATGAAATTACTATTGGCTCCTGACCCACAGGAAAAAAACATCTACCAAAAGTAATATGGATATAATACGAACTTTACTATCCTCTTGCAAAGGAAGAAAGGAGGGAAAATGAACTATATATATTGTTAACTAAATAAATTAAATAAACTGAAGAATGTACTGCTTTTCATTTTTGCTTTCTGCTGTCATCCCGCATTCCTCCTCAAGCTTCATAATTGCCATAATTTTGCCTTATCTATTTTTGCACATGTATATCTTCCTTTTGATTAACTGAAGAAAGACAATTTCACTCATTTTATTCTATTTCAGTCATAGTAACTTGATGATATAGAATACCTATAAGAACTAATAAAAGTCTTGGTGGCATTTAAGTGAAACAATGGAACCTGCCCCAATTTTTTTAAAAATGACATGTTCTTGCTTTATTAGGAACCATGATGGCTGTCAAAGAAATCTGATACCACATTGTTAATAGTGCTACTTATTGCTTATATATAATACGGTTATTTAGTTTCATTATATATACTAATAGAATAATAATAGAATTCTTTATTGACCAAATGTGATTGGACACACAAGAAATTTGTCTCCAGTGCATAATCATAATCATAAAATACAATCATCATAAATCATAAGATACAACTCATAAGATACAACACTCAATGATAGTCATAGGATACTAAATAAACAATCAACATAAATCATACTAGAATACTAAATAAAAACAATCAATATAAATCATAACAAGCAACAAAATTATAGTCATAAGAAGATAAGGAAAGAGGAAAGAGGAGGAAGATAATAGTAATACAGCCCTACTAGGTAGCTGGACAGTGTTGTGGGAATTAGTTGTTTAGTAGAGTGATGGCATGAGGGAGAAAACTATCCTTGGTCTAGAGTTGTTTTGGCATGAATGCCCTGTAGCGTCATCCTGAGGGAAGAAGCTGAAACAGTTTATGTCCAGAATGTGAGGGGGTTGTAGATATTTTCACAGCCCTCCTTCTGGCTCGTGCAGTATACAGGTCCTCAATGGAAGGCAGGCTGGTTATAATTATTTTTTCTGCAGTTCTAACTATCCACTGAAGTCTGCGTCTGTCTTGTTTGGTTGCAGTGCCAAACCAGACAGTAATAGAGGTGCAAATGACAGACACAACCATTCCTTTGTAGAGCAGAACTATATGTTACAAAACTTTGGATTCCTGGAATATGGTCTGTGCTATCTCCAAGATGGGCTTTTGCAAGGGATGGGTTACACCTCACAAAAATTGGGAAGAATGTTTTTGGAAAACGACTGGCTCAACTTATCAGGAGGGCTTTAAACTAAAATTGAGGGGGAGGGTGATCAATCTTTAGGATCTCCAGGACCTAATTCCAAGCAAAAAAATCCCTAGAAAGTAAATCAAATAATGAAGTAAGGAGGGATGGGAGGAAAGACAAACTCAAACACCAAATAGGAGATATAGGAAGCATACCCAGAGTCAGACATAAAGATCTCAAGTGCCTATATACAAATGCACAAAGTCTGAGGAACAAACATTGTGAACTTGAACTAGTAATACATGAAGGTAGGTATGGTATGGTTGGAAAGAAAGTTGATGGGATGAAATCCATGACTGGAACATATTGATAGATGGATACAAACTGCTAAAAAAACAGACCCCATAAAAGAGGAAGTAGAGTTGCAGTGTATGTAAAGGACGTTGCTACAGAAATGCAAAGACAAAAACCTCCTAGAATGCATATGGGTCAATATAAAAGAAAAAAAAGAATAATATGGCCATAGGTATATACTATAGGCCACTCGATCAAGCAGAAAAAATAGATGTCCTTTTTGGTAACCAACTAACAAATATATGCAGGAAACACACTATAATAGTAATGGGGGACTTCAATTATCCTGACATCAATTGGAAGACTAATTCTGCACCAAGTGAAAATTCAAATAGGTTCCTAACCAACCTGACAACTTTGTTGTCCAAAAGGTAGAGGAGGGAACTAGAGGGACAGCCATACTGGACTTAATTCTTACAAACAGAGAAGTGATAGAGGGAGTTGAAATTGCAGGAACCTTGCGTGAGAATGACCATATCATACTAGAATTCCACATATCGCAAACACAAGCAATAGAACATAATGCTACCAGAGTCTTAGATTTTTAAAAGAGTTGATTTTAACAAACTCAGAGAGAACTTGGGGAAGGTTTCTTGGATGAAAATACTAAAGGGGAAAACAACTCAAGAAGCTTGGGAAACTCTGAAAAATGCCCAGACCAGCACAATACCACTGAAAAATAAAAACAAGAAATCCAAGAAGAAACCCACATGACTGCACAAAGATCTCTCTGACAAATCAAAAGACAAAAAGGACAAGTACAAAAAAATGGAAAGAGGAATTTAACAGAGGAAATATCAATACAAATCATACGAAAGAGTGATAAAAAGGCTGGTATCCCATGTAATTCTCCATGATTTTAAACACAAGCAACTTTCATTAAAGTTAGTGCAACAATCCTCACAGTAGGAACATTATGAATTGGGACAAATTCAAAGCTTAACTTCTAAGGGAAACTGCATACTAAACATAATACAGCTAAAGTCATCTGGGAAGTAGTTAAAAATGTGTACTTTCTATTTGTCTTTTATAACAATAACAGAATATTCATCTATCCCTGAAAGGTGTTGAACCCCCTACATGTGTTTCTGAGACAGATATACGATATCTGGCTCTGCTGTAGGTTTTCAACTGTGTTCTTGGTTTCTGTTTTAACCATCTATTTTAAAGAGGTGTGCAAGAACAGTTGGAGTACCAACATTTCCTTACCGAAAATAAAATGTATATTCTGAGAGTTTTGTTCTGGGCATGGAATAAAGCACACAAGAATAAAATGCAACTGTTTTGAGTATAGCGGCTGTTCCAGACATAGTGATTGCATTTAATGTGACATTTTAAAACCATACTATGGTATTTTATGTCAGGTGTTATCAGCTGAGGCAGTTGGGGTAACGGAGAACTAAACAGAAAGAACAAACACGGTTCTGATTTATTTGGTGGCTGATGGGGAATGGGGAATTTTTAAGCAATTTCCATTCTGAATATTGCTGGAACTGGTGATGAGTTCATCTGCTTTTTCTGAAGCTTTACCCACACCACACTATCTAAGTCCAATTCAACCTTTTTTATTTTATTTTAAAACACAGTATTGTCTGATAAAGCATGGGGAGAAAGACACACAGAGAGAAGATTACCATACTGGTGACACTGATTGAGGTTTTCGCATATACGCATTCTGGGTAAGCTCTTCTACCATACTGGTCTTCTGGTATGGTTACTGACTTGTGTGTAGCGGCTAGGCACTTGTTATTGGTGTTTTGGACAGATGAGAGATAATCTGGCATTGTAGTAAAAGGCATGAGACCGGAAACTAGGAGATTGTAAGTGTTAGTCCTGTCTTAGGAACAAAGCCAGGGGGATGTTTTTGGGCCAGTCATTCAGTCTTAAGAGGACATGACTGACAGACCTCTTCTAAACATAGTGCCAAAAAACCCTGCATGGTCTTGTTCCTGTAGTCAACAAGAAAACTGACTCAAAGACTCCATATGTGAGTAGATTCTGACAAAATAATCATGGTGAGTGTGGGGTTTTTTGCTTGGTAATTTTAATTAATGCTATTCAGTTTAGTAGTATCTTTTTAAAAAATGGTATAGACCCTGGCTGAAAACATTTAAGAAATTACACTTCAAAGAAATGGAAGTCCAATTATATGCATGTCTAACTGGAATGGGAAGTGCTAACTAATTGTTGAATGAGCAGTGTTGATTAGGTGATCAGGAATTTGACCAACATATAGGATACAGATTCTCAAGGTAAGGACAGAGGGTTCTTTGTTCTGACACAGCTGCCCTGAATGATTTGTTTTTTATTATGTCATCTTTTTTGCCAATCTTTCTACAAACTGTCTAGCCAAAGCAGTAAGCATGGACTTCCACCCCATCAAATTTCTTTGTTCCTGATATGTAAAACAAGGGAGCAAAAGGCTCATGTCAGTTTCTTACTGTTTCCTATGGCTGGAACAGTTAGCTCTTTTTGAGTTTTATTTCAAGAGAAAACAGAACTTTCTAGCAGAGTTGGAACTCAGCCAATTCAAAACAGACTAGGTGAGATGTTTGTTCTAAACTTGAAACAAAATGCATTTTTCATGTCATGTACTCTGCTATATTTACTTGCTTTTAAGCTATTCATACAAAGCTCTAAGTTTCATAGATAAAAAAGAAATCTGAACACCAGAAGAAAACCAAATATATACAGGTATTTTCATCATAATCACTGCATCCCTACTCAAAGAAATACAGTTATTCACAAGTAACCATGTACGACCTGGTAGCTCAAGGTATACACTGCTATAGTAATAGGAAGAGATGAAGACAGCAACTGCAACAGCTTACAAATGTTATGTGAATAAGATGATCTGACACCTGACCTGAAACAATTTAATTTTTTCTTTTCCATTACTTGCTGTTGTGACTTACATATTTTGGTGTTTAACAGTATTTAGCATTCTATAGATGCTATCAATATCAAAATATATTGTAAAGAACAACAAAACATGTTTTTATGACCTGCTGCTGAGAAATAAGTACTTGATAAATGAGGATTGTGTTAATTTGTGATTAACTTGTTTCCCCTTGGTGATTAAACATCTGGCTAGATCATTTACACTTACCTGTTCTACAAACAAAACACATTACTATGCAATTGTAGCTTGGATATAAAAATTCAGATTACTAAAAGCATAATAGAATGTAAGCATTAAAACAAATTCTAGAGACCATCTACTCTACTACTCTTAATACATTAGCATAGCAACCTGAACAGATTGCTGTCCAGCTTCTATTTAAACAACTCCAGTGAAGGAAAATCCATCACTTCTTGGGCAATATGTTTTTATTAGATTTTTTTTTAAAGCCTGCCTTATTTTTTTTAATAAATAACTCAAGATGGGGAACATACCTAATACCCCTCCTATTTTTCCCTCAACAACAATCCCGTGAAATGGGTTCTGTTGAGAGAGTGACTGGCCCAAGGTCACCCAGACAGGTTTCATGCAGAACTAGAACTCAAACTCTCCTGGTTTCACTGTTGAATAGTTCTTACCATTATGTTTCCTGCTGTCCACCCAAACCATCCAAAGAGTCAATTGCTATGAGATGGGCTCATAAACTAATAAACACTACTTCATTGTTAAGTGAAACCCACTGATTCATGTTCTAGTGTCTGGACCACTTTTGAACAATTCTACCTTGACACCCTTCTCATATCTGAAAACAGCTATTATGTCTTCTGCAGGATAAACATACACAATGTCTCTAACTAAATTTATCCTTTTGACTCTCGTGACCTCAGTTGTTCTCCTGTGGTAATGCTCCTATTTGTCAGTATCCTTCAGGGGAAGACGGAATGGGATATGATATTTGAGATGTAGTTTTATCAGCCGAGAACAGAGAGGGTGACTACTTCTTTTGAGCCTCTTGTTATATGCCTATTGATGAAGTGCAAGTGTGCACTAGGTCCTTCCTTCCTCCCTCCCTCCCTTCTCCCCCCCTTTTGTTGCAGCTATATCACACTGCTGACTCATTTTCTCTTTTGATCCAACAGGGCATCCTGATCCTTCTAACATGTACAAAGTGATCTCCCCATTCTATACTTGTGTGTGCTTGATGTTTCCTACTCAAATGATGGGCTGTGCATTTCGTCATGTTGATTTCAGTCCACTGTTCCAGCTTTTCAAGATCTTCCTGAATCTTGACATGTATGTGTCAATGCATTAGCTAACCATTCTTCTTTGTGTCACTGCCAATTTTATAAATACGTTGAAAAGCATTGGGCTGAAGACAGAACCCTCTTATATGCCATTTGACATTTTTTTTAACAGAATTTTAACATACTGTACATCCATTGACATGCACTCACGGGGTAAGTTTGCTCAACCAGCTCAGTATTCATCCAGTGATAGCAATATTCTGTCCATAATTTTCCAACTTTACTAGTAGGAGCTCATGGAAGACTTGGCTGAATGTGAAGTACATTAGCCACTGGATTCCCAGTGAACCACTCAATTGGTCACTCTATCACAAAAGGAGATTGGCTTGCCCTGGCATGACTTGTTCTTGATAAACCATATGGGCTTCATTTCTAAATGCTGATAAACTGAGTATTTAACAATCTGTTCCAGTTTTGCCAAGTATCAGTATAAATGCTAAACACTTAGCTTCTCTTCCCCCCGCCCCTGTATTTAAAGACAGAAACAACATTCTGCCC
Source organism: Naja naja (assembly GCA_009733165.1). Lineage (NCBI taxonomy): Eukaryota > Metazoa > Chordata > Lepidosauria > Squamata > Elapidae > Naja > Naja naja. The sequence continues at coordinate 167,418,946 of CM019148.1, read as the reverse complement.
ATTCCAATCTCCTGGCATAATTACCACCGTTTAATATCTTCTTTCCACAGATTTCTAATTGTTTCCAAATGAAAACGAAACAAAAATTTGCTTTCCAAAACAAATAGAAAGGCAGAAATATACATGTTCAAAATATTTGCATCCTTGTTTTTTTTTAAAGCACCCTAATGAAGAATGAACTATGTAATCTAAACTTTAAATTAGAAAAAGAAATGGAATAAAGCTTCCATCTTGCTATGTATATAGAGATGAATGGATGGCAATTTATTCAATTGAACTTCATGCATCAGCACAGAAGCTCATCAACTTAAATCCAGCTACTGGAACCAACCTCTCCATCTATACTTACTAATCAAAGAACTGATGAAAACTAAACTTAATAAAAGATGTGAAAAGTAAATGGGGATGAATGGATAAAAGATTTACAGCATTTCTATTCAATCTCAATAAACCTATAGTGGGGCTTGTTTGTGTTCTATGTAAGGCTTCAGGTAGGATATTTCAGTGTTGCAGGAGAGAAAAGCTAACTGTGTGCTTCACCATTTTTCACCTCCTCTAGCTCCCTGTGTCTACTGAAACATGACTGGAGGCCTCTCCTGAACTATGCAGGCTGAACTGCAAAAATTCTGCCAGTAGAAAGAAATTCCCCAAATCCAGCAAGGTTCCTCAGATCATCAGACTCAAGTATAACAGGATCTGTTTCCTTTATATGAGCTAGTACAAGCAAGTCCAAGTCATGTGCCAAACAGGAAAAGGATGAAACTTCTGTGTTCACTCTTTCCCTGCCTTCACCAGTAGGAGCCCTTGCCTTCTACTGGTGAAGACTATCTCGCCTCTGAAGGTGCCAGCCACAGTTGTCAGGGAACACCTGCAAATCTGATGTCTAGACCACAATCATTAAACCATTAAATTCAACACTGCCTAGCAGATAACAGCTGTGAAAGGCTAGATCAGGACATTTTACTTTTTATTACACACTGGTAAGCCAATGTGCGTTATTGGTTAGGTACTGAACTAAGACCTAGGAGACACAGGTTTGAGTTCATCATCAGGCCTGTAAACTCCCTGGAGAACTTTCTACCAATTACTCTCTCTCTCTCTCTCTCTCAGTTCAATCCACTTCGCAGGACTGTTGTTATGCAGACAAAATCAAGATCACCAGTAAGCCACATCTAAGATGTAAATCTAGCAAATAAATAAAAGTGAATGTTACCACAATTCTAAGCTGTATGCTGTTTAAAAATATAACTAATAGTGAGCATCTCTCAATATTATCCCCGTTTAGGTGAAATAGTAAGAAATTCCTAACGGTTTTTACCTGAAGGAGCAAACCTGATCCTTGAAATTATTTCTGCATCTGTCTGAACAGCAGATAGAAAAAGAGCCTTGGTGGTGCAGGCTGTTAAATGCCTAGCACTTAAGTTCCAGCTGCCTGCAATTAGTGCAGGCTCGAATCCCACCAGGCTCAAGGTTGACTCAGCCTTCCATCCTCTCGGGGTAGGTAAATTGAGGACCCAAGATTGTTGGGGGCAACAAGCTGACTTTGTAAAAATGCCGCTTAGTAATAAGCAGGCATATACAGTGTAATGAAGGCTATTGCTGAGCGCATTGGGTTGTATCCCAAAAAATTGTAAGCTGCCCTGAGTCTTCGGAGAAGGGCGGCATATAAATATAATTTTTTAAAAAATCTGGATTTGCAGCTTCTTCTTTCAAATAAATAAGGAAACCCATAATTTTCTCCAAAAGCATCTGTATAAACCAGGAAAAGCATAGCCATGTTTCAACTGGCCAAAATATAAATTATATTCATATTGGCCCAATTATTTGGATGTTATACAGGTAACTATTTCTGACAACCTGTCTACCCAAATCTGTTTTCTAGAAATAAGAAACCAGCATCTTCCAATACTATTTAATTAACCATGGCTCAGTGAACCTAGCAAAATACTGCCATTGCATCTTGTTAAAATCTAAAAGCGCGCACGCGCGCGCACACACACACACACACACACACAACCAGACTTGAGTCCTGGAGACTACTTAGACAAGTCTTTGTAGTTTTCAGGGCTCAGAAAGAGTGATCAGCCCCAAATCACCCAGTTTTGTGCCTTAGTCAGGACTAGGACACATGATCTCCCAGTTTCTAGTCCAGTGCCCTAACTACAACACCAAATCAGGTCCCTGTGTAATGCATACTTACATTTGCTTAAATAGGTCTAAATCCAGTTGTTTTATATCAGTTTATTGTTCCCCATCAACACTTGTTGTTCCCCATCAACACTTTTAATCAATCTGTATTCATTAGGCACATTGTAGAAAACATCTATGTCATATTTATATCCCACATACTCTGTAACCCAGTCCACAGTGGTTAGCAAAATGGACTGGGTTCCCAAGGGAAATCAAAAGTATGATATGCCTTCTTGCTACTCTCTGTACAGGAATGATGCTATGATATCAAAGACCGGCTGCACATGAACATTTGACTCTATAAAAGGTTTCCAGGCTCATGGGTCGACTTTGCAAACTACTCCCAGCTGTCAGCACATGTAACATTACTGGTTGTGCATATATACATTGAGGGGACAGCTGGGAATAGCTTACAAAGCAGAAGCCTGAATAAAGGCGAAAAAAAACCCGTTTTTTCCTGTCTTACTCTTGTACATTGCAAAGCACCACTTCTAAAGGATTTGTACAGCTGCCCAAGATAACGGTCTCATTTGACATTTAGTAAAATATATAAAATAAAGCTAGGCTAATTTTGTCACTGAAATACACACTGGCTTTTTCTAGTGCTCTGTTGCTTTTCATATTCCAATATTTGAAAAGGACAAAGTAGATTGCGTGCATGCCTGAATGATGAAAAAATATTCTGTTTGCGTAGGTATGTTAAACACATATTCACACCTCCAATAACACTCACTAGCAATGTGGGAAAATTAATTATAGACAGAAATCTCAAAAGGACAAAGCAAATCATAAACTAAATTGAAAGTTAATTAGACTTATGTGCTGTATTGTTATTGTTGAGGGTATACATCTACATATGAAAATCTAGTCCAAGCACTAGCTTTTTAAAATATAATACATGTCAATCTAATAAGCTATGGAACAGTTTTTCAAAGGATATGAAAGGAAGTCTCATTGCTTATGACATTTGCAACTCCAGCAAACAAAATGCTTTTAAATATTAAATAGAATTTTTCTTCTAAAGGTTGGACAACTGACCAAATAGGTCTTTCTCATCCCTTGGCCAGCTAGAAAATGATAATAAAATCTTTAAAACTACAAATCTCTTGCAACTGGCAGCTAGAAAAATTAAGGTGATGTACATAACCAAAGATATTACTGAATATTAGGGTCTAGAGACATAATAACATTAACTGGTTGGAGACAGACATATTGTAAGATTCATGTAGAGTAGAACACCTGGTCACAACCATTATTCGTTCCATAACTTTGGTTGCAACCTGATTTGGTCGTGACCTGAACCTAATTTTGGAAATTTGGTGCGTACCCAAAAAAATGGTGCGAAATGGGAAATCAAAAAAAAAATTGTGAATTTTTTGGTCAGAACCCAATTGGTCATGGTCAGAAGCGTTCATGACCATATAAATGTGTAATTTTATGTTGAAAATGTCAGGCTTGGCATAAGAAAGACACAAACTATAAGAATTTCGCCTGAGCAATGTACAAAAGCCAGATTTGGTAGAGGAAAAGGAAAATATTTTAGATAAAATAAGATCATACAAATGTCACTTTTCTGTAATTGATACATACGATTATGTTTTATACCATTCTTCCCCATTTTCTCTGTGGAAATCATCTACAATTCTCTTTTTATGTTGATTTTTTAAAAAGATTATTATGCAGTAAAAGGACAATAGATAATGAGCCTTCTTCTAGATTTCCAGCCTCTACCTTGTTTTATAATTTTTTTAAAATGAATTTGGTTTTTAATTCTGTGGCTGGCATATTGCAAAGTTGCATTTCTACTTTCAATAGTGCCTCTGAACCTCACAAAATCTCTAGAGGCATTTCTGGAGAGGAGAATGCTTAATATTGTGATCAGGCAGGGTGAGAAGGAAAGCTTAACAAATAGTGGATGGTGAGATACTAAAGAAGGGATGAAAAGGAAATAGTGAGACACTGAGGAACAAGGACGTAATGAGAGTGAAAGAGTTATGAGGCCTATAGCCAATAAGTTTAAAAGCAAACATTATAGAGACAAGCTAAATGGAACCTGAAATGTAGCGAAGAACGTATTTCAATATTGAAGTGGTGGAAAAGGATCTAGTTCTTCTTTAGATCTACTGGATATGAAAATTTGAATTAGGTTATAGCCAGAACTAAAGTTTGTTCTGACATCTTATAGACTGGCATAGTGAGAAGTTTGCACAGTTCAACCGACACAAGGAACAGTTTTCAACAAGTGGTCACGTCTATGAGCATCAAAATGGGGGTAGTGCACATTAAATAGCATGAGCATAATCGTAACTTAGACAAAGCTGGTTTAGAATGATCCCTGGATCCAATTTGATTTAAGATGGAGTCCAAACCGCAGAATAAAATGACTGAAAATCCAATTGAAAGTGGGTTTCTGTTTTCTTTAAGGCAATGTAATTACCATTTTGAGGCCACTGACTGAGAACAAAGTTTGATTTTGGTAGCCATTTGATACCATGGTTCTATTGTTTCCTTTGTTTTGCTTGCAACTGGATAGCCCAGTGAGCCAGTTGTACAGTGTTAGAAGCTGAATTTTCAAAGCAATCTTTGTAGAATGAATCCAGATTTTGACAGCACAAACCTTGAACCTATTGTTTAAGTATTTCCAGACAATGCTGTTCTAAAAGTTTTTTCTAACAAATAAATGGATCTCCTTTTGAACTAATGTTGAAAAAGTTTACATTGTATCTCACATATGTAAGGAATTTATTTCTTTTTATGTATATTTTGTTTTGTCATGCAGTCCTACTATTTTTCTGCATTACCATGCATATATACTTTGGAAGCGTTTACAACCCTTGTGGGATAATAATTTGATTTAAAAAAGGACTGGCTTTTCAATATTGTAAAATCCTTAGAAGTATTATTACATAACCTTGAATATATGGTCTTAATGGTAATTGAAAATTTGCTTCTAGTAGTTATAATAATCAGAACAGAAATAGAAATAAAGCAGGTACTCTCTTAATACCCCAATGTAGACTACTTCCATTCTATCAAAATGACCTTCTAATGGAAGACCAAATAATAAAGAACTATATTTGTATGTGTAATATTCAATCCTATTTATCCTTCTTTCTGAGAATTTTCCTGTTTATTAATTTATAGCTTTGACTGCCATTTTAAAATGTGATTTCCTCCTTTATAATGACTATAATAAGAACCCTTTAAAATCCATATGATTTGATAAAAATGATTTGATAAAAAGACTTTTTAGGCAATTATAAGAAAATATCATGGTACATTTCAAATAATGAGGAGATACACTATAGCTACCATTCATGCAGCCTTCCCACTATCTGTATTTTGGGCTCTTTTATGATATTGCAGAGAATGGTTTAATTACATGATTGTGAACTTATTAAACATTTCAGGTATTTAGTTCTCACTTTATTTATATCTCACCTTCCTACTCTGTTTGCAGGCTACAGACAGTTAATTAATAAAACGGAAAGTATAAAAATAAACATTTCAAAATGTATGACAACCAACACAATCTTAAACAAGCATTTAAAACCCAGGAGAAGGAGTATGTCTTTAACTTCAAGTAAACTTGATGGTCTTAAACTTACAGAAACCCTTCCATAGGCTGTCATCATTTGCATTATGATTTGAAGTATCTAAGAAACAGGAGGAAATTTTCCAGTTGTCAGGACAGACCTCTCCCTCCCAAATTTGTTTTCTTTTTCAAACTGCAGAATAAATGAGAGAAGTTTATAAGCTCATTTTAAGAGTTTTGAGCAGGAGAGAAGCTGGTAGTAGTAAAGAAATAAACATCTGCTAACTTTTACTTCTTTTATAATAAAAATCAATATACTATGTGAATAGAAATCTGAAAGAAAACACCTTATCATATATGAAGGCATGCTCCCGAAGCAGTGCGCCTTATTCTTAAGAAAGATTATTCAAACATTATAATATCTGCCATTTTCACATATATTTTTCCAGATGTAGCTTTTTTCATATCCCATCATTTGTTTTGGCACCACAGCTCTGTTAATTAAACTAAGTACCCTCCAGAAACACATTGTCTATTACAGCCTCCCCTTATTCTTCCCTCTCCCTTAACACTTAATTCACACTGCATATAAACAACTTCTAATTAATGAACATTTAGCAATGACAAAAAAAAATGCTGAAAAGCTCAAAACAAGATCAAGAATTAAATACAGAATTAAAATAATTTTAAAATATGCATTCACAGATACCCCATTAGTGTATTCACCTTTAGCTTCCATCAAGCACATCATAGTCACTATTATCATTATATATGTCCCATTCAGTTGGGTACATTTAATGCAAAATGGTGGATGCTACCCAAAGTCCTACACTTCTGTTTCCCTCCCTTTTTTCCACATTAATGTTTCTCCTCCCTTCTCCCCCTTCCCCCCTGCACTTCTAAATCAACCAAATATAGTCAATCTTTCTAACCAATTGGGGGACATTGAAAGGACTGCAAAGGGCAGAAATAATATATTCTCTCAGCAACTTACAAATGGTACAGCTGAGCATAGCATTTTATCAAAGACAGAGAAAAACACAGGTTTTAGAATTATATTTTACATCAGTTTTCCTCAATGTAAGTGTCTAAAAGTATGGATTTCTACTCTCAGAACAGCTACTAAAATGGCCATTAATGAAAATTCTGAGAGCAGAAGTCTATACTTTGTACATGAAAGTTTGGAGAATATTGTTATTGCTTTAGTAATTTTTAAAATGTTTACTACATCATACATCATGTAGTACCCTCTTTTCACAATAAACTATACAAAATTGCTTTCATCTACCCTTGACTTCAAGGCTGGGCAAGTGAGAGCAGGTCTTAGTCTCTCACCGCACAGCACAGAAACATATCAATCAGCCCATGAAAAATCGGAATACTCTCTTGCTCCTTACCTTTCTCATAGAGGGGAGAGATTCCATTTATTGAATGCTGAGCAGTCTCCATTCAGACTGATAACAATAGGGAAGGACAGAAATTACATGATAAATTTACTCTTATCAATAGAAGGGAGATTATAAATCAACAGTGGGCGGGGAACAATTGAGGAAATGATCCTGTGGGGAAGGTTATGGGAAGTCACTGGAACACTTTCCCCACTACGTCTTAAAAATGTAGTAGCCTTCAAGGTCATCAGGCTTCCAGCATTATGGAACATGTACCTCAGTTATATAGCATCCTGAATGCTATAGCAATAATTTGAGAAATGTTGATATTGTTAACCATCTTAGTAGGAAAAAAAGATAAAATGTCAGTTACTGGATACTAGAGCTAAAGTCATATACGACACAGATTTCTGGTAAGCTGATTTATTATAAGAACTAGGAACTCTAGCAATCACCTAATATAAAATGCAGACCCTCTTTATAGTAGAATCAATAATTCAATTACTTGCCGCTTCTTCCCACCTATGGTGTAGGTGGGCTCACATTTTGGCAGAAGGACTGGTTAGTTCCCTATCTTTTGTTACTGTAACAAGCTGCTTGCTTCTATTATTTATTTATTTATTTATTTATTTATTTATTTATTTATTTATTTATTTTGTCAATCGCTTACAAGATAATAATGATAAGAATAAACATAGTTGTGAATACATGAAATGAATACATATAAGGAAAATAAAAGAAACAATAGGACAGGGACGGTAGGGACGGTAGGGACGGTAGGCATGTTAGTGCACTTATGCACGCCCCCTACAGACCTCTTAGGAAAGGGGTGAGGTCAACAGTAGACAGTCTAAGGTTAAAGTTTTTGGGGTTTGGGGAAGAAACCACAGAGTCAGGTAGAGTATCCCAGACACTGACCACTCTGTTGCTGAAGTCGTATTTCCTGTATATCAAGTTTGGTGTGGTTAACCTTGAGTTTGTATCTATTGTGTGCTCTTGTATTGTTATGGTTGAAGCTGAAGTATTCATTGACCAGAAGGACATTGAAATGTATGATTTTATATACTATACTTAGATCGGACCGAAGGCGGTGTAGTTCTAGGTTTTCTAGGTCTAGAATTTCAAGTCTGGTGGCATAAGGTATTCTGCAACAAGTAGAGGAGTGTAGAACTCTTCTTGTGAAATATTTCTGGACTTTCTCAACTGTGTTAATATCAGATACGTGATGTGGGTTCCAGACTGATGAGCTGTATTCGAGTATTGGTCTAGCAAATGTTTTGTATGCTGTAGTTAGTAGTGTGATATTACCAGAGAAAAAGCTATGTAGATTAGGTTAACAATTCTTAATGCCTTTTTGGCTATGTAGTTACAGTGGGTTCTAGCACTTAGATCATTAGAGATGAGTACTCCAAGGTCCTTGACGGAGTTTGGATCATCAACATGGTCTTGACTATTCAGTTTGTATTTTATTTTCTGATTTTTTTTGCCAATATGTAAGACAGAGCATTTATTTGTTGAGATTTGAAGTTGCCATTTGTTTGACCATTCTGATACATAGTCGAGGTCTTTTTGAAGGGTAGCAGTATTGTCTGTGGTGTTGAATAGCTTTGCATCATCAGCGAAGAGAACACAATTGCTCTTAATATGATCACAAATGTCATTTATGTAGAGTATGAAGAGAGTTGGTCCTAGAATGCTGCCTTGGGGGACACCACTGTTGACAGGTACAGAGCTTATTTATTTATTTATTTATTTATTTATTTATTTATTCGACTTGTATGTCACCCCCTCTTCGAAAGGACTCGGGGCGGCTCACAGCTAAAAATACAACAATAAATAAATTACCTAAAAACATATTAAACAATTGCAAGCCGAATTGGAATTAAAACCCCAAAGTTAAAATAAACAAACACCCAGAGAGTCAGCACAGCCCGGATTGTAGAAACCGCCAGGTTTTTAACTCGTGGCGGAAGGTGCGGAGATCGGGAGCCAGCTGGAGCTCCGGCGGAAGGAGATTCCATAAAGTGGGAGCCACCACAGAGTAGGCCCTCCCCCGGGTCACCGCCAAGCGACATTGAGTTGCCGACGGCACCCCGAGGAGACCCCGTCTGTGCGCCCGTACAGGGCGGTTGGTATTTGATGCTGGGAGGAGTCATTCTCATAAATATCCTGGACCCATGCCATGTAGGACTTTGAATGTTAACACCAAAACCTTGAATCTCACCCGGAGGGCAACCGGAAGCCAATGCAAGCCGCGCAGGAGGGGTGTAATATGGGAGTATCGGGAAGCTCCCATCACTACCCACGCAGCCGCATTCTGCACCAGCTGAAGCCTCCGAGTGGTATGCAAGGGCAGTCCTAAATAGAGAACATTACAGTAGTCGAGTCGGGAGATAACAAGCGCCTGAGTGATCGTGCGCAGGGCATCTTGGTCCAGATATGGGCGCAACTGGTGAACCAGCCAAATCTGGGCAAAGGCCCCCCGGCGACGGCCCCCACCTGCTCCTCCAATTCGAGCCGTGAGTCCAGGAGGACCCCCAGATTCCGTGCCCTGTCCACGGGGGATAACACCTCCTCCCCCATGACCAAAGATGGAACCTCCGAACTAGACCGAGATGTCGGTATGCACAACCACTCTGTCTTGGCTGGATTGAGTCGAAGCATGTTCCTGTCCATCCAGATCCGCACCGCTTCCAAACAACGGGACATCACGGAGAGAGCATCACTGATGTGGCCTGGGGTGGAGATGTATAACTGCGTATCATCAGCATACTGATGATAGCTCACCCCAAAGCCACGGATGATCTCACCCAGCGGCTTCATATAAATGTTGAACAAGAGAGGCGAGAGGACCGACCCCTGGGGTTCCCCACAAGTGAGAGACCTCGGAGTCGACCTCTGCCCCCCTGCCAACACTGTTTGCGAACGTCCCAAGAGGTAGGAGGAGAACCACTGTAAAACAGTGCCTCCCACTCCCAGCCCCCCGAGACGCCGCAACAGGATACCATGGTCAATGGTATCAAAAGCCGCTGAGAGATCTAACAGGACCAGGACAGAGGAAAAACCCCTGTCCCGAGCCCTAGAGAGATCATCAATCAGCATGACCAATGCTGTCTCCGTGCTGTACCCAGGTCAGAAGCCCGATTGGTACGGATCCAGGTAGTCCGCTTCCTCCAGGAAAAGTGGCAATTGCTTGATAAGACACTCCCAATTTTGACCATTTGTTGCCTGTTTGACAGGAATGCTTCTATCCAATTATGCAGTTGTCCAGAGATACCATATTTCCCAGAAGTACCTTACAAATAGACCCACACCACCATGCCATACTGCCAATCCTCTAATCACTTTTGTTAGCATGAGTAAAATCTTGCATAATGAAGAAACAATAACTTTTAGAAATGCTTCCACCAACTGGCTTTTTTCTAATAGTGGGTTTTTGTTGGCAATGGTTCTTTGTTCTAGCCAATCTTTTTATCTCTGCCACTGCTGTTTTATTATTTTCCTTAATCTATCTGCCTAAAAAGTCTGACATCCTAAAATCAAGTTAGAATTCCCAAAATGGATTAACAGAATTTGCCATCCACATTGCCCAAAACAGTGCATTTATATAAGCACAATGCTTATAAATCCTCATCATAAGAAAGTCATTTTAAGCATCTTACTTACCTTTCACTGGTGCTTTTAGAAATATCAGTATAATATTTGGTTTCCCTTCCAAATAAATTTTGCAATTTTTTTTTCAGACTTGGCACTCTTAAGCAACATACAATCTGCTATTCATACCTGAATTCTCAAATGAAAAGTTTCCAGGAAGAACTAAAAATATTACAAAGAACGTCATTTATATTTTCCCCATCTATTCAGGATGTTCCATTGTTATAAAATCCTAGCACATTTTTAACAAAGATACAATTACAGAATTTCAGTTATTCACAACACTTAGCAATCAGTCTCTGTGCAGTTTTTTTAATTTCCATTTAAGTGGCAGATTTTAAACTCTGCAAAAGGTGAAGCTAAGTTTATGTCAAATTATCAATATCAAGATCTAATTAGTGGACTGAAAGCAAAATAAAAAGACAAAACACTCCTTTATTGATATGTTTTGATAAAAATACGTTCTCTTCTTCCAGTAGAGTAGAGTAATAGTAGTTGGAATTCTTTTAAGGATATCTAAGGCAATGTTATACATCAAAAATATCAAGTTAGTTCATTGCAAGTTATGGTGACCTGAGGTACAAGTAGTAATCAACTTATGACCACAATTGAGCCAGAGGTGGTATTCAGCAGGTTCTGACCAGTTCTGGAGAACTGGTAGAGGAAATTTTGAGTAGTTTGGAGAACTGGCAAATACCACCTCTGACTGGCCCCACCCTCAACTATTCTCTGCCTCCCAAATCCCAGCTGATCGGCTGGGTCTTCTTTTGTTGCCCTACACAGGAGAATGGAGCTGGAAAGCAGGTTAGTGGGGTGGAAAGGGAATGGAGATTTTGCAGTAACCTTCCCCTGGAGTGGGGAGGGAATGGAGATTTTACAGCATCCTTCCCCTGTCACGCCCACCAAGCCACACCACACCCACCAAGCCAGGCCCACAGAACCGGTAGTACAAAATTTGAATCCCACCACTGAATTGAGCCCAATATTTCTGTGCTAAGTGAGAAAGATGAATTTTGCACAGAAATATTGGGCTCAATTCAGTGGTGGGATTCAAATTTTGTACTATCAGTTCTGTGGGTGTGGCTTGGAACTGAATTTTCTGACCTTTTTGCCACAGTGGTTAAATAAATCACTGTAGTTGTTAAGTTAGAGCTTTGGTGGCTCAGGCTGTTAAATGCCTGCTCTTAAGATCCAGCTGTCAACAATTACTGTAGGCTCAAATCCCACCAGGCTCAAGGTTGACTCAGCCTTCCATCCTCTTGGGGTAGGTAAATTGAGGACCCAAGATTGTTGGGGGCAATTAGCTGACCTTGTAAAAATGCCGCTTAGTAATAAGCAGGCATATACAATGGAATGAAGGCTATTGCTGAGCGCATTGGGTTGTGCTCCAAAAATTGTAAGCTGCCCTGAGTCTTCGGAGAAGGGCGGCATATAAATGTAATTAAAAAAAAAAAGTTAGCAACATGGTTGTTAAGTAAATCTGGCTTCCCAATTGACTCTGCTTGTCAGAAGATTGCAAAAGGTGATCACATGATCCTGGACACTGCAACCATTATAAATATGAATCAATTGCCAAGCATCTGAATTTTGATCATATGACCAAGGGTATGCTGCAACGGTTGAAAGTGTGAAAAATGGTCATAAGTCACTTTGTTCAGTGTCATCGTAACTTTGAACAGTCACTAAATGAACTTTTGTATGTTGACGACTGCCTATACATACAATGCAGTTTTAGCGTACTAGATAAACCTATCATTGTGGTTTAATTAATAATTAAACTAAAATAATAATTATTATGATTTAATAATAATAATGAATTTTATAACTGTTATAGACCAGCAATGTTATTGTAATTTAACAATTATTCATGGTGACTTAGTACAAAAATCCAGCCCATGTTAAGAATGGAAACTGGTAAGAAAACAAAAATTAAAATTCTGTGCTGTAGATAATAAAAACTTAACATTTATAATCCACTATAAACAGAGTTGCAATTGTACAGTACATGAGATTCATATCTGTAGAAAAGCATCAAGCTGTCATAACTGCCTCAGAATTCATTTCCTAAAGTGGAAATCCCTTGAAAATCAAGTTCTCATCCCTATGATTGAAAAGCCATTTTAAAATATGAGAGCAAAGCCTGAGGAAGGAAAAGATATCGCTAAATAAATTGCTAAATAAGATTTATCATGGCCAGGAAATAAAGCTTAGGAGTCATGCCTGGCTCTCTATGTCTAATAGAAGCAGACTAATTATGTAAATTAATTGTGAAAATGGTAAAAGAAATTGAGTAAATTTAGTTGATTTACATAATTGGATTCACTGGAGCACAATTTTTTTAGGTCCTGCATAACTAAATGTCTCAATTTTCTGCATTCACACCTTCTTTCCAGCATGAAAAATTATCTTCATGTTTTTTTACCTAAGAGCCCAGCTTTCTCATATTATCCATTTCAAGCATTCACTTTATTGCTTTCAGGTTGGTATTGCATACCTGGCTGAAACAGAAAAGAGAGAAGAAATTTCAACTATTTTTTCAACTGTTTTGCCAATAGGCAAGAATGGGAATGACTTACTTATTTACTTACTTACTTATATTGTATTTCTACACCTGATAAATTATGACACTAGATAAATTACCATTGAATTTCAGTATGGACACTGGGATTCTAATGATTGTTACTGTTGTGAGAACATTGTTCCACTGCATATAAATTTCAAAATTTATATTTTGAATATATTGAAAACATATACTTTGTTCACTCTCACATAGAGCACATGCTTGAGCGAATACTGCATCCAGTTTTGGTTGCCACAATGTAAAAAAGATGTTGAGACTCTAAAAAGTGTGCAGAGGAAAGCAACAAAGGTGATTAGTATTGTCTGCATATTCTGTATCCAAAATACTACATGATTCTTTGGAATGGCTTAACATAATAACATAAGGATGCAAAAGATAAATAGGGGACTGGAAGCTGAAATATATACAGAATGGTTGCTGGAATTGGGTATAGTTTGATGGACTAGGACATGATAGCAGTGTTCCACTATCTCAGGGGCTGCCAGAAAGAAGAGGGAGTCAAGTTATTCTCCAAAGCACCTGAGGGTAGGACAAGAAGCAATGGATGGAAACTAATCAAGGAGGGAAGCAATCTAGAAGTAAGGAGAAATTTCCTGACAGTTAGAACAATTAATCAGCAGAACAACTTGCCTCCGGAAGTTATGAATGCTCCAACACTCAAAGTTTCTAAGAAGAGATTGGACAACCATTTGTCTGAAATGGTATTGGATTTCCAAGATCCTTTCCAACTCTGTTATTCTGTTACATTACTGTACTTGTAATCAGCATTTCATACCTATCAACTTAAATGGACATATTATTTATGAATGATGTTGGGTCTATCTGGATTTATTTAGATAGAACATAGAACTTACTATATCTAATAAAAGTATGCCCAATCTTTCTGTGACAGCCCCTCCCCAAAAAACCAGGCCCTGTTGAATTTATATATCAAGGGAAGCTGGATTGGAAGATGTAGCTTAAAAAAAATTAAAATTATAAAAATTATTTTAAAATGAAGAAACTTCAATAATCTGAGCTGTGATGATGATACTACTATGATAGCCCAAAATGCAAAGGACCTACAAGCTCTAGTAATGAAAATCAAAGGGTACAGTGGAAAATAATGAGACTAAAATTATATATAAACAAGACCCAACTAATGAAAACAGGTACTAGAACAATGTCAATGATTTGATACTGAAGATACTGATGTGGTGGATAGGAAAAGACTCCTGAGAATACCATGGACAACCATAGAAACAAATAAATGGATCAAACAAATCAAACTAGAGATTTCATTCAAGATAGAAATAACAAGGCTCAAATTATTATTCTTCAGGCACATTATGGGAAGCTCTCTGGAGAAAGCACTGATGCTGGGAAAGGTGGAAGGACAGATAAGAAGACAACAACCAGTAGCAAGGTGGATGGACTCAGTTACAATAGTAGCAAGTGAGCCATTGGAGGATCTGAGGAATCAAGGATCAGATCATCATGCAGAAATTATATGTGGTTACTAAAAGTTAACACCAACTTGATAGCAAACAATAGATCAATCATTAATTCCACATCTCAGAACAGAAATGTACAAATAATACCAACTAGAAGAGGGGAGATTTATAGCATTATGTCTCTCTTATAATTATTGTTGTACTACACTGTTCTGTTGTTCTGTTTAGGTGTGACTTGCCCTGGAATTAATCATTGGCAGACACTGTATAGATACATCTCTTAAGTAACAAATGTGCAAGAGCATTAATACTAACTTATGCAAATTGAATCATTTACCAACTCTTCAGCTTAAAAGGACTTAAGAGAAAAATATAGTAGAAAATAATTTTATCAAAAACATTATTACCCAATTCAAGTAGGAAATTTTCATAAGGAGGTAAGCTTATCTACTAAATTCTCAGCTGGAGTTGGTATCATCTATCCAAACATGTTCCAAGTGGGTACTCAGTGACTAAGCACACAGAATAGTTTCAAAAGTATTGCAATTCCACCAACTCTGGATTTACTTGACCTTTCCTGCCAAGTAAGTGTCCAAGGCAATTGTAGGAAATGTTAAATGGCTTCCTGTTTATCAGACATATTAGCACTCTTTTCTAGACAGATGTCATTTTCATTCCTTCTGAGAACAGCACCACATTATTGAAATTGATCAATCACATTCAAGGAAAAGAGGGGACTGTGTGCTGAGTGAAGAACGATTAAACCTTGATTCGGGGAAATGCTTTTTAAAACATATTAAATCATAATGATAACACAGAACTTAAACATAATCAGGGGTCGGATTCTATCAGGCAAAGCAGATGTTAAATTTACATCTGGTTCGCCGAACTGGTAGTTGAGCTGACTAGCTGGCCCTGCCCGCCCCACCCCACACCTCCCAGGAGTCTCCATGTGGCTCATTTTGGATGCAGGTAAGTGCAGGTTCCGCACGGAGGTTCTGGGAGGGTGAAAAACGGGCCTTCCGGAAGTCCAGAAACGGGACTGTTTCCAGCTTCAAGAGGGATTCCGGACCCCGGGGAGGCCCTTTTCGCCCTCCCAGAAGCCTGAGGAAAGCCTCCAGACCCTGGGGAAGGCAAAAAAATGGCTCTCCCGGAAGTTCCAGTAGGCCCACCATGGCCACGCCAACCCAGCAACCGAGCAGCGAACCAGTTGCTGAGATTTTTGAATCCCACCCCTGAATATAATCATTTTTTTTGTACCATAACTCATACATCTAGATTCTAGAAGGTCAATATTTATTTATTTATTTGTTTGTTTGTTGGTTTGTTTGTTTGTTTGACTTGTATGCCGCCCCCTCTCCCGAAAAGGACTCGGAGCAGCTCACAATTAAAACCAGTACAATAAATTAGTTATCTAAAATAGAATTAAACTAACCAAGCCAAATTAGACTAAAACCGATTATAATCAAATCTAAAAACGAACCCCCTCCCCAAGAGGAGTCAGCACAGCGCAGCCTGCTTAAACAACCAGGTTTTCAAGTCGTGGCGGAAAGTGTGGAGGTCGGGGGCCAGGCGGAGCCCCAGAGGCAGTTGATTCCACAGGGCGGGAGCCGCCACAGAGTAGGCCCTCCCCTGCATCACCGCCAGACGACACTGGGTCGCAGATGGCACGCCGAGGAGCTCCCGCCTGTGAGCTCATACAGGGCGGTTGGTATTCGATGCCGGCAGTAGACATTCCCGTAGGTAGCCCGGACCCATGTCTCGTAGGACTTTGAATGTCAGTACCAAAACCTTGATAGAATGTAATCAACGTTAAAAAAAGAAAACCATGAACTTAAATAATTCAACTTTATTTTCTCTCTCCTCCCTAAGAACCCAAGCATAGTCTTTCAGAATTCACTTGCCCTTCAAGCTAATGGGGCTTATCTCTGGATATAGAACTTTGAAATGACATTAATCCATGATTAAATAGCTACATTAGGAATGTTGCACAGTAAGATCCTGCATCAGGCAACACTTTTCACTTTTGTGCATCAGGCCAGACTTTTGTTTCCTTAGAACAGCAGGGATAACATAATAGACTGTTTTGTAGAGTCCCCTAGGACTGAAATTTGAAAACTATAATACGATGAATAAAACATAGTTTGTTGAGACATTAAACCTCTAACACAGGTGCCTACAGGCTAATTGGCATTGTCTCAACACTCTACTAAAAAGAAAACAAACCACAAAGTTTCCAGACAAGCTATGGTTACTCTGGTCATCTTCAAGACACACAATATTTTGATTTGGTTTGAACAAACCATAGTTACAAATTTTGGCATTGTTTAATATAATGTGTATGCCCATAATTTTACAAATTATGCTATTTCTATATCTATTATTTTTAATTGAAGGAGTGTTTATTAACAGTATTTCATTCAACACTTCTGAATAATAGGATAAACCAAATCCTTCTGATACTTGGTTCTTAGAATACTCAAAAGAATACAAAATATTATAATAAAATATGTATTTTTAATGACTAAAAACCTATAGCCAAGTAATTTGAAAGCCGTTTTGGTAAGACAGAATTCATAATGAAAAACCACATATAAGCAAAGATACAGTGACAACTGTTTTACAAAACCCATTCAATTAAAAAATTCAAAAAATGTTTTACACTTACAAAATCTATTGTCAAATCTCATTTCTTTCCATTTAATTGCCAAGCACATTACATGAAATTTCATAAAGCAAAATTTTTAAGGAATGTAGAAGAATATTTGTTTTTATTTACACTACTCTTCTTTTTGGCAAATATGACTTTGTGGATAATTATATTCCAGAATTGAAAAAAATGAAAATTTCCATTGTCATAAGGGTGCTGCATTATAGACTGTACATGAAGTACAATTTTTACACAGTTATTGTCAAACAATAATTGAATAATGAGATATAAATTCTTACTTTTTACTTACTAGTAAACTAGTAAATAGTGATGGTTTAGTTCCATATAAACAATTAATTTTTAAGTGAAGTTTAATGTAGAAGAGATCTATCTTTTATGTGACTCCCAGGTAAAGAAAAATAAATAACCTGCATGTGCCAGAGACAATCTACCCCAAATCTAGTATCACCTAAATCGGGCCCCTATGGTTCAGAATGGGAAAACAAATTATGCTTGTAACCCTATTCACAAACTCCACTTTATCTAGGTTGAGATTGAAGTTCCTAGAATTGCAAATCCATACTTGTTCAACATTTCTGAACACTGTAGCTCAAACATATCTAAAGGGTATCTGGCTAGCAAAGGCTGTTTTCCTGAAAATGAATTGTACTCCTATGGAGTGAAACTGTGTTTTCCTGTATCAAATCTGATATTCAGAAATGATGAATCATTTTTATCCCATCATATATGGCGAAGGGTATGCTATGAGTGCTGCCTCTCAGGGAACTATACTTGGCAGAGAAGACCTGCAGGTCTTCTCTGCTGTGGCACCCATCTTATGGAACATTCTCCTCCCTGAAGTTAGGTCAAGTTCATTTCTCCTTATTTCTGGAAGTTCCTTAATTTATCATTAGGTCTGGGGCAGGGGTGGGATCCGACTGGCATAACAACTGGTTCGGGGAGCGCACGTTTGTGTGCCAAACATGTGCTGCATGTGTGTGCACACTACTGGCTCTGGCAAGCATTTACCTTCTCCAGCTGACGAGCGGCACTCAGCTGTGACACGCAAAGCAGCTGAGGAGGAAAACACAGCCACTAAAGGACACCTTAGAGCCCAGCCAAACAGCAGACCAAAACCTTGTCCCAGCGAACCAGTTCAGTGTCAGCTATTCTTGCGAGATACCGGTTCTATAGAACCAGACCAAACCAGTAGGATCCCACCCCTGGTCTGGGGGTCTCAGGGGTCTAGGTGAGACAGCACCCTTGTTCATTGAATCTCTTGTATATGTGGGGTTTGTTTAAAAAAAATACTACTATGTTTGACATATTTAATGTTTTATATGTTTTTTTGTTGTATGCTGTCCAGAGTCACTTCTTGTGGGTGGCCACGTAGATTTGATACACAAATAAAGAAATTGACCGCTGCTACCTTAAAATATCTCTCATCTTATAAAAATTATTTCATTAAAAAATGAAAAAACTGATTAATTTTGAAAAATCTGCAGTTCCTAAGTCAAAACAATTTGACATTCATTTCTGAGAATAATCACTGAAAATTGCATGTTGATTTTTTTTCCAGTCTGTATGTATGACTACCTAAGTGTTTCCAGTAACTGAGACTAGAAATACATTATTAATTTTGCTGTATGCCTTAAATGTCTATGTACTAGCTCCAATTTTCCTAAATTTACCTAAACTCTCATCAAATATTCAAGAGACAACAGACAAGAGATATACACCTGCATAAAAAATTATAAATACAACTTTTTGTCTCTACTAGAGGAAAGAACCTAAGGCCAAATTTTCCAATCAATTCATAGTATTTTCTTATACACTAGCCGTATGACAGCTATATTAGTTCACAATTATTTTGAAGTTTTGAAATTTCAAGCATTCTGAAAGGAATCTTAAAGTGCTTCAATGGGTGTAGCATCCACATGACAGAAAGTTATATAGCTATAACTGTAAAAGAAGAAATGGCTGAACCTGGGAGTGGAGTGAGAAGTGAGATCAGCCACATATGTTACATAGATCAGCCACATATGTTACATAGCCACAAGCAAACTAAGTTTGACACACCTTGAGTGCCATTGGCCCTTATCTAACTCTAAGCAAATGCCAATTATTTGTTGAGAAGATTCCAGGGCATAAGCTTTAATAATAAATCATTTTAATCGAAACTTCACGTATAGTCTTTTGCGCCTGACAATACTAATGACAATACTAACATGACTACCTAGCCTCTGTTTAAACACCTTTCATGGAGAATCCACCATAATCCTGAGACATTTGGTTTGATTGTTATTTCTAATTATGTTAATTGTATTCCAGGTAATATGGTTATTTAGCTTTTATTGAACCAAAATTACACTATGAAAATCACTTACATGTAATTGACCTTCTATTTAAAAGAGTAGGTTTATGATTTAAAATGTTCAGTGATCAGGATGCTTGGTTATTTTAAATTACAATAAATTATTGTAAACATAAATAGAACATTACATCCAAAGTTGCTTTTTATTATTATGCATTTAATAAGGTCACATAGTGACCAAATTATCTGAAATAGCAATTTGATATATATGTACTCACAAGTTTTTCTTTTCACTAGTTTTTTGGGGGGTAGAGAAAGGGGAAAAATCTATTTTATTAACCTCTGACACCAAGGTGTCCATTAACATCTTACCAAGTCTTTGGCATTCATTAAACAAATATAATACTTGAAACAATAACTTTTATGAACAACTCATTATTATACAGTTTCAAAAGCTGCCATTTTTACTCCAATCCTGTCTTAATCCTGGTCCAAGGATAGTGTTAATCAATCAAGACTGTCCAGTTTAATGACATTTTGTTAATGGATGGAGGAAATGTTGGAAAAATATTTCGATTAACTACAAGTTTTGTAGGTGCCAGGTACATGTAAGGCTTTGAGTCCCTACTCAAAGCAATTCCAATCAGTTATTATTAAAACCAAAGGAGCTTAATAACTCACCACATAACTCCCTAAATAATCAACAACATTTGCAGGCATCTTTCAAATAACATAGTGTCTTATCAGCAGTCATGTTGAAATTCCAATGCAAACACCTCTATCCCCAACCCTAAGAAATACTATTTCTTCATCAACATATTATTAATAAGTTGATTATATTATATTTAGCTACAGTCAATTAGACTAATTGGTCTATAATTTGAAGCATCACCCTTATCATCAAAGACTACTTAATCTACACCCATTTTTAAAAGAGACATGAATTCAGATTTTAATACCAAGTAACAAGTGAAAGAACCAAAAACATTTCAAATCCATATGTTTCTGTGTTCTTTTGTATACATTTTTTCCAGTTTGCACTATTGGCTTTTTTCTTTTAATTAAAAAAATACTTCTTTAGCTAGCAGCTTCAGTTTTATAGGGTAAAAGTAAAAACACATCTTGAAGTAGTTTACTATTGGTAGCAGGAACAGCACGCAAGAAACTGGATTACCTTTGCCAAAGAAATGTTCAGAGCCATATTTAAATAGATACCATTTAAATGTAGACTTAGTTGTATTTTGAATGACTCTAATCATGCATGGCAAATCTGAAGGAATTCAGCATAGATTTTGTCTCTGTTTAACATTAACAATGAATAATAGGCTCTCAAAGAACAGGATATGTAATTATTATTCTACTTTATGAAAAGCTTATCCTATGAAATATAGCCCAGTCAATTTGTTATATCATCATCAAACCTCATGCTAGACATTGTTATTATAAATTGAGAGTTGACTATGTTAAGTGAATAATAAAACAATGAATTTGCAACACTATAAAACTCTTAAGTCTGAATTCCAATTATCCACTTGTAAGAGTCTCTAACATTAACCTTATCTCTGTTTCATATTTCATTGTAGTAGTAGGCAGCTGGTACAACTGGTCAGCAGCCGCCAAGAGGAGACTTAACTTTAATATCCCATCACAGAAGTCATACCAAGTACCAGAGAGACAAGCTGGAGTAGGTCAAAGAGGCCAGCTACTAATGAACCAGCAAAAGACTGATGGCCAAAGAGCCCAATAGAAGGCAAAGATGCAACTGGCATTGAGCTATCACATAGATAAGTTAGAGCTGGCCCACAGCAGATACATCAATACTCTACCCAGTAACCAGTTAAAAGAGGCCACATGAATGAGTTGGAGAGAACTGAAAGAAGGCTTCATAGACCCAGAAAGCATCACCTTAGAAGCAATGCATCGTAAGGCTCCAAATTGGAAACAGCACAGATTGCACAAAAAAGAATAAATACTGAAGAAATGTTATATGGATACCAATATGGAAACCTCACTATTATGAATTAGGCAAAAAAAAAGCAGCAATTCTCTCGGGTTAGTCAAAAGCATTTTAAGATAATACAGGCTTCAAAAACTTTGAGACTAGAGAAAACCCAAACCATGAATTTCAAATCTACCAATTCCAGGTTTCTCACAATGGCCTTACATATTCATTGCAATATCTTTAAATGTTCTTCCAAATTTCAATGAATATTTAAAAGAAGTGAGGTGACATGGAATTATAGTTAATAAAGGGTGAATGTGATAATTAAAAATAAAATTGTAAGTATCCATCTTTTGAAAAATGCCAATTATTTGCCTTCAGATTTTATGAACTGTTACTCATATTTACCTACTGCTATTTTTCTTCAAGAAGTTCCAAACTTAATTTGGTGGTATAGTTTTTTATATACCCTACATTTTCTTCAAAAACAATTTTTCAATATAACCTATTTAAAATGGGCCCCCAAAACCAAAATAATTATTTTGGCATTTGTGAAGTAGATAGGCATTTTTGGGACAACTATGAATTGCCATTTCTACTTCTTTATTCTTAAAAATAAAGAGAGAAGTTGATTATTAAATGAAGAATATTCTTATCCAAAATTCTTGTACTCCTAGATTATTAAGATTACAATTAAAAATATAGATACCTATGCAATAAACCCATAGCAAGCATAACTCCGAGGCAGGTAGATTCCTCAAAGAATAGCTTTATTGGATATATCATATTGGCAGAGATCTGGTGAAAACTGACTCTGAAGGTTCCCACAGTTTTCACCTAATTAAAAGTCAAAGTTTGTCACTTTCTCAAAACAATAAGTCACATGGTCAAATCCCCGCTCCCTATCCCTCAGCTCCAATGTGGAAACACTGAAGCTGTCAAGATGGGTTCGGTCAGGTCAGCTTCAGGGTTGACAAGTGGCCCCTGAAGATTGGTTCTCAAAACAATCAATCACATGGTCCAATCAAGGTGCCATCCAGTTGACTGGCAACTTTACTCCTCCTCTCTCCGACCACTTGTAAAAATGTCCTTGGTTCTCAGGAGAAAGTATTTTGTTCTAGCTACAAAACCCCAGCTATCTCTATCCCCCCCCATCCCTCAGCTTCAGTGTGGCAACACTGAATCCTCAAAATGGCCTCAGCCAGGTCAGCTTCAGGATTGACAGGTGAGCCCCCCTTAATTGAAAAGGGCTTCCTGCAAGAAAAGAAATTTTACAGAGGTTATTCTAAGTTCACTCTAACACTCCACTCCCTGGAGGCTCCTTACATTTCTGGGGGTACACGTCATGGAACACTTTAACCAACCTATTTGTCTTCACATCCCAGCTTTTGACCCTGGTAGCTTCAGAGAGTGAATACCTCTTCCATTGTACTAGGTACTGCAATCAGCTCCTATATAATCTAGAATCCAGGATTTTCTTTACCTCATAATGCGTTTCCCCTTGCACCACTATTGGTTTTGGGGCTGCCCGATACACAGGCCTGATCTGGGAGCCTACCGCCAGCTTTAACCAGCTGCTATGAAAAACCAGACGCACTTTCCCTAACAAGCTACATTATGACTTTTAAACTGGACTTAAGTTTGCATCTGCAGTTCATTACTCTATTGAAATTTATTTTACTAATCATACAACTGTGCTGAACTCACCTACCGTAGTGTATAAAATGTGGTTTATACACTATGGTAGTTATGTGTTTATGGTTTTATAGTTATGGCTTTCATCTATGACTATTAACAGGTAGAAGTTGGGACTTTTATTTTAGCTGAATAAAGAGATAATCTATTTTTCCCTTATTTTAATGGGACTTGCTGTCACTCATGCCCTGGTCACCTCCAGATTAGATGACTGCAATGCACTCTACATCAATCCTGACAGAAAATATCAGTTGGCACAGAATGCAGAGATGGGAGCAGTTACATGTGCTTCTACAGCAGTGTACGTTACACCTCTGTGCCAAGTTTACTGGCTGCCAGTTTACTTTCAGTCCAATTCAAGGTGCCATGTTTAACATTTAAAGCCCTTCATGAGATAGGAGTGTTTAATCTGAAGGACTGCATCTTCCTGGTTACATCAGCCTACTCTACTAGATTTGGAAGAGTTGGCATGTTGCATCTACCATTAAGCTAGGGATGTTCATTTGGTAGATCACAAGAGATGTGCCTTCTCTGCTGTGGCACTCATCTTATGAAACATTTTCCCCTTCCCTGAAATTAGATTTCTGGGACATGCTTGGATGACTCCATTGTTGAGGTGGCCATTTTTATCCTTCCTGAAATGTGGTTTGTATTTTAGCTTTTATGGTTTATTTATTAATCAAATGTATATAGCTGCCCAAAGTCACTTTCAATAAGAAGGGCAGCTATATACATTTGATTAATAAATAAATAAATGTCCTTTAGACCTAAACTGAAACCATATCGCCCATAGCAATTAGTCATATAAATTACAATAACTCTTGTGTGTTCACCCATAAAACAATTTTCCTTAATCGAAAATTAATAAATGTTCACTTTTACACTGCTCCATAAAATAAAGGCAGAATTCGTGTAGTCACGAATGCAAAGCTGGAAAAATGCCCATGCTTTCTATGAAATTAAATATTTGGAAGTTCATTTCCAGTGTCTATAGTGCATTATCAATCACCACTCAATCCTGGTATTAACCGAAGGGAACAACTTTTATCCCAGATTTAAATATTAATATTACATACACATACAAGGATTTTTTTCTCTATTTTTAAATAGCCAATATAGTAGAGGGAGAGTAAATTATTTGACTATATCCAGACACAGATTAAAGTCTGGATCCATCAATTTTGGGCCAGCTGCTCTCTATCTATCTAAACTACCATAGTTACTGTTTATTTCTGTATTTAAGAAATGTAAATGGATTTGAATAATGATGACTCTATCAGCATACAATAAACAAATGACAAATCAGGATAAATGAAAACAACAGAAATTAAAGAGACAATCTGGAAGCCCAATTGACTACACCACTCTGGGGAGGAACTACATTCTTTGGACCTTCAGGCCCAAAGAAAGAACCAAATTTTTGTGACTTTCAAAAGTACATCAGGGTTGGGGCCAACTGAATATAGGAGGGGAGATTGTTCCAGAGGGCAGGTGCTATACTGGAAAAAGCATGGCTCCTTGGCTCCTGGCAGGTGACATTTCTTCAAGCAAGGGCCTTGATACATGTCCAACCTACCTGGGCAGACACCCATCTGGAACAAGTGATAATAATAACAATAACAATAATAATAACAATAGCACAGCCCTATGTTATATAGCAGGCCTGTCAAACTGACAGCCTGTGGGCCGGATGCATCACACTTAGGCCACACCCACCCTGGCTCCACAAAGGCAAAAAATGTCACAATAGGTCATGATACACCACGTGACACGGAGTTTGACACCCGTGTCATCTAGAATTTTAGTGACAAAAAACAGCTTGAATCATACCTGGAAATTTATCATTGCATTTTGACAAGTAGTGGTGTTATATGAGAGCATCCCATCTGTTTCCTAAGGTTCAACCTCACTAGTACAATCTTTACCCCAGCTATCTATGAAATGGTCCCTGGGAAATTCTCCAGAGTGTTATGGACAACCAGACCTACCATATGGTCTCCGTAGACAGTAGTTGAAAGACGAAACATCACATACACTGCTTTGAGCTCCCAAAGGGAAGTCTGAATATAAATCTAACATGTACATTTTTAAAACTTCATTTGCTCTTGTCTCGATGAAATGCCAAAGTCAGTTTCAAAGAGTTTTCTAAGATGTATTTTACGTTTATTCTATATGATACAAATAAACTCTAGTAATCTATGTAATATCCGGGTTTGGTTATCCATAAGGCTCTGGAGATTTTCCCAGGGACCATCTCATAGCCCTGGAAGCCATATTTTACTCAGAAGCTTCAAGGCTGCCATATTTAGTGCCTGGGAATTTGGGAGGGGGGATTTCATAATAAGGTAGAAGATTAGACTCAACAGCATTCTTTTTCAGAGAGTCAAGGCCATGTTGCCCTGCACCTGGAGAGGAGTGTCTGGAGGACTGTCTCCAGTTGGGACAAAGATTTGATAGACTGATGTGTGCAGGGACTGATGTGATGGACTGATGGGTGCAGGGGATGGCACTTTGAATTTTTGGGGAAGGGAAAACCCGGAGCTCTCAGGTTTGGGTTTTCCCAGATGTGCCAATATGACTTCTCTAATAAATACTTGCTTGGATGAACTTGGTTTCTGAGTGATGAATTGAAATGGAGTGTTTGGCTGGAGCTCTGGCAATCCACCTGACTTGCACTTTTCATTGTGAATTTTTCAAATTGGAACTACGGAAAAGAGCAGCTAAGAAGTTCGCCATTTTTATGAGAAAATGGGGATGAAAGAACTAGCAAGATCTAAGACTTAGTTTAAAAGACAGAAAATGCATTTCCTTCTGTGCAGTCGAAAGGAAAAGGATGTCCTGTAAGTGCTCCTCCGGGCCAGTAAGGAAGTTAATTTGAACTTTTATATCACACAGAAGTAAACTGCAAACTTTCACTCATTACATTTATATCCAGGAGCAATCTCTCCATTTCTCACACACACACACATACACACACACAACAAAACCACTATGAAGTAAATCAGGCTGAGGGATAGAAACTTGAAGTATCTGTACCTGGATCTCCAATTATCATAGATCTCAAGATAAATCAATCATAGTAGATCTAGGCTAACAGGACTTTTGAAAGCTGATGTGGAATATTTGATGAGTGATTAAATAATCCAGCTTCAGACTCCTATTGATTGGCCATGACATGCCCAGTTTTTCAAACCACTAATAATTGACTCAGAAAAGGAGGGGGGAAATGGCCAGATATTTTATTAACTCCTAAAAAAGTAAAAAACATAAGGAAGAAAAACAAAACAGTTGTGTCTTGATTGTGTAAGGCATGTTGAAGTAGAGAAATTTTGAAAGGCTTTCAAGATTCTACTACATTTTGTTACATAACAAAATCCAATAATTGTGTTCCTGCTAGTGGTCAACAGGCCATAGCCTCAGAAGTACTCATTCTTAATGCATTATTAACAAATAAAGTACATTTTAAATCCAAATATGAGCACTAAAAAACCATAAATAAACATAAAGTAAAGCCATAATTTATATTGTATTCCTATTAACTAAATATGAGCAGATATTATTAAACATACCATAGATAGCAACGGCAGACTGAATATTAAAAGAGATAGAAAGATCCTTGCCAAGATCCATATTGCAAATTTTACTACAGGGGAAATAATGTTATTATGTTGGTCTCTGGAGCTATGGACTCAAACCAAAATTAATCCTTTTCTCAGGCACAAATCATACAGAGTATACTTAATATCTGAAATTATCAAAGATCTGACATCCATTCATAAAACCAGATTGTACAGGATGAATTATTCATTGTAACACTTTCCATAATATTCATGCCAATGTCAAAACCTTAACCGATTATAATTTGCACAGTTTGTGGGATCAGTTACTGGTTTTGAAATAAGTATAAATCCCATAATATGATGTAGGTAGGGCCTCTTCTCAAAAAACTTATTATTTAGTTCTAACAACAATCAGACTCTCCTTATCTTATTTTAATACCATTCAATAGGAAAGCTGCCCAGCCAAGAGCTTCCTGGTTTTCATTGATTTGAATGATCTTATCCAATATTTCCTGTAAAGTTAAAGATGGAGATAAATCCTGGATGAACATAAAAAGAAATCCTTGGAAGATTTCGGTTAAAAATCCATTCAGGGCCTCAATAGGTGTGTTTTAAAGTATAAATGTGAACAGAGCTCCATCAACTGAAACTTAATTTATAATTTAATTTAAGTATGTCCAGAAAACCTTCACATTTAAACATCCCACACTATACTTTTACTGTTGTTGATGAAGGGGGGGGGAAGAGAGATTAAATTTCTGAATATCTACACAGAAAATCTTAGTTTGACAGTAATTTATGAATTTTATTCCAGTGATAGAAGATTATATTAAAAACCCTGCCCATAATTATGTCTATTTATTAGCAAAAAAGATTTGTTAAAAATTGTATAAAATGTCTGTTTTGCCTCTAAATCGACTACTTAAGCCAGGGGTGTCAATCTTGCAGCCTGCTGACCAGATGCATCATGTGCTGACCACGCCCACCCCATTTTAACGAAGGGGGGGAAAGTCGCGTGACAACAATGTGATGCTGCGAGTTTGAGACCCCTGATTTAAGCTATCTATTTCCATTATTAACCATCAAAGGGTATACAATAATAAAAATATCCAAAATATTTCTCAACTATAAATTGGAAGATATCTAAGTATTATTACTCCTCTGAATATTTCAAAATTTCCACATATATATATAAAACTGTTTTGTTCATTTCCAAAAGAAAGGGAGGGAAGGAAAAGGGAAAGACAAAGGGAAAGGAAAGGACAAAGGAGAGGGGAGGGGAGGGGGAGGGAGAGAGGAAAGGAAGAGAAGAGGAGAAGAGGAAAGAGAAAGAAGAGAAGGGAAAGAGGAAGAAGGAAAAAGAGAGAGAGAGAGAAGCTGAGGAGGAGAAAGGAAGAAGGAAAAGGAGAGGAGAAAGAAGGAGAGGAAGGAGGAAGGAAGGAGAAGGAGGAAGGAGGAAGAGGAGGAGGAGAGAAAAGAAGGGATGACATTATTCAACAGTTCAATTTTTAAAAAAATCTCTTAACCTTTAATATTTCATGATACTACTAATATTAACATTTAAATAAAATATTTCATGTATATGTACTATAGTGAAAAAATAATAAACAAAGGTTTCTTTCCTAACTCGGCAATGGAAAAAGAATGTATAATAATATTAAAACAAAACAGTCATGCACATATCGATGTGTGTAATGTTAATATATATATATATATGTACGTGTGTGTGTGTGTCTGCTAACCTTATAATACTATCATCTCTCCTAAACAAAAAAATATGTGTGTGTGTGTGTGTATGTGTGTGTTTTCTTAAGTTTTCAGTGTATTTATACCTGCAAAAACTTAAGAAAACATGTG
Organism: Naja naja; assembly: GCA_009733165.1. Classification (NCBI taxonomy): domain Eukaryota; kingdom Metazoa; phylum Chordata; class Lepidosauria; order Squamata; family Elapidae; genus Naja; species Naja naja. Next base: position 167,390,147 of record CM019148.1, on the reverse strand, counting down.
TGTGTGTGTGTGTGTGTGTGTGTGTTTTCTTAAGTTTTCATGGGTATTTGTATGGTATTCAGCTTTGTTCAGGTATTTTCCCATGTCATTATAGTTGTGTTTTTAAAGTTGAAGTGACATTTTGGCAGAATCTCATCTGCCATCATCAGGCTTGTGTATTGGGTTCGTCTGTGTGTCAGGCTTTCACAGCCGTTTCTGTTTTAAATTTGGTGCTAGCCTCGTGCTTTGTTAGAATGGTTTTTTTCTTCATCCTGATTGGTTGGGAGTCTTGGTCTGTGTTTATTGGTCTTGGAGTTTGCTGTGTTCTGCTTTTTAATATCTTTTGTCTGTTTTGTAGCATTTTTTTGTCTTGATTGGCTGGCAATGTTGTGTTTCCTGTATTGGGGTTTTTAGTGGCTTGGCTTCGGGTGAATGGCCGGCTATCATTTATTAGGAAGCTAGGTTTCATCTGGGTGGCTGGTTGGGGTGTGTTTGAGCTGGAGGTATCGGGGAGGGGGGGTCTGTTTGTGCCCAGGTGCTTGCTTGGCTTGTGGTGTGGAGATTTTTTTGTTAGTGAGTGCAGGCTTCCAGATAGTTGACAGTCTGGTGGAGTCATCTCTTCTATTCATGCTTTCAGGTCTTTTTTCAATCTCTATGGCTTCTCTGATAATTCTGTAGCTGGGGTTTTCTATAGTGGCTAGGGTTTTGGTGCCATTGAAGTTAATGCTATGACCTGTGGCTTCCATGTGTTGGACTAGTGAGGAAGTGTGTTCCAGCTTTTTTACTGCATTTTTGTGTTCATCCAGGCGGGTACTTATTCTTCTATTGGTCTGTCCGATGTATGTGGCAGGGCATGATGCGCAGGGGACTTCATATATGCCTTGGTTTTCCAGGTCAATTTTATCTTTGCGGTTTCTTAGGGTGGCTGCTATTTTTCTGTCTGTTTTGAAGGCAGTCTTGATGTAATGCCTGTGTAGTATCTTACTGATTTTGTCTGTAGTACCTCTTATGTAGGTCAGGACAGTTGTTCCATAGGTCTGATGAAACCTAGCTTCCTAATAAATGATAGCCAGCCATTCACCCAAAGCCAAGCCGCACTAAAAATCCCCAATACAGGAAACACAACGTTGCCAGCCAATCAAGACAAAAAAATGCTACAAAACAGACAAAAGATATTAAAAAGCAGAACACAGCAAACTCCAAGACCAATAAACACAGACCAAGACTCCCAACCAATCAGGATGAAGAAAAAACCATTCTAACACAGCAGGAGGCTAGCACCAAATTTAAAACTGAAATGGCTGTGAAAGCCTGACACACAGATGAACCCAATACACAAGCCTGATGATGGCAGATGAGATTCTGCCGAAATGTTGCTACAACTTTAAAAACACAACTATAATGACATGGGAAAATACCTGAACAAAGCTGAATACCATACACATACACACACACACACACACACACACACACACACAAACACACTTACATTTGTATATATACAATAAATCCTGACACTTCAAAATTGTTGTAAATGTTTTTTAGAAGAAATAATAAATATTTGATTAAAACTAAAATAAAAGACAAAGTTACTGCTTTTAGAAACTTCAGGTAAAGATGTACTTAGGCATCTCATTCTCTTTCCCTATAGATTTTTAAGATAAAAAATGAAAAGGCCAAAAAAGAAAGGGAAAAGACCTACATCACTGTGTAACAACAAAGTAAACATGTTAACCTGTGATATAGCTTGGTAAATTAATGGCAGGATATAAACAAATACCTACATACATACATACATACAGTTTTAAAATATGGAGCCTTGGTCTTTTTTGTAAACACCCCTTTTTTCTCCATTGAGATATTGTTTATCCTTTGCTTTTGTTGTTGTTTACTAATACTTTCTTTTATTTAAAAAGTTAGATATCCAAATGTGTAAACTTTCGAGGGGGAAAAATGATAAAATTTAACTATGGTTACATTGCCTAGTCAAGAGAGTTGTCTTGCAAAACTAAACACAACAAACAAAACAAGTTCCACTGTAGCCAAATGGTTGGACCTCAAGATAATCAGAGAATTTCTGGAAGAACACAGGCCATAATTGCAGCATTCGGTTATAAAAGACATGAAACATGGTTATTTGGTTTGGCTATTATGCCACCCAGTACAATGGAGTTGTGGGGGGGCATGATATAAGTTAAAAATCCTCAGAGCCTCCAGGATAAATAATAACATTTGGCTACAACAATCATGCAAATTCCCCCAGAAGTACCAGAAGTGGTTGCTCCCTATCTCTAACAACAAATGTTAAAGACACACTCTTCAAGAGATGTGATACAATGCATGTTAAAGATATTCACAACACTAAACCAGCATATTTCCCCAGAGGAAAAGGTATAAGCCAGACAAAATGCCAGAAAGCTCGTATTGAAATTACTTCTGGCAGAGAGTGTTTTCGAGTACTGTGGCTTCTCAGTGCCTGTACTCCTTTCCATGTATTTCTGAAATAAAAAGAACATTAACAGGGGAAGTTCAAGAGAAATGCCATTTCATATTGTTCAGCTGATTGCCTGGGATCAATTATTACACAAGCTCTATCTGAGGAATACAAAATGTCTTTTCTGAAAAGTAAGTTGTGTATTCAAGCAACAGTGCAGAGAAATGACCAACTTTCAACAGCAGTATAATTTGATCCTACAGTTACTTATTTGTACAAATAAAAGAAAGGACAGATTTCCCCAAACAGCACTGAATTTCACAGGCATGAATGCTGAATTTCAGAAATGTTCTAGACAGTACACTATCTTACACAAATGTGTGAAAAGACCTAGAGGCATAGTCTCCCCAAAACTTACGTGATAGAGGAGACAACATTTCTACTTGGTCAGATATTTATTTCAGGGCTTTCTGACACAATGTGAGTATAATTTGTTGCACAGTTCACAAGGCCTGCTGTTATGGGAACTCTTCAGTTATTCATTTTCTTCCTTAGGCAGGTAATAAAGCTTATCAAAGGCCCATGATATATATCTGATTCTTTCTACTGGAGTCTGACAAACTTTAACAGGCATATAGAGTTCAGGAAAAAAAAGTATTACTTGTTTTTCTTCTCTTCCTATCCCTATTTGTCTAGAAGTCAATTATTTTGTGCAACCTACTGATTTATAGAAACTATTGGTATATGTGAGCAACTGATTTGCACAGGGTTAAGATACATACAATGTTGTTAAAACAAACAACCTACTCTCTAATAAACAATTTGGTTTCAGAAAAAAACTATCCTATAATCTGCAACTCTTACACTGCAAAAACATATGGACTACACAACTCGATCAGGGCAAAGCAATAGACGCAATCTACATAGATTACTGTAAGGCCTCTGATTCAGTGGTACATGACAAACTACTCCTAAAATTAAAATCTTATGGTATCTCTGGACATCTGCATAACTGGATAGAAGCATTCCTGTCAAACAGACAACAAAAGGTCAAAATTGGGAGCGTCCTATCAAATTCTGTACCTGTCAACAGTGGTGTCCCCCAAGGCAGTGTTCTAGGACCAACTCTCTTCATACTCTACATAAATTACCTCTGTGATCATATTAAAAACAACTGTGTTCTCTTCGCCGATGATGTAAAGCTATTCAACACCACAGACAATACTGCTACCCTTCAAAAAAACCTCAACTATGTATCAGAATGGTCAAACAAATGGCAACTTCAAATCTCAACAAATAAATGCTCTGTCTTATATATTGGCAAAAATATGTAACTACATAGCCAAAAAGACATTAAGAGTTGTTAACCTAATCCTACATAGCTTTTTCTCTGGTAATATCACACTACTAACTACAGAACACAAAACATTTGCTAGACCAATACTTGAATACAGTTCATCAGTCTGGAACCCACATTACGTCTCTGATATTAACACAGTTGAGAAAGTCCAGAAACATTTCACTAGAAAAGTTCTCCAATCCTCTACTCATTGTAGAATACCTTATGCCACCAGACTTGAAATTTTAGACCTAGAAAACCTAGAACTACGTTGCCTTCGGTCTGATCTAAGTATAGTATATAAAATTATACATTGCAATGTCCTACCTGTCAATAAATACTTCAGCTTCAACCATAACAATACAAGAGCACACAATAGATACAAACTCAAGGTAAACCACACCAAACTTGATTGCAAGAAATATGACTTCAGCAACAGAGTGGTCAATGTCTGGAATTCTCTACTGACTCTGTGGTTTCTTCCCCAAACCCCAAAAATTTTAACCTTAGACTGTCTACTATTGACCTCACCCCTTTCCTAGAGATCTGTAGGGGGCATGCATAAGCACACCAACGTGCCTACCATCCCTGTCCTATTATTTCTTTTTATTTCTCTTATATGTATCCATTTCATGTATTCATAACTATGTTTATACTTATACCTGTTATCTTATAATTGCTTGATAAATAAATAAACAAACAAACAAACAAACAAACATATCCACAGGAAAATCCAAGTTTTTAAAACCTTAAAAAATTGCCCCTAAAGATTCAAATTCTTTCATAATCAATATGGCTGAAAATTTTTGGCCTTAATATGAAAAAATGCTTCAGGGAAACTTCAAGTATAAACTTGAAATTAATAAGTAGAGTCAAAAGCCATGGCTTCCACTTCCTCAATTATTTGAGAGAAATCCCAGTTGATACATTACAGTAAACCAACCATGGAAAGACTCTTATGCAATCACTCTTATAACGAGGAACCATATGTAAATAAGTACAATCCCTACAAGCCATAATGCAAGTATATAAGTATCCAGAAAGAAAATAATAAATAAGTTGTTTCCAATCTTCTTAACAGCAGTTATAAGTACATTTATGTTATCCCCTCTCTCTAAGGTTACATTCTAATTCTTTTTTTTTCCATGATACAATGCGAGTCTCATTTACAGTATGGAAGCAAAAATGCTTTGCATAAGCAGAAGGTTCTACTGGATCCAAACCGAACATTTAGCATGTTAGCAGAAATAGATATTAAACAACTCTTCACAATAAATAAGGACCGTCACTGCTTATAGGAAGAATATCTCCATTTACTCTGTGTATGTACATATGTATGTGCATTTATTCAGTAAACAGCCTTACATTATAGAGTATATAACGATTCTGTTTTACACTGCAAACCATGGCTTCACAGTAAATCTTGGCTCTCCAGATGTTTAATCTCTTGTTCGGGGCTACAATTAGACTAGATATTATTACATACACAGAGAGACACACACAGAGAGAGATTATTGTCCTCTGCGATACAAATAAACCAGAGTCTTTATATAGGTATATGGTCCAGAGTTTTAAACTCTTAAGACTTTTTCCTCCCATCTTTGTGATTTGAAAAATACTTGGTCACTCTGGAGATTCTGATGCCGCTGAATTATTTACATATCAACTCTCTCTAGCTTGGAACTGCTGTTTGCTGCCTTTCTAGACCATCCTTTACAAAGTGCACTTTTACAAGAACACTGCATCAGTTTATAACCAGCTCTGGACCTCCTTGTTCCCACAGTGTGAGCAAAATTTGACAACTGAATATACAGTACATATTTTTGTACTGTGCTGTGATATATTTGAAACTCCAATAAATCTTCTTTGAAATGTTTCAGCACTATGGAGCTTGTGGACATTCCTTCCTCATTTCACCGTTTGTCTCCCAGGCTTCAAAAGTGAAATGGGTTGATAGTCTTATAGTTCCACCTCACAGCAGCGTTTGGATGCAGCCAAAACAAATGTACAGAATCTGAAGATAGAAGGTATGGACATGTGGGGGCAATTTATTCCTTTTTGCGGATAGTGGTAGAGAAGTTCCTTGTTCTCAGTGTTATAAAGACATCAATGGGAAAGGTGACGGCAGATTATCTTCAAACTGTTTCTGAGGAGTTGGGAAGCAGAAAAGATGGCAATGTAGAAGTGCCTTAATCAAGAAAACTTTGTTGAAATTGTGCCTGAATTTCCATCAAAGCTTTTAATTGTTGGATATGAGATGCATTGTGCAGGGATGTTTATCATACCAATGTTACTTAGTAAAAAGAAAAAAAAACCAGATCAAGCATGACTAAGAAGAATCAGGATTTATTTTTATTTATTTATTTATTTATTTGATTTGTCAATCACTTACAAGATAAAAGGTATAAGTATAAACATAGTTATGAATACATGAAATGGATCGTCAAACTGACAAGGTTTTTATGGAATAAAAGTTGTACTTGGCTTCCAGTTGGTATCCTGGAGGCCATATTCCAAAACATAGTAAATGGGGTCAGGATAAAATTAAAATAGATTTCCTGTTATTTAAAGTTAACCAAATTAGATACACTTAACATGTTCCAATTACTGTGAAATATGTGTGTGAAAAATACTGTAATGACATCTGGGAACGACCTTGGGAGACGGGAGGGAGAGCCACAGACCGGACAACTAATGTGTAAAAGATGCATTTCAGCGCACAGAAGGAAGGAGGACATGAGAGGCATTTCAGAATAGACCTTCCCTAGTTTTCCAGAGGGTAAAGGAAAGGAGGAGAAAAATAGACTATTAATTTAAGCTTACAATAAAGATACAGTGACTACTCATAGATGTGCTTCTTGTTTGGATTGCCTTGCCAGGCTAAAGATACTCACCATGATTTTCCCAGACATGCACAGGGCAGTTTTAAGAAAAGACACAAAATGTTAGAGTTATAGTGTGCTTCATATTCTAGTGTGGAGAAAGATGCATTGGTTTTAAGTAGAACCCTGCAGATGCCCACATGTGATTGAAAGCATCTTCCCGGCCCTTCAGATCTCAATGTTGCACAGCACTAAAAAATACACAGCTTCAGGGTGCAAAGAACCCAAAATATATTTTGTGTATATCTAGTCACATGATTATTTATTGTTTATATGATTATAAATTTGATTATGCAGTATGAGAGTAGCTTAATTTAATTTACCAATAGTGAACAAAATGAAATATGGGACTCTGTCAGTGTCAATGGCCTTTACCTTGAGATAGCTCATTTGTAGATAATGAAAGTCACTCTTACTTTTTAGTAATTAAGAATAGTATGATAGTGGAAACATACATGAGGGTTTTTTCTTAAGGCACTTTATTAAAATATATTGCTATCATTGCCATTCTTATCCAAATAAGATAATTTGTAATACATTAATTGCATTGATATAATTTGCAATACATTGAAAATAATGGGATCATTAAGTCATGCTGGTCATTAAGCAGGTCACCATGTGACCATGCCCTGTTTTATGACCCTTTTGTAGGGTCATTAACTGAATCACCATGGTTGTTAAGCAGATGTAATGGTCAGTAAGAGAATCCAGGTTATAAATAAGCCTGAGGAAGTCCATTGTAACTTAAAATGGTGAAGGAAGAGTAGCAATTACAGGGGATGGAGTTAAAAGAAGGATTAGCTAGAATCCCTATGCAGCCATAAACATACTAAATCCAACCCCCTCTTCAATTCTGTTCCCTGTGGTAACCAATAGTTGAGAAGATTCCTGTGCATAGGCTTTTTAGCAATAAATTGGACCTTCTTATGCGTGCCTAGTTTTTTCATGCCTGGCAGTGTGACAGGTCATAATTTAAGGACCATTTGTAAATATATTGGTAACTATTACTAATTTGTGGGCCTAAAAGCACTGCATTTTTCCCCTTTCTTTGTATAACAAAAATTAAGCCAAATTAATTCTTGTGCTTTAGCTAAAATTATATGGAAAAAAATAATAGTAGTTCATTAGTAACAGTCAGTTTTATTTATACTGAATTGTACTACACGAATTACATAACAGTATTTCAAAGCAAAGGCAGTCAACCCCATCCCAAAATCCATCAATACAGTAATAAATTATATATGTTGTTATATATTTTATAATGTGCAGTATAAGAAATGTTGAATGACTTGTCTCATCAATTACAGGTAAAATATGGCTTCATGAGAGGCTAAAAGAATATAGACATTGCCCCATAACTTTTCCACAAATGTGCCCATATGCATAGATACTTAAAATAAATATGGAAAGACATCATGAATAGTGTTGTAAATTACATTTAGCTAAATTTCATTTTCTTTGCTTATTTGATATATTTAATTTCTTTATCTCACTAAATTCTTATTCCATTTCTCTACTTTGCACTATGCTGCTTACTCCAAAGGATGAAGGTTATGCTATATTAAGCACAATCAAGACTAAAAATTTCAGTTTTTAGAGGCTGAAATGATCCAACCAAAATATAGTATTTTCACTTTTCCTTGTCTTCTAATCATATATTAAAATTAAAATATGCTTACATCATTCCCATTTTAAATATCAAGTGGGGCCAATTTTTAAGACTACCTACTGTATATAGAATTTCAGTTTTGCTTTGGAATTTATAAACCCAGTATAAAACATATATTATATTGTATTTTCAGAATATGATATAATGTCTCATTCTAATGTCATCTGACAAAAAGAGATGTGCTGAGAGCTAAAGAGATGTAAAGAGATGTTTTTAAAGAGATGTTTTTTCTGTAAACTTTTTTTTAATTTTTAAAACATACATCAATATCATTTCGTGAACAGTGTGGTATCTGAGTGTCATTCATTTTGATACAAAAGCAATATTGATACAATGAGCATTACCAAATTAATCCAATTTACATAGTCTAATCTTGTTATACATCGAACATGTAAACTAGTTAAATGTCATGAAAATTATGACATCGAACATGTAAACAAGTTAAATTCACTACTAACATGGGCAATATCCTGCCCACACGCTTTTATCTTTCTTGGTGACCTCAATCTACCTCATATTAACTGAACCCTAAATCAATGTAAAACTGAACCCATACATGCAACCTTCTACAGTGCTGTAACAAATCTGGGACTGGAACAACTAGTAACCAACAATACTAGACTTAACAACTGCCTCAATCTCATCTTCTGCAATAGTTTGAATTCAATTTATGGAATTCAAATTAAAGAACCTTTTTCCAACAGTGACCACAACATGATTGACTTTTGTCTCAACATACGTCCACACAAAAATCATAATGACGGAATCCCCAATTATAACTTCAAAAAAGGCAACTATGAACTTACAGACAATGATCTCTCATCTCTTGATTGGCAGCTTCTATTCACTGGATGCAACACTGTTGAAAACCATTACAACATATTTTTACTTGAAGTCAAAAGAGTCATCAAACTATATGTACCAATAACAACTCCCAAAACTAGGAAAAACAAACTACCTATAACAATAAGGAAGCTCCAATCCAAAAAGAAATCCCTTTGGCAGAAAAACAAATCTGGTCACGTTGCCAACTTTAAAAGTCAATACAAAAATTTATGCCACCAGATAAAGACTGAATGCACCAATTATCACATTAAACAAGAGGAAAACTTTCTACGCACCAATTCCACCTGCGCTTTTTACAATTTTGTAAATAACAAACTAAAAGTCTCAAGGTCCATCCCACCGCTGAAAGGACCTAATGGTAAAGACTGCAACGATGATACCATTAAAGCCAACCTCTTTAACACATTCTTTGGCTCAGTATTTGTAAACAGCAATGCATCATGCCCAGTATTTCCTAGTCGAGCCACAGACAACTACAACGATCTAATTCATATTGATTTTACAGAAGACAATGTTGAAAAAGCAGTACGTTTGACCATTCTGATACATAGTCGAAGTCCTTTTAAAGGGTAGCAGTATTGTCTGTGGTGTTGAATAGCTTTACATCATCAGTGAAGAGAACGCAGTTGCTCTTAATATGATCACAGAGGTCATTTATGTACAGTATGAAGAGAGTTGGTCCTAGAACACTGCCTTGGGGGACACCACTGTTGACAGGTACAGAATTTGATAGGACGCTCCCAATTTTGACCATTTGTTGTCTGTTTGACAGGAATGCTTCTATCCAGTTATGCAGGTGTCCAGAGATACCATAAGATTTTAGCTTTAGGAGTAGTTTGTTGTGTACCACTGAATCAAAGGCTTTACAGAAGTCTATGTAGATTGCATCTATTGCTTTGCCCTGATCGAGTTGTGTAGTCCATATGTTTTTGCAGTGTAAGAGTTGCAGATTACAGGATAGTTTTTTTCTGAAACCATATTGTTTGTTAGAGAGTAGGTTGTTTGTCTCTAAGTGGAGGATAATGGATTGGTTAATAATTGATTCTATGACTTTACAGGTGATGCAGCATAAAGAGGTTGGTCCTTTATCTCCTTGGAATTCCCCATCATTGTGTCATAAATGTTTTGAAGTAACACAATGATTTCTTTTTGTGTCTCCAGTTCTTCCTGATGTGCCATTTTGCCTTATTCTAAAACAAGGGTCTTCAAATTTGGCAAGTTTAAGATTTGTGGACTTCAACTCCCAGAATTCCTGAGCTAACATGACTGGAGGAGGAATTCTGGGAGTTGAAGTCCACAAGTCTTCAAGCTGTTAAGCTGTTAAGCTTGAAGACCCCTGTTGTAAAAGGTCCAAGTAGTATCCAGTGTTCTGTCAGTAATTTGTCACCGCTCCAGAGTCTATTATTTTTGACTTCCCAAAGCCAATAGATTACTTATTCTTAATATTGTTCATCAGGAAATACAATAATTATAGTTCTTTGTGTCTCACAATTAGTCAATAGGTTCCAGGGAATTTTCCAAATGATTCTTTAAATCCACTTTTTAATTTGTTAAATAGTTTCAGTATTAAAAGTCATTCCATTAGAAATCCTCCAGGTATTTCAAGGTCGCTTCTCTACTCACCATAGAGTAGATAAGTATAGAACAGTGAATAATACAGCAGACCTCCAGGTATCAGACTTATCCAAGGTCATTTCATTCTAGGAGTATAACATAATACATATCCATTCACCAGTAGATGGTACGTTCAACTTAAAAATCAATGTTAAAAATCCAGTTTAAAACTATTCTGCCATTTGTTTCTTTCAAGTTAATTCAAACGAAGTATCCAATAAACAGTCAGATATCCAGCACTTTAAGGTGCCTGTTCAGAGTCCTGCCAGTGAAATTTGTACATCCAGTCTTTCTATATTCTATAGCTTTTAGGGTGCAATTTCTCTCTATCACTCTTTGGTTACCACTTAAAAGTATTCCAAAGAGTCTCTTTCCTGGATCAATTTTCTTTTGGGGAACAAAAGTTGAAAATCACCTCACCCAATTCTAATCATTGTCCACGCTCATCGCTTCAGCACACCCTTGGTTTCTTCGGCTGCCCCAGCTTCACGGCAGCCATTTTGGCCATCTCACCTTTGTCTTCAGCAAAGAGGGAAGAAACCCTGGGTCTAGCAGAAGAGCCGCCACTCTCCATGACC